>VXAY01000458.1:983756-1190651 GCA_013399855.1 Oxyruncus cristatus | reverse complement strand
TTTTTTTTTTAATCTCAATAGAAAATATGCAATTCTGGAGTTTACCATATTTTTTCCTGAGTTGTAGGCTCACCAAAGATTAGGTTGACTCCTAGGTAAGGGAGGGGTCAACTGAGGGCATTACTCAACATCAGCATGTCCTTGAATAATGAAAGTACAAATCATGTTGTGCAATACTACAGTACCTGAAAGTCAGGTTTGACTTCTCACTGGTACATTTCCATTATTTGTTTGCCTTCAAAACTGTATTGTATAGCACAGGAGGTACTGCACAGTTAAAATCAGTGGTGCTTTCCGGTGACACCCTGATTTTCCACACCTGCCATCTTTGAAATTTTTGGAAGAAATAATTCTTTTCAGACACTTCCATATGGTGTTTTATCCTGTGACCGTAGTTCAAACAGGATTGAAGGACAGAGGTACAGAAAGTTAGTTCAGTATTACAGGTTTTTAAATGCATGCTCACATTATCTTAAAAATAAAATTGAAAATATTCTTTGATTTTTGTTAAGACTTCTAAGAGTTTCCCAGTGTAATATTTTTATATCTCTTTTCCTGTCAGATATCTTGATTTTTTTTAATCAAAGCAATACTTTTTCTGTGATCGTCAGTGACAGTTTTTTCCCAGTCATAGTCTGATCTCCATTTCCCAGTGTCAAGATTTCTTCAGGGTTTATATCTTTATCAAAATGCCACAACTAATACGTAAACTACTGCCTCTGTTGGAGTGCAGATATCTGAATCTCTGACACCTTTTATGTAAAAAAGCAGCAAAGGTTCTTTTCAACATCAACATCACTGAACTCAGTGATATATGGGACATTTCCTCGTAAGGTTCACACATTTGAAAGTAAAGTAGCCCCAAGGTTCCTAAATCTCTTCAGTTCCAGGTTACTCTTATCACAATCTTCACCCTGAGATGCCGGAAGAAAAGTTTTGTAATCTTGTCTTTCCTCTTTTTTCCATGTTACATATCTGTAGCTGCATAACATTTAAAGATGGCTCTACACATGGAAAGATGTTATAAATGTTATAAAATAAGAGTGCAGATGCCTTTGACTGCATCCTCAGCTGCTTCCTCAGCAAAGCTAAGACAGACTTGAGGTGTGAGAGGAATAGGTGGGAGGAAATCAGTGGAGAAAATGAAGATGGGAAGATGCTTATAAAGAGCTCCAGAAGTCATGAACTGGGAAGAGAAGAGCAACTGAAGTATTGTCTGAGCACCTCAACGTGAGTTTCTTGTACCTAAGAATGAAACTCCCAGTATTAGACAGAAAGTGACTGGTGTTTTGTTTAGGTATCAGAAAATGTTACCTCTAAAGTATGTAATGTATTTAAGTTTTCTTATGTATAAGTTTCAGTCTACCATTTCTTCATTTTTTCAGGTCCAGGTAGCAAAGGTGAAATCCCAAATTTAGAATGTCGGGATGACTGAATTTACAATATGAGTTTTCAGTCTTGCCAAATCCAAGTGGAGATGGAAATCTGTGTTATAAGAATGATTAGCAATCAGAGTTTCTGTAAATGGTCCTATTGATTTTAATTAGTTGAAAGTCTCAGCTCAGCAAGAGTATTTCCATTATGATAATGTATGAAGACAGATATATGTATATATACACACAATTAGATTGTGAGATCTCTGGATAGGATCTTAAGTCTCTCACTTCTGGAAAGCATCTCCACTCAGAAGAGAATTTAAATATGCTAGATTGTAACATAATGGTAAGTGTTTTTCTGATTTTAGGCAATAAAAATTACAGAATCACAGAATCACAGAATGGGTAAGGTTGGAAAGAACCACAGTGGGTCATCTGGTCCAACCTTCCTGCTCAAGCAGGGTCATCCTAGAGCACATTGCATGGGATTGCATCCAGACAGTTCTTGAATATCTCCAGTGAGGGAGACTGCACAACCTCTCTGGGCAATCTGTTCCAGTGCATGATCACCCACACAGTAAAGAAATTCCTCCAGATGTTCTTCACCAGAGCTGAGTACAGGGGCAGGATCACCTCCCTAATGCACCCCAGGATACCATTGGCCTTCTTGGCCACAGGGGCACACTGCTGGCTCATGGACAGCTTGTTGTCCAACAGGACCTCAAGTCCTTCTCCACAGAGCTGCTTTCCAGCAGGTTGACCCCCAGCCTGTCCTGGTGCATGGGGTTAATTCTTCCCAGGTGCAGGACTCTGCATCTGTCTTTGTTGAATTTCAGGCAGTTCTTCTCTACCCATCTCTCCAGCCTGTTGAGGCCCTACTGAAGGACTGCACAGCCCTCTGGAGTATCAACCACTCTTCCCAGCTTTGTGTTATCAGTGAACTTGCTGAGGAGGCATCAACCCCTTCATCCAAGTCACTGATAAGTAAGTTAAACAATACTGGGCCCCGTATTGAACCCTGGGGGAACAGCACTAGTGACAGGCCTCCTACTGGACCCTGTGCACCAATTACAACCCTCTGGAATCTGCCATTCAGCCAGTTCTCAATCCACCTCACTGTCCACTCATCCAACCCACACTTCCTGAGTTTTGTCTGTGAGGATGTTGTGAGAGACAGTGTTGAAAACCTTGCTGAGTCAAGGTAGACAATATCCACTGCTCTCTCCTCACCCATCCAGGTAGTTCTTTCATTGTGGAATGAATCTGGCTGGTCAAGCATAATTTACCTTTAGTAAAGATAAATGCTGACTACTCCTGATCACCTTCTTGTCATCCATGTGGATAGAGATGGCCTCCAGAATGAGGCATCCATCAGCTTGCCATGGATTGAGGTGAGGATGACTGGCCTGCTCCCTGGGTCCTCCTTTCAACACCAGGGTGACATTTGCTTTCTTCCAGTCCTCAGGCACATCTCCTGATCTCACAACCTTTCAAAGATGATCTGAGCAGCCTCACTACAATGTCTGCCAGCTCTCCCAGCACTCGTGGATGCATCCTGTAAGGGCCCGTGTGTTCTTCAAAAATGTTGAGCCTCCTGTAGGACTGAGTCAATTAAGGGGTTCTGGGATCCCTAGTTTAGATTCCTATTTCTGAAAATCATGGCTCATTTTGTAATTGTACTTGCACTTGGAAACCATGAACCATAGTGTATACAGAAAAGGAAACATATTGCTTATAAATGTGTAACTAATGGCTTTGAGACCGAATCTTCAGTCATTGTAAGTCAAAATAAAGTCATGAACTTCAGTGGGCTCATGCAGTGTTCATGAGGTTGGGACTGGTTTTGAATTATTTGAAGTTTGAAAGAGTAAATGTGTTATTGTTTAATTGTTATTTGTTATTTAAACAGTGTTAGAATAGGTATGCCTAATCCACTGTGCACAGTATAAAGATGGTGAAAAACATTATACAGAGCTGCTCTTCATGAACACAGATATTGTTTTATATATATATATATAGACATGCAAATATTTATTTAGATATATATTACGACAAAATACTAAAATCAAGGTCAACATTAGGAACTAAATGTTGGTTTAGGATTAGAAATGTTCTAAAATCAACCAGTCTCTTTCAGGCAAGAGTTCAGTGCTACGTTTTTTAATAATTGTAATCCCTTGAGATTGATTTTTTCTTTCTTTATTGGTTTTGTTATTAACTCTTACAATTCAATTGTCAAATGTGAGAACAGCATTTGGATCAAAGTCAACTCTAATTTAATCCCAGTAACACCAGTATGGCCTGCATGATCTTTTATGTGTTAGAGTGCAGGCATTTTATGCCTGCAGGCATAAAGAGTGCAGGCATATTATAGAGTGCAGACTTTTTATGAATGCATAAACTGTGTCTATCAATATATCAATTTGTGTTTATCAATAGCACAGTTACAGCATCAAAGGGGTGATTTCTTATGTCACAAGCCAAAGACCCTCCGTAGTAACTTGATAAGAAGGCATCATCAACTGGAACTCAAAATTTCCTGTCCTTTTTTTGCTTAAGTTTTATATTTTAAGAAGGCAATTTTAATTTGGCAGGCCCCATACAAATCCAATTATCATTTGGAACTCCAGGGAGGATTGCTCTATCTTGATGAGTAACAAGATGCACTGGAATGTATTTGGAATTGCTCTTTCAGCCCTGACAGATCATAAAGAAAGCCACTTGCTCTGAAAATGCTTAATATTCCCGCAGAGTAACCCTACCTCCCCTACATTTGCATCAACTAGCACAATATTAACCAAACATGTTTTTTCTTTCCACTTTCAAATCATTATTGTTGTGAGATCCTGCAATTTTCAGCAAGTTATATGCCCCAAAGTCACATTATGAATTGACAGAATTCATGGAGAGACACCAAGAGTAAAAGATGAGATTCTATTGTCAGTCCCTGAGTTTACTTTTGAAATACCAGAACATAGGTATTAGGGGAACCATCAAAGGTTAAGGAATCCAGAAATTTAACTGAAACAATATGAAATATATTCCTTATTTGGAAAATATTCTGAAGGCACATTTTCAAACACAGGCTTAAAATGACTTAAGAAGAAGTCATGTAAATGATGTATCTTAACACTATTATGTTTAAAGTATTGTCAACATTTCTGTTAGTGGGATTTACTGTGGAGTGCAGACTAACTTCTATCTCAGCCTTATGAATATATGATTTTTTACATTCTAATGGCTTGTTTTGGCCTAAAATACTTGTACCAGTGTGCATTGGTATTCATATGTTTGTTTAGAACACCTGCACACAGAGATACTTGTTCACATAA
Source organism: Oxyruncus cristatus (assembly GCA_013399855.1). Classification (NCBI taxonomy): domain Eukaryota; kingdom Metazoa; phylum Chordata; class Aves; order Passeriformes; family Cotingidae; genus Oxyruncus; species Oxyruncus cristatus. Next base: position 1,185,943 of record VXAY01000458.1, on the reverse strand, counting down.
CCAGGTACCCAACATTCCCTACAGGTGCTGATAAAAAGAACCCTAGACAAGTAACTATCCAACCAGCTGGCACAAAGATGTCTCCCATGCATATAGATATTTTTGGGGGCATTAGTCAGCTGCTTGGTTATGATAACTTGATCCAAAGTCTGACTCTGGAGTTATTTTAGTGACCAGGATGCTCTATTTTAGTTCTGTATTATAAATCCCTATAATATAATTGCTGACAGAACCTTTATCACAGCATTGGTAGTAGGTATGATCATTGTGGTCTTCTAGCAGATCATTTATTCATTCAACCCAGGAATAAATACTTGATACATAAATTTTAATAATTGCACCCCTGCCCAGTCAGGACTACCCTTTCCGAATGACTGGAAGTTACATGACTCATTCCCTCTTTTTTATATTCCCAGCTGGCACATTCAGTTCCCTCCCAGTACTCCTATATTTCACAATCCATAACAATCATTACCCCATTTCCTTAAGTGAGTTTGTTTGAAATGAAATCAAGAGATTTATAAATTGAAATAAGAACAGTTGAGTGCCTGAGTGTTGCCCCTTGGATGAATGCAGAACATTGCAAGCAGCATACTTTATGGTAATATGCAAAGTACACCTTCTTGTACATCTGCAGAGCACAAGCATACATTTAAATTGGAGTCCCTGATATGGGCAAGCAAGACTGATAAGACAATACCTGAAAACTGGAAGAAAAAAAAAGTTAATAATATTCACAGAATTACTGTGCCTTCTTATTTACTCTTTCATACTTCCAGCATGCCTTTGGCTTCTGATGCTATGACTTTAGATTGCTCATGGTGTCAAATCACCCTTTTTTTCCTACTGTTTTTGCCTCCTTAGCCGTGTTTGCCTCACATCTTCAGTAGATAAATTTTAAAACTTTGCCTGAACAGTGTTATGGACCTTTCAGACCTCTAGCCCAGACTGAGTGAGCGTGTTTAATGCCTGGCTGAATCAGCTGCATGGTGAGCATCACAGTGTCCTGAAGGCGCAGCCAGGAGTTGAGTGTTTCACTCTGGAAAATAACTGGTGTCCTGGGAGAGAGGAACACCCTCGCATTTGTTTGCAATGACCACTCAAACATTGTTATGCTAGGATCTGTATGTTTTAGGAAGGAATAGACTGATCCTGGGCCAGCTCTTTTGTGCAACAAAGCCCGCTTTCTGTGGGCTTTCAAGGATAGTTGAGTAGGTAATGCAGCGCTGAGAAAGGGAGAGCACTGTGTCTTACTGGGCTACAGGCAATTGGAGGCGGCAAAGCAGTTTTGCAAAGGAGCCTCTTGTATTCACAATTTTAGATCTGGGTTGAAGAGTGTCATTTAGACACCCAGGCTTAAAAATTTTAACTTAAATTTAGGTGTGGGTTAACAACTAGGCTTCTTTTGTGGGAAACTACTTTAACAGGCAGTTTTCTCATTTACTAAGCATAGCTATTTTAATTTGCATAGAGAATATGAATATCTAAGTCCCCAATTACTTTAAAAGCAGTATTTCAACTGATATGGTGAAGTAATTAGTGCAATGAGTATATGATATTACATAGTGGAAAGCTTGGTTTGCCAAGGATCAATTTGTTGACATTTGAATCCAATCAGAAATTAAATGCATAGAACAAAAAGTAGAGTATTTTATGAAAGGCCATCTCATCAAATTGGAACAAATTAAAAGCATGCCTGCTTCTCATCTGGAGGGGCTAAGTAAAGGATTTCTTTGCAGTAGAAGACTCACAAATGACCATTTAAAACCAGAGAAGAAAGAACATTAAGGCACAGGGAACTAACGTGTTTCTTTCTTTATTCCAGATGTAGAATAATTATTTTTACAGAACTTTTTTTCCTGTATATAAAATGAGTATACTATTACATATATCACCTTCTACCAGAATTGTGATACTTGATTCAGCAACGCAGAATCATAGAATGGTTTGGTTTGGAGGGGACCTTAAAGATCATCTAGTTCCAAACCCACTGCCATGGGGTGGGGTGTGTGGGTGTGTGATGTGTGTCTATGTAATATCTGCTATATTAACATTTTTTAATATCTCTGAAATCCTCAAACAGGAAATACAACAGTAAAGGAAATACTATAACTTTGGTTTACATCTGGATTTCCTTTATACGATTGTAACAGCTGTGTTTGTAGTCATATAAGTTTATCACATCACCCCTACAAATAAAGCACAAAGAAATTTTGTTCCAAGAATTTTCCTGTCTGAATTGGAGATTATAATAAAAATAAATCAAGTGATAACAATGAAAAATGAGTGAGCTACAAGGGAATGAAGAACATATCTGTGAGAGGTAACAAAGCAATTACTATGATATATTTTGTTAGTTCTTGCAAGAAACAAAAGGGAAGGATAAGGTGCTTTTTACAAGCAAGGAGGTTTTCTTTCTCAGTACAATATAGATGTGAAGGATAGAACAGGTAAATGAAGGATTATGTCAATAAACCAAAGCACAATGACTTTTAGTTATTATTGAAAATAACAGTTTTTAATTTTTTTTCAAGGCAAGCTTGGATTTAAAATATATAGGCCTCAGATGAAAATTTTACTTGTGTGTTATTCCTAGAATTATATAGCTACAATAAATTAACAAGAGCCATTAATTTATATTCTAATTAAAGAAAATAGTAATATCTAAGATCATTCATTTCAGTGTTGGATGAACACTCAGCAAAGAACTAGTAAGGTTCCACTTTGTCATCTAAAGATTGTATAATTTTACCTGCCAGAAACATCTATATGTTATACTTTAAAAATCAAAAATCAACCCTGCTGGAAAGCAGTTGGACTATCTCTCCAATTGAAATTGAAAATGCTATGCTGCACAACAGCTTCAAATTGGAAATGAAGTTATAATATTCAGAATTGCATTGGAAAAGATTCAGTTCTGTTGTAAGGATTAATTTTCATTCTTTTGGACATGAATCAAATTTTAACAGATGAGAGTTAGAAAAATCTGCCTATAGGAACACTTTTTCTTCCAGCCTGGTATGCTTCAGGATTTCTTGCTCTTTCCTCTTAAGAAATCAATTGGGTTTGATGATGGGCTGCTGGAGACAGGATACTTCTTCATAGTAAAGGAAGGTGTCATCAGTTGTGGCCATGCTTATCTTTTTATCTAGAACATGCCAGCAGTGTGCTCAGGTGGCCAAGAAGGCCAATGGCATCCTGGCCTGGATCAGGAACAGTGTGGCCAGCAGGACCAGGGAAGTGATTCTGCCCCTGTACTCCGCGCTGGTGAGGCCACACCTGGAGTGCTGGGTCCAGTTCTGGGCCCCTCAGTTCAGGAAGGATATTGAGGGGCTGGAGCAGGTCCAGAGAAGAGCAACCAGGCTGGTGAAGGGACTTGAACACAAGCCCTATGAGGAGAGGCTGAGGGAGCTGGGGTTGTTTAGCCTGGAGAAGAGAAGGCTCAGGGGAGACCTCATCACTGTCTACAACTATCTGAAAGGAGGCTGTAGCCAGGTGGGGGTTGGTCTCTTCTCCCAGGCAACCAGGAGTAAGACAAGAGGGCATGGCCTTAAGCTGTGCCAGGGGAGGTTTAGGTTAGATATTAGGAAGAAATTCTTTACAGAGAGAGTAATCAGCCACTGGAATGGGCTGCCCAGGGAAGTGGTGGATTCTCCATCCCTGGAGGTTTTCAAGATGAGGCTGGACGTGGCACTTAGTGCCATAGTCTGGTGGTGTTGGATCAAGGGTTGGACTTGATGATCTCAGAGGTCCTTTCCAACCCGTCTGATTCTATGATTTTATGAATTCCAGTATGATAGGTCTTTTAAGAAAGGATGAAAAAATTCCATTATGTCTAAGTATGCATAGATGATGTGGGTATTTTGGAAATATTAGTGAAATAGCCTATTAAGTCTGCATACCTGTAATAGTGGTGACAAGCTGGCAACCTCTGTTGACAATAAGTGATTAACACCATTAGTAATAGTACAAAGCATTGTGAACTGTGGAAACAATTTGCAATTAAATATATTTTGTATTCAAGAGACTTGCCACAGCTAGGTGAACAAAGAATGGCTGCATGGCAAACCCAAAAGGCTCCCCAAAATTCCTGCGTGCAGCTGGTGGTACTGACAGACTGAGTCTGCCCACTGCTTGCAGAGTCATGGCGAGATGTGTCAAAGCATTCTTGGGTGAATATTTGCAGTAAGAGAAAAATATGCTCTGGGTAGTCTATCATTCCACCTGTGGCTTGGCTGCTGCAAGTTCTGGGGGGAAAAATAAGGAGACAGGACAAGTTATGGAATACATTTAGGCTAGGCCAGTGAACTCCCAGGGCTGCACATACCTGTGGTAACATATATCCTTTCTGGTTGTGGCTTTTCTTGGCTCTTGACCCCAGGGACCTTCAGTTCAGAACTCTGTTCACTACTCTGTCTTACTGATGCATCCAGTTATTTATGAGTAACTTCTTGAGTTTTAAAAATGCATCTTTCATTGTACTATATTTTTTTATTTTCGGTGTGGACTTTTATCAGCTCTATATTGTTGCCAGTGAAGAGTTCTTGCCAGCAGTTGAAGTATCACACTCTGTTCTCTAATTCTGACAAGAGTATAAATTTTTTGTGCTGGTCTGCTTATAAGAACAATTCTATTTGCAAGACTCACTGTGAAGGAAATCCAAAGGTAAGCAGATTTTTAAGGAAAGGCCTGAAGACCTGCCGGAAAATGTAAACTAAATAGTTGATTAGGCTTCTGTAAAATATTTAATGAATTTATTACCAAAGGTAAAATGTTTTGGGCCCTGCTAAATGCACCGTTTATAGCACGAATCAAACTGAATTTCAGCTAAATCACATAGGCAGCTAACAGAAGGGATCAATAATATTCGATTATCTGCTGCCATCTTGTGGCTGCAAATGTGACCTGCTGGTGTATAGCAAAATCCAAACACTTCAGGTACGGCCTGTACGGCTTGCTGGGGACGTTTTACTGAAATGTTCTTTCTGTTCCAATGTGGTCAGTCCATACTGAACCAACACGAGCAAAAGAACGGAGATAACGCTTTGAATATTTGTGTTAATGCAGTCATCAGTGAGGAGTCGCAAGCTTGGCTGTTGTGCATAGGATGGGTACGCTGTGAAGTCATTGTCCATGCACATTTCTGAGAAGGAACCTTCTGTAAGCACCCACTGAATCAGTTCCTGACTGTGGGTATACAGATCCACCAGAAGCCCTTTTTCAAAACTCCGTGGAGAACATACCAAGTCAGCTTTTCTGTCACTGTGGGAAAGCAACATGAAAAAAACATCCAGCATGTGAGTTCTCTCTCCTCTCTGTAACATAAAGAAGCAGACATTTAGCTTGGAATAAAATTTGGGGTTAAATTAGAAGATGTTATAGAGCGTAATATCCTGATGTTCCTGCAGCTTGGCTTTGAGGAGTCTATTGAAGACAAGCCCATTAGACCCAGTAAAGACAGTGGCTCTTAGCTGCTAAACATGCAGTAAGACAGGCAATGCCATGCACTGTATCACTGGCACAAAGCAAAGCCAGCCTGGAAAGTGTCTGGGTTTGGTGATGCCACTCAGGTCGAAGTTTTTCACATGAAGACACACCAGCTTTACAGCAGTGGTTAGATGGAGAGTAGGTACCTGTACCTAAAGCTTCCCATGAACCATACTGTAGAAATAAACTTTGAAAGCTGGAGAACATATTGAATAACAGTAATTCAAAATTATTTTAGGGTGGAAGAAGTAATTTTTGATGCAAATATAATCCAATAGAATCAGGGCATAAATTGTGTGAGGATAAATTTAACCTGGAATTTCAAGAAAAGTTTCTCATCCCTCAATTGGTGAGATTCCAAAATGGTCATCTAGGACAGTGAAGGAAACCTGGCTGCTAACAGGATTAATCTTGTTAAAGTTACTGAAAAATCGCCAGAATTCAGGAGATTGCCTGCAGACCAGTCCAGTGATTGCTGCAGTTAATGAGACAGGTAAGAATTACAGTTATATGAGCAAATGGAAAATGTTGTATCTTAATGAAATACTGTAAAACACCTCAACAACTTGACAGATATAGGTGTGGCTTGAACTGAAAAAGAGGAGACCTCGACAGACGTAGACCTACATGCACAGAGAGGAATACAGAAGGGAATGGAAGAGAAATGGAAGACAGAGGCCTCTGTTTTACCCACGCTGTGTTGAAACTGGCAGATTCATCTATATGTACCATTGGATCTAAGTGTCCCTAAATTTATCTCTAACACTGATGAAGCCTGGCCGATTCACTTTTTCCTGGGGAAGTGCACCGGCAGTGAGACAGAGGAACTTCTGGTTGGAAGAATTTGTGGTGTGTAGCTCCAATTTGGAAGTTTGCATGGGGAAGGGTGAGAAGTCCACTTCATGCTGTTGAACTGCTTTAAGTATTTTCTACTTTAATTTTTTGTTCACCTTCAGTTTTGGTCAAATAGTACCTGATCACTGTGAATTGAGAAATAATAATTTTTTAGAAACTAGCTGTTTTTTTAGCACATGCATCAGGTCTGATATATTCCACTCCGTGTGCAGGATAAAGTGCCTATTTTATGTACGTAGATGATGCGTATTTCACCCATATTTCATGACACACATATTTGGTAAACTCTGGTGAATGCAATGGTGCATTTCATAGTGTATCTGAGCTGACATATTGAGCACATTGTGTATATGGACAGAGTGGCAGTTCTGTTTCTGTCAGAAGGTATTTTCAGACAGCTTGAGGAAGGCAGTGGCAACTAATTGAGTGACAGAGATGGAGACTGCATCAAAGACTGACTGGAGAGGAAAGTCTTTAAAAAAGCCAGATGTCGCTATAACAGATATTTTGAAACTATTGAGTAATAGCACAGGAATAGGTAAGATCTTTTGAATATTCCAGTGGATGTAGCAAAGTAAAAATAAATACACTGTCATTTACAGGTGCTAAGAAATTAAGCACCAGGCTGCAGATTCAAGAGGGGTGTCAGACATGGGACATTAACCTGTATGTGCCATGATGGTCCTGCTTCCTCAATGTTTGCTTTGACAAATGCTGGCAGCATAACCTACTTTCTCTGAACAAAGTAGGGAAATATATGACCCATTTACCAACTAGATTTACATCCTTTTCTGAACCTACTTTGTGGTTAGAAGACAAAACCATGAAGTGAGAAAACTGGGTTGGGTGCCATTTAGCAAGTCCTCATGGCCCTAAAACTTTTCCTTCACTCTGTACCGTTCCCCAGGGCACACCTCCTTCTTTCCGCACCTTAGAGGTACCTCAATAATTCAGTTATGCCTAAAGGTGATATGCAACTCATAGCCATCTCCAGAACCCCAACTTCTCTACATGTGCCCCTGCAGTTCCCTGCATCTTTGGCTAAACAAGGCTGTGCTGTTGCTGGATGTGCTACACCTTGGAAGAACTGGGAAGCTTCTGCCTCTGCTGCTTCCGTAGCAGCTTGAACTTGCAGTAGAAAAGCTGGTCTGTGTTTGACTTAGTGCAATTGCTGACTTTAGAAAAATATAGTCATATATTTAGTGCTGATTTTTGGCTGTGAGCCTTTGTGACTAATTCAGTCAACAAAACAGGGCAATGTTGGTTAAAGTAATTACTTGGTAAAGTAATATATCTTTTATCAGCCATGAGGTTTCAAATAAATTGAGGGTTGTCTCATGTATTATGATCTATTGTTTATCATGGAATTGTTGAATTTATTTTAGTTTTTAAGGACCACAGACATTGATGATATAACTTAATAGCTGGCTAGATACTCATATTCAAGTTTGACATCATTCAGATAAAAGACCTGGTCATTTCTGTATCACTGTTTCCATTCTCCTGACTTAGAAAAATAAATGTCATTTGTAAAATTATCTTTTCTCTCAAGTTTTCTCAAAGTTTTCAATGCTTGCAAAACTGACCCATGGCTCATTTAATAGAGGAGGCTGCTCTGCTTTTTTACCTCTCTCAAGTTAGAAATTTGGCAAGAGCTCCCATTTCTGCTTGTGTTTGCCTTTTCATAAAGCTTAATTCCATAACCTGAGTTTTTCCTGAAGTCTTCTATTACTGCTTACTCCATCTCTCTCCTCCATAGCTCAGTGTAGCCATTCTATATATTTCCTCCCTTTCCAAAAGAATCTTCTGAAGTCAGTTAGCACTTTCCTTTCTTCTTTGCTGCCTTAATCCTGCTTCACTTATGTTCTCTTTGCTATATCAGTTTGCAAGAGACAAACACTGTTATTTTTTTTGCTCCATACAATCCATCACACACTATCTCCTCTGCCCAGATTGGAAGGGGGGCAGCAAATACTTTTTGTGAGATTTCCATCTTCTGCTCAATGTTCATTAAAACAAAAGAGGTAATGACCTCAATATTAGGGTTAGGAAGATGAATATGTGAATATGAAATATATGTGAGAAAGAATATGTGTTGAAAGAATATGAAAGAATATATGAAAGATGAGAAAGAATATGAAAGAATATATATTCTTTTTTTGGCTTAGGTTTTGCTGCCTGAATACAGCATAGGAAGATCATAGGTAATGCAGCAATGTTTCCATAAATCATTTCCAAGGAATATTTGCTATCCTGCAATGTGTGTAAGAAAAGAAGGACAAGTTTTCAGGCTTGGGGTATCCTGTACAGGTCCAGGAGTTGGACTTGATGATCCTGATGTGTTCCTTCCAACTCAGCATTTTCTATGATTCTATGTTACAATTACTGTCAGTAATCTTCCTTTGGAGTCACTAGGTAGAGAGACTGCCTTTTGCCAGTAGGGAAGAAACCAGAGCAAAGGGAGCTTTTGAGTTCAACTCACAATATCCAGGACGAGACCGTCTTTCCAGCATAAAAAAGTGGAAATGAAGGAAAATTCTAATGGATTGCTAGCATAGAACCTAAATAGAAGTAAAGGTCTAGTTGTAGTGACAGTGCTCTATGGACAGGTGGGGAAAGAGCCTGAGCATGTCTTCCCTGAAAACACAGTAAAGGTGAACTGTCCATCACTTTTGACTCCATGGCTGAAATACAATTTATAGAAACCTAATTTTTCAATTAGAGAGAATGGAATGAAGGGAATTAACCTATTTGGTATCAAAGATACAAGTAGGTGGAGAATCAAGCATGCTGTGTGCAGTTTAAAGGTAAATATATCTTATCAAAGTAAGCTGCAATGAGGCTAATTCGTCACTATACCGTGGTGCCTACTGTACTCAGGAGGGGAGGGGAAGTTACCTGGAGTGTTTTGGACCAGTCAACTTCTTGGCATATTCTCTAAGCCTCCAAGAATCATACACATCTTATCATTTTAGACCATGATGGAGCATGGGGTAAAGATGGAGAAGTGCATGATTACATACAACAGCATGTATGGGAAGAGGAATGGTTTTTCTCTATCACTATTATAGTCTGGACTAGTGCAGGATGTTGAATTTACGTACAGTTAGCTAATGTACTTAATAGAATATTCAGTAAATCCAAAATTACCATACCTCTAGCTTTATTAACAGCCCAAATACAGGAAGGAACATGTAGCCTCAGAGCAGGGTTTTGCTATACCCAGTGACCAAAAATAACAAATTATAATAAAACAATGTGGCCACGCATGAATATCAAATTTGTGCAGCCCTGTTACATTAATTCTCCTCAGGCAGAGGAGGAGTATTTGCTCTCATTTTCTCATCCAGTTGATAACCAAGGACCCCATCTCTCAAGTCCTATTGTATTCCTTGAAAGGGACATAAATCTGCATATAAGGTTAAAAATCCCTTTCAATTGAAATGGGAAGAGACAATTTCAAATAAAACCTAAGCGTTCTGAAAATACATTCAGTACATGTTGCTTGATCTGGCCCTGGAATAGGTAATAGGTTACTGTCAGAAGTTCTACTAAGTCAGGCATCAAGGAGCAGCAAGCTCCCTGTGAGCTCTGGAGCTGCAGGCACTGGCCCATCAGCAGGGTGGGAGCCTCGCCAGCATGGGCTCATTCCCATCACCCCAGAGCTCAAATGCAGATCCATGAGCAGAGGGTGCATAGGATAGATCCCAGGCAAGGCTTGCTGCAGCTTTTTCTCACAGGTAGGTGTTTTCAGAGCAGCCTGAGCCAGGGCACACAGCTGTGCCCAATCTGGGCTGACATGAGCTGCAGGATCTGAACCCCTCACATAAGCTGCTGGTGCACACAGCCTCTGGTGCTAGGCATATTAGAAGTTAAATCAGTGTGATCAAGAGATACTTCACTACACAAGGAAAAGTATTTTAAGAAACTTGGGAACCTTAGATACATGGATCTTGATGAAAAAATGAGTTTATCTTAATAAACATGGAAATGATGGACTGTCTACTGATGCTCCAGTTGTTTCACTGGAGTGATACACTGCAGAGGAAGCGACTGATGTAGCTACACAGAAAAGACCAAGCCAGGTGCTGAAGAGCAGGGCAGAAGTAAGCATTAGAAGTGAAAAAGCACAAGCTAAGGGGTTTGAATTCATTAGAGCTGCATCAGGAAGCAGCCTCCTGCAGGAACCACCATCTCCTGGTAGACAAGGATGGGCCAAGCTCTTGGTGCATAATACTTCTAGTTCACAGAGTATTTGGGGGTAATCACAGCATTGCTTGCCTGGATCTCACTGCTCTGCCTTGATGGAAGGGAGTACCTTGTTTTTCTAAGCTGTAAGGGTCACATCTGCACTCCTGAGTAAGGCTAATAGGTTGAAGATGACTTTCACAATCCACTCTTCAGCAAGACACTGTATCCAACTTCCAATATACTAAACATGCGCTAAATTCATCACTGAATTCATCACTGAACAACTGCATTTTAAACCTCTGTATTATCTTCACTTCTATCTAATTTAAGCATTTATTGCCTTCTCCCAGTTCAAGCCCTATCCCACCTCAATTTTCTACAGTTTCATGTCAAAGTAGTTAATTCAGTACCACCTTACTCACTTTTCTTGTGTCTGGATTCAAAAAGACTTGAGTGATTCCTTGTGTCACTTAAGCAATTTCTTTTTGTACATAAACAGGCAAGACAGTTGACTGGCATAGACACATCTGTACTGCACACTCACAACAGATGAGTTGAGTTTAGTGCTTTACTAGAGAACTGCTGCAAAACCACTTCAATTACCAGCTACAGGACTGGCCAATCTCTCTCCCAGCCTCCTTCACACTTTAAATATTGTCCCTGGTAACAGAAGAACTGCAGGAACTGAGATTAGAATTCCTTTAAAAAGAGAATATTAAAACCTCAGAAGGTCTATATATGGCAGAAAAACTTCCAAAGCTAAGGTTAAAGTTGGCACTTTAATAAAGAGTGAGATGCCTGAATAAACTGATGGTCCCACAGGTGCTGAGCATCTGCCACTAACTTTAAGTTCCATAACAACAGAAACCAGGCAGCGTGTGTGAAAGGTCCCAGAGCATGCCAAACCCCAAGACTGTGCCCCACATTTCCCATCCCTTTGAGCAACCCAGTTTGGCTAACCTGCTTTCAATACACGGTTACTGTACAGCTGTTCATCAGAGCCACCCAAGATCAGGGTGAATGTTCACTCAGCTATGCCCTTTGGAAATACTGTCTCTCCCCCAGATGTATGCTAATTGCTTATGCTAGAGGATACTGACCTCAGGATGAATATTGTCAGCACTTGCTACCCTGCTTCAGACAATCACTGGATTAATTTAAGCAGCTGATGAAATTGGTTTGTGCCAGGGGGCTAAGTTTGCCTGAAGCATTTTAGCAAATCCACCCAACATCCCTTTCAGTGCCTCCAGGACAGTGCTGGCTGTGCAAACAGCTGGGACAGAAAGGTTGCACAGGCATGTGGGATCTTGTGGAGGATGTCTTCCATGGCCTAACATTGAGTTATCTGAGACACTGGGAAAACATGAGCAATGCAGAATAAGAATAGAGGCCAAATCGAGGCTTTGTCTCTCATTTGATTGCCATGGATGGAGTTTTAAACTAGAATTCACTGCTGATGTCTAAATGTATTTCAGCATCACAAGGAAACTTGTCCCTCGTGAAAAAGTCTTTAATGCCCCTAAGATTACTGATGGTGCCTGAGTGTCTGGCTTTGTAGCCCAAGTACCCTCTTCTGCTTTATCATTTCAGAAGACAAAAGAAAGTGAGAACAGGAAAATAAAATATAATATCTCTTCGGTAAAAAATCTTCTGTATTAAAACTCACTAGTACATCTGTTAGCTTCCAGCGTTATTTGCATTAGCAATGTTTCCTTCTTATCCTTTCAGTAAGAAAATGAAAAGCGGAAAATAAACCATTCCTTTTCCGTCTCCCCAGCATCTAATATTTTCACCTCCCTAGTCAAGTATGTAACTCAGTTCGTGCATCCATATTTTCACAGTTGTGGTAATTCAGCACTCTCTGGACTGCCTTTTGCTTTTTTTCCAAAGTATATTATTACCTCTTGTACATTGTGCTGTCTTCCTTCCCACCATATTTCTGGCATGTTGCATGCCCCATGTGCTGGATGAGGACATTGTCTGATTCCATGACTGTAAATAACTGTTAATAGACACAGATTAATGCCAGATTTAGTATAATGCTATTTCTACAGCTATCTTTCAAGTGTGTGAACACAGAGTGGCCTCATATAGGTTGATTTTGACTGTCACAGTGCTTTAACCTCTATGTTGTAAATAGGATCCTGTGGCCTGCACCTGAAGACAGGATCAAAGACAAAGCATCAAAGACAGAAAAATATCATCTATGAAGCAATAAAAATCCATACATTTCACCAGGAATCCCTCTAACCCCTCATTCTCACACCTCCAGATAGCCTGGAACATCCAGCTAGATACGATGTTTTTACGTTATCTCCAATTTATATTGCATTAGACAGCAAAGTTACATGGTCTGATGTGTTTTTACATGGTCTAATATGTTTTGCTAGGGATACACTCACTGGTTATTAATTGGATAAAACCTGATATAAGCTTGGCTTTGTTTAATTTCTAATGTTATTTACTCTGTGATACGTGACTAACCTCAGTTAACATTGTGAATTGTTTGCCCTGTAATGACCAGATATTCCATTACAGTATGTAAATTATTTGCATAGTGATTATGATTTAATGTTATTGGTAATTAGAATTATTTGTCTGCTGGTAATGCTGTATAAATGATCTGTCATTAATCACAGGGCACACCTTACCAAGAGCTCTAATGAGCAAAGCTGCAGTTTAATGTCACTAGACTATCAGTCTACTCTAGGCCATTGTTTTACATCACAGGGAACTGTTTTCTGTATTTATTGATCATTCATTGATCATTACCGTAAAGAACTGGGGCTTTGTAAAAGTCTTTATTCTTTGATGTAAGATATCCCTAGACTTTGAGTCACAATAATTAAACATGTAGCTGATAAATCTTGCTAAACGGATTTTCACACTTGTAGTTCTAAATTACATCAGAAGTTCCTCCTCTTGAGAAGAAAAAAGTTCCATAGTCCAAATTTCTCACATTAGTACCAATGGAGCCAAGGACACATCTTTGCTAAAGGAAAATTAAAAAGGCAAAGGCTGATGAGAGACCCCAGCCAGCAGAGCATCATCTTTAATTCAGAAAAAGACACTTCCAAGGGGAAGCTCCTCTTCCCCTGCAAAAAGTCAAATGCGAAATGTTATTTCTCATTTTTATTAGGAACCACTTTTATTCACCGTATATTCTTCTTGAAACACTAGTAAACTATTCAGTCAACATCCTTCCTACCCTTATTTAGACTTTGCTATGCATAGCAGAGAAACCCATACCCTTGGAGAGTTGAGTGTCCGCTTAAAGCTGACTGCCAAAGAGCCAGAGCTCTGAGCTCTGCAGTGATGAGCCAGCGGGCCACAGCAGTATCCACACTGCAAATGTCTACTGACAATTTCTGTCTCTTGAAACCAGGACAGAACCATTGCTAGAATTCTTAAGGCAGGAATTAGAGCTTAAGGCCTAAAAAACCCAGGATTTAAGGCACATTTCCAAACCCTGCACCTCCATGCACACAGGCAGACCATGAACAGCTATGTTGAGGTCATATGAGAAACCTGAGGAAGATTTTCACATATTGCATTCACAGTTGATGCAAAACCTGAATGCTTTTTCTTCTCAGACTCTGAAGTTACTTAAATTCAGACCTATCTGATTAACTAATGTTAGATGAAAGAGTTATTCCCAAATGAGAGACCTTTTGAAATGAGACTCATGCCTAAGAAGGAGCCTTTGCTATGACTTAACTGCAAGGCATTTAGTGTAAATGCTTTTCCTGAGATTCTGAAAGAGCTAGAGCTGTATTTGAAAATGCAAATACTTGTCACAACACTTTCTATAATTTTTGTGGGATAAACTATTTACCTATATAGTGATTCAGTCAAATTGCAATGCCTGTTTATCATGCTAAAAGATTTGAATAATTTGAAAGAAATATTTGTACTGAAAAGCTTTATTTAGAATAAAAAACAAAATAGCTGAAACCTACTGAACCAGAAAATGTATGCAAAGGAAGATCAATGTGAATAAAATATTTCTTTTAATATTTTACCAGGGGAAAAAACAGAATCATTAATGTTATTTTTAATTTTGAGCCTCGGTAACAGTCTTGATTTTGCCTGGCAAAGTTAAACTAGAAGAGTAGTCAGTTGTACAAGGGAGAAGAGGATAAAAGAGGAATATGAAGAAGAAATTAATATATCTAAAAGGTTAATTGATGATTGATAAATGAAAATAAATGTAGAATATGAATGACTTTGATGCATCTTTTGAATGGAACTTGTGTGCTTCATAAAAGCTGAACTATGAAAGTCAGAAAAAGATTTGGAAGACAAGTGTTCATGCATTCTTTATCAATAAAGGTAAAACGAAGGAGGTGAAAGAATTTTGAAATATTTGGAATCCTTTGCACCAGTCTGTACCCTTCATAAAATATCTACTGACAGAATTAAACAGGCAAAGAGTGAGATGTGCACACAGAAATATATTGGAAGCATGGTGGGTATCTTTAATTACTCAAAATATGACAGCTACCTTTTTTTTTGTGAAGCCAAATAAAATCAAGTGAATAGTTTGTCCACTAACATTGTGCTTTTCTTACACAATAACATTTCTCTAAGTATTTTGGTATCATGATAACATGGAAAAATTGTACTATAATAACAAGAAACTGTGGAAATATGTTGTATGAGTTCAGTGAACATTTTGCTAAAACACCAGCAAATTTTTTTTTGTGAATATAGAGATGAGTTTTGCATTTAGTTAATTTCATCTCATTTACTGTTTTCATCAACAAATGAAACCATAGATGAGTATATTTTTTAATTTAGAGTTAGATTTTTTTTTTCCTAACAAAGATTCCAACAAATATATTTAAATTTAGATTAGAATATTGCCATCCATCAGGCAGTGCATTCAGCTGAAAACACTGGAATCTCACAAGCATGGTTATTAGGCAGATGCAATGGGTAGCAGCAGTCCTGCTGCTGATCAGCTGTAAAGGAAAACCAAAAGCACAGGCATGAAACCCAGAGTCAAATATTAGCTTTCTCAGTGTCTGTGAATTTTTTTTTCCCCAACAAGGCCAATTAATGAGTTAGGAGATCCTGTTAGTGAATCCTCTGAATCCTTGCACATAGTCAGAGAAAAATAGCAGCAGGTATAGAAAGGCATTGGAGAGGAGGGGTTCTTAGAGACCTTGTAGTTTCTTGAGGTTTTTCAGAATGTATCTACTGTGGAAAAACAGTCCAGCTACACCCATGGATTTATGCCTTGTCCAAGAGCTGAGCTAATCAGAGTTTACTAGGTGGAGTTTGTACACAAAAGGAATATGAGAGGGGAGAGATGACATCCCAAACCCCTCTGATTCCCTTGGCAGTGGAGGATCAGGCTCTGTGCAAACTGAGGCAGGGTGATTTTTCCTGCTGAGAGTCTTTGGACTCTCTTTTTCTCATTCTCTCTGAAGAATCTGGAGGATTTCTAGCCATTATTTTCTTCTACAGGCTGAAGAGACTAGATGATTTGTAAATACTGGGTTGATGCCACACTGCAGAGGTCGAAAAACTGCCTCAGCAAAGAATGGAATTATGTATACAAATATGCTAAAATACAGCCTGTACAGAAACTTACATAGCACAAATAGGGAAATAAGTGCCAGAAAACACTGACAAATTTACTGCATAAAATTATTGAATTTAAAAAAAAATTCGAAAAGCTGCTTGCAAGGACACAAGCGTGTATAAGATAAAACATATGGCACTCTTCTAACAGTTTAATTCTGAGTAATATTGACCAAATTTTCCTTGGCCTTCAACTGAGAGGTAAAAAAAAAGGTAGCATCTTAGTATTACATATAATACTACCTCAGTGACTCCCTAATCCATAACGGAAGCATTAATCACTGTGTCTTTGTCATGGCAGCACAGCAGTTTGCAGTCTGTCTGTGCACTTGATTTATGAACAGCTGATGGCCATTGAACTGCAGCAATCCACCAAACAGTATTTTGTGCTTCCTTCTGCTTGGAGTATAAATGTTACAGAGCACCGACATTATATTCTATCTAATATACACATGGTTAATTTTGTAAGCTCTTCATTTTTGCCTCTCTTTGCACTGGTTTTCGTCTTGCTTTTTTTCTCCTCAATCACAAAAGGCACTGCTGATTTCAGACCCCCAGCTTACCACCTTTCTTGAAAGTCTGCACTTTACTGTGCTCGAGGGCAGAACAGCACACTTCTACCTTTCAGCACAATCAAGGTGAGTTCCTGTCTCAGCTGAGAAAGAATTGGCATGGTCCTTCAGCCTATTTTCCTTCCTCTCTCAGTAGGTTTCTCTTGTCCCATGAGTTTCATATGAAATTTGGAGTTTTGAGTCTGGTGCAGATGCTTTTGGGCACGAGTGCCCAGTGTGGCTGAACTACTTCTCACAGTTGCTTTGGAAGGAAAAGGAAGTGGAATAGATTTGCATTTTGTTCTTTTGCAGATCTTTAAGAGGTGGGACACTCTGTTAGAGCTACCATTTAAAAACCTCTAGGGGGTCAAAAGGAGGCCCCCCTTCAGCCCACCACCCTCCAACCCTTGTATGCAAAGCATGAGCCCTGAGTTCACAGCTCTCAGGCTCCAGTCTCATCAGTGTGTGTGGGGAGTGGGTCCTTGCCTGTGCATACCTGTGGTGGCACGGCAGCTGTGGAAACCCACACACTTCATTAATGAGCTCATTCTGTGTGGGTTTTCTGTTGTGGTCTGCTCTTTGGGGGGGATTCTGTCCGTTTTTGATGAAATATTCGTGTCCTCTCTCTTTTGATATTTTCTCATTCCTTAGGCCCCCTCCTTTGTCTGGTTTGCAACTTTTAAAAGCCAAGTCTGTGCCCAGATTTCTATTAATCACAAGCTTATGACAGTGCATCAGATTGCTGCATTTGGTAGTGTTTAGGAGGGTATTGCTTTGTAAACTGCACAGTGCTATTCACCATTGCCTGTAACAAAGCACTTTTTGTTAGTTAATGGTGTCTAGAAAATACTGATTAAATTTAAAGCATCTCCAATTCCGTAGAGTGAGTTAAGAAAAAGAAAAGAAAAATCCAACTGCTAGAAAAGCTTGGGTTTTTTAATGCTTTATCTCACCTCTCTTGGTAAGAGAATGAGAGATGTATTCACAAATATTTGAAGAGTGACTCCAAGAGATAGTGCTGCCCTGCAGGAACTCCTGCCATCAAAGGGTATATATCAAGGCATAATGGGATGAATTTAGGCAATAAGGCTAACCAGATAAGTAGTCTTTCATCTTGGAAATACATTGCAGTGTTGCATAAAGGAAATAGCAATTGCAAACATTTTTTGGGGAGGATTCCTACCAGTAAGATCTGCCAGGTGTGGGCGGGGAGGGAAGGAGGAAGAGGAGGCTTGAGGGCACCCTTATCCTGGCTAGCACAGCCCTGGCTCCCAGGCAGCCCTCTGCCCCCCGGAGCAGGTCGAGCTGTGTACCGGGAGGACTCACTCCCCAGGGAGCTCTCTGGAAGCCCTGATCCCTGTAAAGCTGAGACGAACCGAAGCGCTAATAGGAGGCTCCACCTCACACTGGTGCAAAAATCCCTAGGGCAGGACCAGAAACAGGGCTTGGCCCAGATATCTCCATGAATCCCTTGGCCCAAAGCCCAGGTGGCTCCGTGGGAGCCCATCACTGCCTCCATGGGCATCATGCCAGCGGCAGGGAGAGCAGGGCAGAGGATGGGCGGTCCCCGTGCACTGCCCTGGCAGGCACCGCGGGCAGCGCTCGGCTCACGAACGGGAACACAGCGCGGGCCGTGAGTGCCAGTGTGCATTAATTGTATGGGCTACAACCACCGTAAGTGATGAGAACAAATTGCTCGTCCATTTCTAACGAGAGAGTTTGGGAGAAAACGTGAGATGCAGCAGGGCGAAGTCAGGTGGTGGAGCTGCAGAGGGGAGTTGTGCTGGTTTACTTTACTTCCTTTAATTTGCTGTTATTTTTCAATAAAGAGCTTGTATTATCGTAATGATTTTTTTTTTTTAATGACTGAAAATTAAAAAAACCCCCAAAACATTACCGTAAGCAGAAAACCACTCCGCCTCCACCGCCCCCCACAAGATGGAGCTCGCAGCTCAGGAGCGGCGACGATGTTCTTTGTGTCACCGAAAAAATGAAACGGTTTTACTCTCACCCTTTTCTAATTTTTATCTTTTGCTAATATAATGCAGATTGGTTTTATACATTATTTATGGAGCCCAGAACTAGTATAGGGAACGCTGTCGCTCATTTTAATGATTTAGGTATGTTTTTTATTATTCCTATACTGTATAGACTTTGGAAAATCTTCATTTGGATCCCATTTAGAACACAGGAAGTTGCCCAAAGCTTGGATGTGAACCTTAATTTACTGAAATCCTTGTAAGGCTGAGAATATTTACTGCTGGCATTTATTGCTCCTGTGAGAGTTAGAGCGAGAGCGAGTGGGGGGGAGAGAAAGAGAGGAAAGGAAAGACAACAGTAACTTCAGCCAAAAAAGCAAAGAACATATGTTGGAGTCGTGCTCGGCTGTGCGTGTGCAGAGCAGGATAATCTGCCTCTGAGCTGCTCTGCTGGGACAGGAGGTGCCTTACTGCCTCTGAGATTCAGGAGAACTCCAACAGGACTTGTCCTTTGAGGAGCTGAATCTTTGTTTTCTCAAACCCCTGTATAAAGTGGGGTTCATGAGCAGTTAGGGCGCTTGGTTTGATGTGCCCCGTAAAGGACTATGTTCTTTTTGTGTTGTAGTAGAAGAAATTCTGGAATTTCCCCCACGCTCTGCGGGTGAAACTCATAGGGATTTTAGCTGTGCAGAGTTACAGAGGTTCCAGGGGTGCCCAAGGGAAACCAGATACAGGACCCCAGGCAGCCTTGGCTGGAGACAGGGAAGTGCTGCAAACCCACCACTGTGTTTCAGGAGGCTGGAGAAGGTGACCCAGCAACGAGCAGTAATGAGGCAGGAAAAGATCTCTTAATTTTCTTCCTACTTTCCCTTACTTTGTGCCTGCAGAATAATAAATAAGCTTATTCAAGCTTTGGTTGTTAAAACTTTTAGACAAAAATATTCCTAGGATGGGGCAATCTTTGCTCAGGCTACAGGTGCAGGTGATTTCAGCAGTCTCCAGCCTTCCAGAAAATTTGAGTTCCGCACTTCAGGAAAAACAACAGGTGCCCCAGTAATTCCCATTGTGTTTTTTTACTTCAAAGAAAAGCAGAACAAAATGTTTAATTTTTTTCTTTTAAGGTATTTACTTTATGCTCCCCTGTTCCTCCAGCCCCCTTTCATTCAGCTGCTTAACCTGCCTTTCAACTGGTCTCTCTGGTGGCTTGTTTGTCCTGCGCTGTGACAACTAAAACAGCTAATAAAGCAGCTGGCAGGAGGGTGAATGAAGGGACCATGCCAGCTACTGCCCCTATGGTGGAAAGAACCAACAGTGAAACTTTGATATGTCTACCTTGACGTTTCCTCAAAAACCTCTATATTATGGAGGTTTCTTAAATGGAAACACTCTTTTGTGAATTTCTAAAGAAGTGCAATATGTTTTCTGAAGAGCAGTTTAATTTAAAAGATCGCCCATTAACATGAAATACCCACAACCGTTTGTTACTATTATTACTGAAACAGCTTTTGATGATATACTCTCATTATTTTGAATTTAGTTATGCTTTGTTAGTATATATTACCGGCACTGTGAAAGGATCAAGGCATTCCTCAACAAGGCGTAGCAGTGCGTGATGAGAACACAGTTTTCCTCTAGGAGCTCACAGCCAAAGTATGGCCCTGCAAGGAAGCAGGATGGGGTGAGCAACTGGGAGATGGCAAAACCAGACAAAGTCTGGAAAGCTGTCAGTCTCTTATAGGCTATACATTGCATGCAATAATGGAGTGAGTCCCAGATACAAAAGATTATTTCTAAAGTCTCAAATATAGCTCAGTTAGAGAACATGATTGAAAGGTCAAGTGCATAAAATTGGAAGATCTGTGTTCATGATACACATGATGCTTCTGTATAATTTTAATCATAGCACCAGATTGTGTCCCTCATAAACATCTAACATCTCCTCAGTAAAGACCTCCTGAAGTATCTTGAAAGACATGCAAGTAGTTCAGATATGCAATGTCTACACCTAGAATTAGGAAAGCTGAAATGAGGAGAAGGGATTTGCAATTGCTTGTAGAGCTGGAAGATTAGTGATCATTCTTTATCTCTCATTGTGTGAGTGGGAGGGCACCCATCTTGAACAAACTGCTAGGCACAGTTGTTCATTTTTACACTAAGATGTCATTTCCCATTAATTTAAAGGACTCCAGTGCAAAATGTGGTGGCATGGTTTCATTTTTAATAATCTCATAGTGATTTCAATTTTGAGAAGATATTTAAGCATTGGAATAGATAAGGAGAATGTGGAAATTCAATCAATAGAGCTGTTTAAAACAAGTTGGACAAATATCTGTTAGGGATGACATAGGTATAGTTGATTCCTCCTTTAGGCAGAGGAATGGACTGGATGACCTATTTACTCTATTTTCTAGGACTTGTGTGCCACTAGCTGTAGGTGCTTAAGTGCAGAAAATATTCTGTGTCAAAGAAAAAGACCAACTGCATCAAAATAAAGTTCAATTTAACAGGAAGCTAAACAAGAAGTTTGTAGAAATGATGTAATTATCCAAAATCAAACATAAATAATATGTAAAATTTTGAAGAAAATTGAAATTATATATAAAAGATAGCATGAGAAATGCTCAGAAACGGCATCCAAGAAACCTCAACTCTGCTGTCTAACATCAAATAAAATTATTCCAGTGAGGGGCATTTTGTGTTTCTAGTTCCAGATTCAAATGTTTGCCTAAAAATAGAAATTATCTTTTCTTTTTTTTCCCCCTTTGTGCCATCATAGTATTACCATTAAGAATATAGCCAGCAGCTACTTTCATTAAGAGAAGCCTCTGATCTCAGCCCCGGGAAGAACAATGGAAACATGCTGTTCTTCTCAAAATGCCTCTGTGGATATAAGCTTCTCCTGCTCAGCTTTTTCATCATGAGCTCTCTTTGCGCCAGCGCCGCAAGCCTCAAAGCAGCCAGGGAAGAGCAGGGGCAGGCTGGGTTTCTGGGTACCCCCGTCACTGGGCACGGGCCAGGGATGTGCAGCAGTGTCCGCAGTGGAGCTGCAGGATGGCTGGGCTGCTGACCTGCTCTGCTTCTGCCGTGCCAGTGCCATGGTCTGGCTGACTGCCTGGAGACAGGATTTCTTGGCATCTTTCCTAGGAGGGTCCTCATGCTGTATATCGCATACCATATGCTTTAAAAGTAGCTGGGACTGCTGGGTAGCCCGAGCTTTTGGTGCTGTGGACACTGAGAGCTCAGCTGTAACCAACCCTATATCCATAAATATGCCCTCAGAGAGACAGGACAGGGAGTCTGGTGGGCTGTATTCTGACCACTTATTTAGGCACAGTAGAGATGCAGCCTTATATTGGAAAGTCACTTCCACTCAGGAGAAAGCAACCATTTTGAAAGACAGGTTTCCCACCCTCTCCACGAGATTTTTTGCAGAAGAACTTCTAAAAATAACAATATTTAAAAGGGGAAATGGTTGTTAATACTAAGCACTGTGTTGAAGTCTAGGGCACAGTCTTGCATAGCTTTAAGTACTCGAAGAGTGTAAAGAATAATTTATTTTACTAAGATCAGAGGAACAGAGTACTAATTTTATCCAAGATAACCTTTTAAATGAAAATTAACTCCCAAACTGACTACCCTGGTTTATTTATAAAACCCTAAAAATGTATAGCTGTTTATGCTTTCCTCCTTAACGATGTGGTTTTATTTGGCAAGGCCGAAGGCAAGACCTTCTATGATCATTTATTTCAGGTCTTCATTGTCTGCTTGATGGACCTTTGAGTTGACACCATTTTACATCAAGATATCACCTGCTAGAAAGACATTGTCATGTTGGCTTCATTTGATGAATTCTTGCATGTAGAATTCAATCGAATGTGTAACAAGCAGTGTACACTGACCTTATTATTTATCTTGTCAAATGGAGTCCCTGGACACAATTGTCAAGCTGCCATTGACACTGGAGTATAACCAGCTCTGTATTAAACTGTCCAGCTGTGATGTGGATACCACAGCAATTATTTACTTAGGAAGCATAACACACGGTGCTGAGGATGTTTGAGAGACATGAGAGCACCCATATAACAGTAACTGCTTCCTCAGCAGCCTTTTTGAGGACGTGGAGGAGAGAATTGGAAAAAGGGTAAAACTTGTGGCTGAGAAAGAGATGGTTTAATAGGACTGAAAAGCAAGGGAAAATAACAATAATGATGGAAGAATATACAAACCACATAATGCACAATGCAACTGCTCACCACCCACTGACCAATGCTCAGCCAGTCCCCAGGCAGTGGCTGCCACCCCCCAGCCAACTCACCCCGGGTTTTTTGTTCAGTATGATGCCACATGGTGTGGAACATCCCTTGGGTCCATTGGAGGCTGTGTCCCCTCCCAGGTCCTTGTGCACCCACACACTCCTCACTGACAGGGCAGCATGAACAGTTGAGAAGTCCTTGACTTCGTGCAGCCACTGTTCATCAACAACTAAAACATCAGCATGTTAGCAATATTATTGTCATCCTAATCCAAAACACAGCACAGTACCAGCTACTAGGAAGAAAATTAAGTCTATCCCAGCTGAAGCCAGGACACCCCAGTTTTCCTGAAAGGGCTTTTTCAATATGCTGTTGAGATGAGGTAATGACAGGAAGAGACCTTTCAGTCACTAATTTCAGATTCAGACAGTGAGTCTTACGCCAAAAATTGTACTAGTACTGGATACTTTTGACGTGCCCAGTGTACTGCTGAATCACTGTCACATCTAGCAGGCTTGTTTGGTGAGGACAGAAGGAGATGCTGACTAGTTACATCTCTGATACAGCTCCACTTCAGAGTTAACTATTGACCTGATCCTCTTTGGATCCTGTATAATTACAACAAATAGATGAAACAATAATTACTAACATCTTAATTACAACTTATTTTTATGAAATACAGCTCGTGCCCAAATTTTCAATTAATTTTAACTACATGGACACTTGAGAGAGTCTGTTGTTTTAAGATTATTCAGGTCGAAGAACAGATGTTAAATTTCTTTAAATAACCAGTTTAATTTTAGCACAAGCTAACAGATTTGTTCATTAATGCTCAGAGCACTCATCCTGTTTATAAAGGATGAGAAATGTAAGATAGGAGAGGTGTGCTTTGTCCATAATAAAAATGGTAAATCTCTGCTTTAAAAGCAAGAGAGAAGTCTCCCTAAACTGTAGGGTTATAGTCAGGGTCTCCATAGCAGAGCAGAGAACAAGATAACTTTGTGATCAGTTGGGGGAAATGGGCCTTTTTCAAAGAGACTCTTGAAGGTGAGAGTTTTTACAAAGGATTTGCTGTGAATTGGACCCATGCAAGGTGTCTGACAGGCAGCCCCAAGAGCAGGGGGGCTGCACATCCCTCTAGTGCCACCCTTCATCCCTGTACCTGCTTATTCTTTAATACGCTGGTCATCATAAACTTGTGTGCGATCCCAAGCTATGAAACCACTCTTCATTATAGACACTAAAACCAGCTTTGAGAGGTCCCCTATGTTTGCAGAAAATCCAAGCATCAAAAAATGCTGTATATTAACAACTATCAGAGTCTGTGATTCCTGGTATTCATGGGAATTAATTAGCTGTGTGAAATTTGAGAATTATGCAGGTTCACTGCTAGAACTAAGTCACAATTAGTGCCAAGTGCTTTTACCAGTAAAAAAGCCCCATGGATTAGGCCTTTCAGAAGAAAGAAAACCTGCTTCTGAACTTTTTGCCACAGTTGGATACTCAGTCATAGAATAGTCTACATACTGCCAGTACATTTACAATGTAAACGCTTTCTTTTCAAGGTCAGGGTTTTAAAGTACTAGACTGCTATTGAAACTGCAGGGGCAGAGCCTGAACAATTCTACTGGTTTTCTAAAAATAAGGAGCTTTATAGCTAAACTGCAGGATGTATTTTAAAAGAAAGAGTCTCAACATTTTTCTTTTTACTGCTACTTGTATCCCATCTCTACCAATTTTTACTGCTTTACACAAAGCACATTTATCGCAAGGCATGGTATAAAATCAACACTCTTCCATTCTAGCAGTTAAGCCCCATCTTACAATGTTTGTGATGCACCACAATACTCAAACGCATTAAAACAAAACCTGACCCACCAAGGGGAATATGGATTTAGAAATAAAATGACAGAAAGGGAGGATGCCTTCTTAGCTATTTCAGGCTTCTCAGCTGCAACTGCTATGTTGAATTTTACATTTAAAATGTCGTATTTTCATTTAAAAGCTGCATTTCTCAAATACCTTATGAAATCCTAAGGCACTCTCAAGACTCCGAGGCACGAATGAGGCAATCAGTTCTTTCATTATAAATGTTTAATTCTAATCAATCAGGGCTTAGTATTCCCAAACCTTTAGAGCTCTCTTGTTTAGCTTTTGCAGTGCTTGAAAATGCTTATTGACCAACGGGTGAAAATGTTTTTTCTTGTTATTGGAAAAGATTTGCTGTTAAACCTGATACTTTAAAATACTGAGGACTAATTTCTGGTCAGCTTGTAGCTAGGTGTACTGACAGAAAAACAGTGACATCTCCGGGCACACATAACGTTACCAAAAGATTTTCCAGGGTTGCAAGCAGAAGATCATATACCAGATTACATCCATATTTTCCTGGAGGCTGTGGCAAATGGTCATATGTTTTCAAGTTTAGAGGACAGCTCAGTGTGTACCTGGCTGTACTTGATTTAAATTTCAGGGTGAGTTACTGTGTCTGCAGCCTGGCTGACTGTTTTGCTTGGCCCAGCTGCTCTACTGTCCCAACATAAAGCCAAACGAGTGTATTTAATTGCCACCAGTCTTGCTGTTCTGGTCCTCACCGAGCACCAGGACTTAGGAAAAGCAGAACTCGGTAAACACTCACCTGTCTGGATAACAGTGACTCGTCTCTCATTTTCTTCTGCAAGATTTTCTCTTTGGCTTTTATTACCAGATTAAAAGCTGATACACTTAACCTCTCTTTTATACGCCTGAAGATCTTGTTCTTCAATTCCAAGCAAGTCAAATACTGATGATGTGTTATCTGCCATTAGAAAATGTGGTAAAATGGTTTTTACACACACAATCTTTTTTTTCTCTATTTTTTGCCATTTAATAATAAAATAGAGATACAGATGTGGTATGAAGTCAGACAAAGTGTGGCAATTTAATTGTCCCAGTCCAAGTATGTCTTAGTTGAATTTGGGTACTGGACTGTAAAACTTATTTTTTTTTTTTCTGGAAATTTTCAGTTACATCTGCATATTTCAACCCTTTTTTTTTTTTATAAATCGTTTATACTAAAATATGCAAAAAATATAATGGGGACACTATTGATTCTTTTAGAAATAACAGAATTGTATTTGGTGAAATTGGTACAACTTTTAGAACAAGGCTCAACTAGGAAATATTTCCATTCTTTACCATATAGAAACTTACATATGGTTTGCTATCACTGTGGCCCAGCACTAAAGCCAACATCTCAGTCTGTGCAGAGAAACAGGAGGACAGCCAGTGGGTGGGCTCGAAGAATGAAGCAGAAGGAGGGAGAGGGAGTGAGCGGGGGAGAGACTGTGTGCATATGTCCAGAGGAGTTGAGTTAAATAGTTACTGCATCCGTTAGGGAGATGAAGGACCAAGATTCATATTCTTCTTATGTATGATCCAAAAAATTGGCTCTACCAGATCCCCCATGGGCAGGTTATTTGGTTACTCTGTACTTTCCAAATGTCTCTCCTTAGGGATATTCTATTATGAATAAATAAAATATATCCCTTGGAGCAGGGATATTCACTTCATGTTAATTATCAGTGTTCTGTATGTTTTGCCTCTTTTTGTTCCTGTGCTAACTATATCAAGTGAACAGCAGCAGTGGGACAGATGGAAAGTTTCATCCTAAACTGACCCAGGGGATGGAAAATGGTTAAAGTTCTCACTGTGAACAAGAGCAGAGCATGGTTGCAGAATGTGTCTCACTCCTTGGGATCCTACTGGAGGAGCATACCTGATCTGAGTTAGGAGCCCAAATCCAGGTGGGTCAGGCTGTGTGTCCTCTGGGGCTTGTCCTCTCCTCTGAACTGAGATTGTGTCTGGTAAAACAGCTCTCTGTTCTTCCACAAGTGCTCTCTGCTCCCACAAGTTCCTAAATCAGCAATGGAGATGGTATTAGATGGCAATCATCTATGAGTAAGATATTTCAGTGGCTAAGTTACTTTAAAGATTTATTCATAGCTTTTACTGAAATCAGAGGAAATAGTCATCTAGATTCCTCTGCAAGTTAGCCCTTAGGAGTTTCGAAGGGAAAGGAATGTCTGGGCATCATCTGTGTTATTAAATTTTATTTTTGATGCCTCCATAGATTTTATAGTTTTGCAAAAACACGTAGCAAACACGGAATTTATTGCTCATAGTTCATCCAGGAAATGTGTCACGGTACAAGATGGACTGAACATAAAAGATAGTTAACAAGTATATGGCAGTGGTCTGTAAAACTGTTAAATAGGTCAATAAATAATTCCAGTGATAGCATATTGAATTTCAATAGTCAGTGAAAACCAACAGTTTTGAAATGCTGAATTTTGCTTTTCTAATGACAGTCTGTGTACTTTACCATAAATACCCAACTTTAGCAATTATCATCAAGGCCCTATTCAACAAGTTTCTAATTTTAACAAATGTGATTTACTGCAGTAGTGAATTGTTGATATGATACCTATTCTTTATTCCTTGATGAATTTAACCCATGAGTTGATTATATAAGTAAAAATGTCTGCAGGGAATTTTTTCGGTAAGTCTAAGGAATAGAATGGGGGAAAAAACCAGTATTTGTTACACTCTGGGGATATAGAACTGAAGGTCCCCTAATATTTGAGTTAACTGACATCCAAAAAACAGGCAACAGCCAATTCTTTAGGGAGAAGCTCAGCTGTCCCAGCTTGCCTGGGTAGAAGGATTTGTTCTAGTACCTTTGCTGTGGTTAGTTGATATTTCCATGGGGAGACCTTCAACATTGTAGTGCTTAAAGCTGCACCACACACCCTTGCCACCCTTCCATCTCAGAGATCTGAGATACAAGATCATGAACGGGAAGAGTCAAACACTGAATAAATGTTCCCAGAAGGGAAAGAAGACTTCCAGATCTGAACTGGGAATCACAGGCAGCTTTCTAGGAACCAGAGCGTGAAAAAATAAATCACTTCAAAGCACTGATTTTAGAAGAAATTAACTGAAAATATTAGAAACAGACTGCTGTGAATCAATTTATGTAACAAAAATATGGAAGAAAATATGTAAAAGAGGGGCATAATTTTAAAAATGCAAGAGAAAGAAGCCTAACACCAAAATTCTTCTTAAAGACCATAAAAACCCAGTAATAGGTAGCTAGACAGTTGGGCCTAAGTCTTGTCCAAGCTCTTGCTGTTAAGGTATGAGGAGGTGAGAACCTTTCTTCCCTGCAGGTGAGGAACCTTTCTTCCCATCAACTGCAGAAGATTGCTGCTCTAAGACATATAGATCTTTATTATCTAATAATTAATACCTTATTATGCAAACATTAATACAGGCTGCATTGCTATAAATAGGGCAAATGGATGTATTCCCAGGAGGATTAGATCTACATGCATTAGTGTATATTCTGGGATTAGCTAAACCAGCCTGATCTCAATCTGTCATCAATCCTACCTGCACCAGTTTGTTCCCTTTTTTTCACTTTGATTTTTCTTTTCTTGTCAGCTCTTCTGACCTAATTTTGGCAAATAGACTTACTTTTTAAAACACTCTATAAGGAAGCCTTGTAAAATGTGCAAACATCTATTAGCATTGCTACATCTCCTCCGGCGTACTCTTTCTGCCTTATTCTTTATGTCAGGATCAATCTCTTTTTGTTTTTTTTAAACTGATGTTTGTACAGCACCTAGTCTAATAGGGTTTTGGTCTCTCAGGTGCAGCTGCACAGAGCAGTAACCCAACAGGATATATGAAGTAGACAGGTATAATTTAAGGCCCTGGTCAATGAAAAAATGAAAAGAGAAGCTGAGCAAAAGCAGAAAAAACACCACTACTCTCTGAGTTATTCAGAATTAGCTATTAGACAGGTGGTCAACAGGGACTGTACCCATCAGATGTGTTAATATTAGGCATGAAATATATCCTGACAGTGCCAAGAAGCTTAGAGCTCTATATGGTACCTAAATGGGCACCAGATTAAGCTTCTTTCAGAAGGGGAGTGTTCACTGTGAGCCAAATGGGCTTCCCACAATGGGAAAATATTTCTAGGTACAAGTTTATGGTGAAAGAAATTTTCACTATAATTTGTTAATTTGGACACAATGGTCAACAAAGCTCCCCTGTTTCATGTGTCTGTTGCTAGGCTAGAAATTAAAAGGTACAATTATAGCCACCAAAACACAAAAGTTACATATATTTCATGCTTCCCTGCAACCCACTCAGTAACTTCCACAGGTAAACATCCTGGAGCATGTAATACTGAGCCTACAATCTACACTCTCCTATTAGGACTAAATTGTCCAGTGACAATCTTTTCCTTCCCTTTCAGATAAAATAAATTGATTTGCCATGCAATTCCTCTTCCTATCAGATCATATACTAAGTCTTTATGGATTATGGAATTTGAGCAATTTTTCCAGGTTGGCCTGGTTGTTCTCACTCTGGTTCATCCCATTCCTCACCATCCTTCCCACCCAAACAGCCTTTCTGAGTTTTACAATAACCCTTTAATGGTTTCATGATCTACTAAGCATGAACATTGTGAAATGTGTCTGTAATCTGTAGTTCACTACCTATATTTTAATCTAATGGAGTAATTTAATAAAAAATATTGGATTCATATTCTGGTATTTTGATGTCGTTGATGAGTTACTAAAATCCCCTAATTCCATAGGGAATTAATTATATATGTGAAAAGTAGAAAACTCTAGAGGAAATATTTACTGTTGAGAAAAATATACAGCCCAATGGCTATTACAACCACTTTTGTACTATAACAATATTCGGCATGCATGAGATATGTTGATAAAGCAGAAAGTTTTGTAACTTATACTGCTGAAAGTTACATGATTACCTGTAATCCCACTGCTTCCAGTAAATGAACTGGGTACTAACTACTTCTAAATAAACAAGTGGATGTGGAAAATTACATTGGTTTCTTGTTCCCTTCGAGTATTATTTAAACAAGAATTTTCATGTTCATGTCAACAATTTTTGCCTCTGAAAGCAGTATATGATAAGGTCTCTATAACAATAATAGGAGAACTATTATTTTTTGATTTTTAGATAAGTTCTTACACTTTATGAAGTATTAATATCTAATTGCATGTTTCAGCAAATAATCAAATTTTGTTTCATAGTGCAAATGTTTATACCATTCAGTTTGTCTTAGTTCTTCCTCATTTCTGTACACACACATATATGCTATGGTACTCATCACCAAGCAAACCAAATTGGCATGAAAATACTACCTTACATGCACATTAAAATTATTTATAAAATGGAATCAGGAAAAAAAAACAAGTGGACTATTTATTCCTGAAAAAGAGTATAGTTTCTGACACTATTTAGTTCATTTATATACCCTGAGCCAGAGCTTTAACTAAAACTAACTTTTCTTTCCTTCAGCAGAGCTCATCTATCAGGAAGAGATCACAAACCATATCTTTGATCTTGATTCTAATTTTGGTTCTAGCTGAAATTGAGAGCTACTTTTTCAGTTGTTCATCTCCACATGTTGAAGCTAGGGCAGACCCTTAGGAAGGAGGGGATTTCCCTGGAGAATACAGGTTTCAGCTCCACTCTGGCCTATTTGTAGAAGCCTTAATAAAGGTCTCACAGTTTACTAGCATCAGGATTCCTATAAATTTAAGCGGATACTGTAGATCTTGAAGAGGTCACGGGATTTTTTTTGGTGTTTCGGTTTGGGGTTTTTTTTGTTTGTTTGTTTGGGCTTTTTTGATTTTTTTTGGTTTAGTTCAGTTTTTTTGTTTTGTTTTTTTTTTTTTATTTTGTAGATGCTCCTGCTAATGAAACATCTTGTCTTTTTAGGGACATTTTAGAGACTGTTCTGTTCTACTCAAAACTGCCTGTAGCTGTATATAGCCATGTTATGCCATCCAACACCACACAAAATTTCTGAACTTGTGGTGGGACTTATCATCGTGTTTGTGACATGTTATTCTCACTTCTGATCCTGGAGCAGGCTTGGACTGGCACTGCTTTGGAAGTTATTTGCACTTGACTCAACTGAGCTGCACAGAAATACTTGTAGCCTAGGACTGATCCAAATCTGGATCAAAGCCCAGGCTGATCCTGCTGAGAGGGAAAGTTTTTCCAATGCCCCAAATACTTTCTTTAGAATTGCGTCTTCATGCTGCAGCCTGGGTGCTGACCCTTTGTTGACATTCTATACAAGAGGACCCTGTATTGCACTGTACCCTAAAGGTCGTCTTCATCCAAGTCAAATCATCTCAGCTACTGGTCCCAGCCTAGGTCCTACCCTAAAACCACCTCACAGTCAGTTGTGTCTTTTCTGTACTGCCCTTTAAGGCTTCAGGCTTGTCAGGAGAAGTCTTTTGGATTTGTCTTTGTGGGAAAGGTTGGTGTAGAGGAACACAAAGTCAGGAACTGAGATTTGAGGGGGTTTTGTTGCCTGAACTTTCTGTGTTCCCACTCTGTGAGACTGGCTATGACAAATTACTGAAGGGGCAGATCCCAAATGGAAGGTAGTTCAGTGGCTGAGAATCTGTCACACTTGTCCAGTTTGATGTGAAAGAAAAGGAGTCACAGTGTTGCAACCCCAGGAACTGCCAGGCATGGTGTTGACCTCAGTTAGGTTGGTGCCAATACCTGCATTCAACCTGCACCCCATCTGTGGTGGAATTACGCTTCACCCGAGTGTGTGTTCCATTTAAGCCTTCTTTTGCCTCTTTGTTTGCTTTTCATATGAGTATGTAGGCTTAGGTAAGGAAAGGAACAAGTGCCTAGTCCAATCCTGCCTCCTATTTGGATATGTGTCTGGAAGCGACACTGCTCATTCCCATAGGATGCCCCAGATAAGTCAGCAGTGCTCTGCTGTCGGTGGCATCGAAGAGCTACACACCTCCCTGCTTCAGGAAGGGCTCTTGCCCTCCCTCACAAATGAGATGGGCACTGTAAAAGACTCAATTCACCATTAACAGGTTGCTATACTTTGTCTTCTTTTTTGTGTTCATTTAGAGTAGGCATTGCTCACATATAAGGACACTCTCTTCTGCTTTGGGAGTTTTAAGCAGCTTTAAGTTCTACCAGTAGACAAGTTTTGAACGGATCCCTTCTGCTCTGCCAAGACTCTACTGCACCAGTTTGGCCAAGCTGCTGGTTTTATTTGCTTTTAGGCACATTTGCACAGTTTGTTCATGCACTATAAAAAAACCTAAATATCAAATTACACCATCTTCACATTTCACTTATGCACTCTTTAACTTCCTACAAATAAAATGCTCCATGTTCTTAGCGTCCAAACTACCTTTGTGCATGGCCTCTGTATTTGCTGTTTATTTAGGAACAAGACTGGGGAATTTCAGACTATTTCAAATGCTGGTTTTGAAATATACTCTTGGTATAATTTTTGGATTATTCCTTTTTATCACATCTTAACTTTGAATATCAAAAATCCTTCTCCTGTGGATAAGGGTAGTTATTGCCAACCTAATTTCAAATGGACTTTAAAAAGTCAATCTTTTTATCTCTTTAGGTTTGATTGTGCACGGCTTGTAGGATTATAGCTTCTTAGTTTTAATGTCTATTTTTGAATGCTGGTTTGGGGTCAATGGTTTGAAACTCTCAGTATCATTTTTAGTTCTGAGATATTCTTTTGATTTACATGTCTGAAGCGACAAAGCCTCGTATTGTTTTTTTGAAAAATTGCCAAGATACAGCCAAATCTTTCACTGCTTGCTGCACAGAACTGGTTCTTGCTTTTGCATCGTGTACTGTAGAATTCATTATTGTAATGCCTTGTTTACTTACATTTCTTTCTGGTGATAATAGGCTTTTCAGCCTTCAGCATTCAAGGCCTTTGTCCACAGAGGAAAGGAAAAATCAGGCAAAACATCAGGCTCTTTCATCAAGCTTTTCAAATCTGATTTCAAAAGTTTGCTGTTAACCATTTCAGTTTCACAATAGCGGAACAAAATGCTTCACAATAAAAGATCCAGAATGAGAAATACCTGTGGAGGGAAACAGCTTTTGTTCCTAAAGTGGTTTTGATGCAAAGCATATTATTCAAGATTCATATTTGCCTTTCAGTAATAGGGGCTGCCTACCTTCACATGCCTTCTCCAGTGCATTTCTTCCCATAAAGTCGGAAAGTAATATCCTTTCTACTGGCATTCTGTGTATAGTAATAAACCCAGCAAAGTACCAGATTTAACTACTGATCTGTACCTCCCTAAATACATAAGTTTTCTTGTTCCTTTAAGAATGGAAGCCAAGCTAATGGGTTTCAAGAAGCCGCTGAATAATTTTCAATCACTTATATTTCTTTTTAAAACCACAATATTATCTGAAAAAAAATACTAACATTGTCAAACATGTTTTATGAAAAATGTTTTTTCCACTTTTTAAAACAGAAAGTGTACACAAAATGTTATTTTTAGCTAAAACGCATTTTGTGCTAACATTAAAATAGTAAAACAATTTCTTTGCCATCAACAAACCTATAAATGTGGCACTGCATGTGAACTTAACAAGTAGGCTTCTGTTTTTCAAACAATTTTTTTTTAATACTAATTTTACTGCTATTATAGTTCCTCAGATTTTCCTATTTTAATACCTGCTTCATGATGCCTTTAACTTGTTGGTACCTTGTTGTTTTGATATCGTTGATGTCTGGCTCAGAAGAATGTTTTAGAAATTTCTTTATAATCCTGTTGAAGGCAAGTAAGTAATTTAAAGGACTCGGCAAACTTGTCTTTTTTGCATTGGATCCTCATCACATTTTCCCAGCAAAGATCTGCTCATCAATTGAACCCTGCTCCTTCTGGGCACTGGACACAGTGGCAGTTCAACAGGAGTCAACAAGAGAAATGTGTCATCATGTGTTTGAAGATCACACAGGGAAAATTAAATTTCATCAGTTTTCTGACTGCCCAGTACTTTGCAACCATGAACTCTTCAGGCTTGTCTCAATCATCGTTAGTGATTTGTCCGGCCACTCCTATTATGGATTCGTACCATTTTGCTAAATGTAAAGCAGTTAGGATGAAACTTTCTGTGCTTCATTTCTGCCCCATGTGATACTTTTGAAGATCTTGGAAATCAGTATTTCAGATGGCGTTTTCAGAGTTAAGACAGATTTCTGGCTTTTCCAGAGTGAAGACTCTCTTTCTAGAGTTGAAACACTACTTTTTAAAAAAGTCTCTAACATGCTCATATTTATTAGCAGATTTTGAAATCTGGCCAAGGGAGTCGGTTTGGTGTCAGTGACATTCTTTTTTTTTTAGCTTATGAAAATTTATCTGTGTTTTATTCTTGCCCTGTTGTGACACATCAAAGTTTAGTGACTAATTGTCAGTAGATTTTACCTACATTAAGCAGGCTCCATCTTTTTACAGCTCCTGTCTGCCAGCAAGACTGTTCTGTCCCTGAGCCATTGTCCAGCATAACCAAAAGACATTAGCTCAGATTTCCCAATAAGGCTGAAGCAATTCTGAAAGCATTTGCCCAGTGATAATACTGGCACTGTCAGTACCAGCAAGATGCTTCTGAGAAACTTCTTCGTCTGCAGCAGTTGTGCATCTTTGAGTAGATTGATGAGGACTGTGAACTCTGAATCCCGTGAATGTATGGCTAGTTTGGGGTTTGCCTGATGCTTAAGCTCTGACTAGCCACTTTTAAAATACCCAAGCTCTGCATACGAGTACCTACCCTTGCCCATACAACACAGTCCATGTGGAAGCATTTCGCAGATCCCATCAGCATAGTGGAAGAGTATTTTTCCTTTTCCCGTCACTTATGTAGTATTTACTGATGGCTAAATACCATTACTCGAATTTCAACCACAAAAAAAGCAGGAGCATATTAAATATGGAATTTGACTGTTTTAATTAACTGTACACATTTGAAAATAGGACAGGTTCATATTTTACCATAAAAATAAACAAACCTTTATGAGTTGAGGTAAGGATTCATAAAAACAAACATTATCCTGTGCTTTATAAGCATCTGATCAATGTATAATAAACTCCTTTTTTTCATAATGAGTCTTGTAATACTATAAAGTTTTGAATCTGAAATAAAATATGTTTGGAAATGTATTCATTAATGAGTGCATGCTGCAAGCACATCCATCTGTAAAGCCGAACTTTAGCATCCAGGTAATAACTGTGCTGTCAGTTTGGCATCTGTCTTACGGCCAGCACTATGGCACTAAAATAATTAAGAAATATTAAGTGTCTTAAGATCCTCCATCTGAAATGCTACATTAGAAACAGTTTTCCTGGGTTATTTTTCTTTTCAGGGTTGTCAGATAAGTTTCTTTTCCTTTAAGGCTCCTGGAGCTTGGTGAAGTCCCCACATTCTGTGCATTCCTGTGGGTTTTGAATTGCACTTAATGGGTGAACATATGAATACGTAAAAATGCTCTGCCCCCAGCCATAAATTATTCATACCAATAGGCCACTCCTGCTGCTTCTGCACAGGCTGTGGAATTTGGACACATGGACAGAGTGATATTTCTAAGTGCTTTAGTATGAATCATGTTGGAGAGGTGCTAAGACTGACAGCAATTCCCTAAAGAAGAAGTGTGTGTGCTTTCTTCTTGGAGCATTTGCTCTTAAGAAACTGTTGACTTATTCCCTGACTAGAGTGCATTCAAAGAAATACTTCTGCCTACATTAAGTAAAACACTTCAGCCTTCATTAGCAGGTACAAAAGTGAGCAAGAGCATTAAAGAAAAGACTTGCAAACAAGTAAGATACATGATCCTGAGCCTGCAACAAGCAGCTTTCAGAAGGCATTAAAGCAGGATTGAGACTGCAGGTTGCAAAACACGAAATTCACCTGACAAAGTGTGAGAGAGAGAATGAATGTGTGAAGCCAAGGCAGGAAAGTTCATTGGTATGAGGGTGCTGCATCCCTATACTTCAGATCAGCTTAAATGTGCAGCAGAGACCTGCAGACTAGCTGGGACAGTATCCTGAAAAATGCAAGATGTAGAGATGTTAGTTTTCAGGTTATACATGAAAGTCTTGACCATAGGGTTTTTTTCCCCCATTTAATTTTGTGATGAAGGCAGATCCCAGTTCAGCAGAGAGTGACCCTCCACAGATGTCAATGGGATTCACACACTTAAACAAGTGCTTTGCTGAATTAGGGCTAATGGCACCAATGATATCAGTATGTGAGAACCCCCTACACCAGTAGGGGTGTAATTGACTCATGACCCAAACCCCAGAAAGCTGATATTAGAAACTGCAAAATTAGTTAACATTTTGTCTTGGCATCCACAGGCAGTGGAAGGCAGATATATGAGATTTTAAGCAAGGACTTTAAAGAGTTTTAAAAGATTAATTGGTTACTTTTTAAAAAAACTTTTATATTTTATGTCCTTGATTCCTTTTTACTCGTGTGTTTAAAACTAATAACAGTGTTATTTAAAATCATTTTCTCTTACACCAGAAAATATGAAGCTCTACAACATTAAAAAAAATTATTTCTCCCATTAGGAGTTACTTTTTGATGAAAAAACCAGTATGTTAAACTTAAAAGAAAAAAAGATACAGTTCTTCAAATCTTCATTCAGAATAGAGGAAAAACTCTCAGAAGTGAAGATCTATTGTACAGGCAGATAAATCTAAGGTCAATTCACTTGTGTAGGATTTAAGGATTACTGTAGGGTCTGGATGTTTCCTTTTCTTAGTTTCATGTTTGCTCATCTTAAAATAAAACAGATTAAAATTGATTGAATTTCCTTACATTTATGTAATTAATATATCCTCATTAGAAAACAATTAGCTCTGATGAGTCCCATTGGTGACATGGTTGATAAACTGAATGCCAATCAGTGTAATAAAAACAGTGAAATATAATTTCTTGCTGTTCCAAGTGATGATCAACTAATCAGCAGTAAATTTAATCAGAACATATCAACAACAATCAGTCATATTAGTGCTTGAAAACTACAATAACCAGCTACATCTGACAAGTTATGGGTATTGAAACAACTGTAGCCCATGTGCACACATAAGTATATGGTTTAAGCATACACGTGCAAGCAGTTTAAACATATAGGAATATAAAACTTCCATGAATGAAGTAGTTAGCCTTGTAAATGTCTGCTGCTTGAACAGCCTACATCATTTCTAAAATCTATGCTGTGCTTTATTGTTAATGGATCCAAGAGACTCTTATAATCAATGACAGCTTTTCTGCATGTCCTGTAAATGTGTCTGTACCGACTGTTCAAACAGACAAGCTTCAGTCTCTTCCCCCTTGCTGGTGGGCAGTAGGTAGGGAGAGAAATGGACCTAACTGATACATTTTCCTGGATTTGTCTTCCTTACTTAAACAGTAAGGAGGAGATAAACTGCGTACCTCCACCTGTATAGAGTCTGCCTACCAGTGGGGACTCAACCAGATTTAAGATGTCCTTCTGGAGAGGAACCTGACAGGAGTTTGTAGCAGGGACACTGGCAATTATCAAAATGGCTTCTGGGCCAGTTCCCAAATTTTTATTGGGCTTTTTTTTCATTCCAGTCATGAAAATTCAACCTATTTAATGAAGAACCTAATCTCAGGTATGTAGGATACGTGGGAATTTATTCATTCCTATGGTGTAAATACAGACTTCACTACTCAGGTCCTGATCTTTAAGATGCACATATTTGCAGTGTTTAATTCTGCACCACACGTGTTCATGGTAATGACTGAAAATCTGAAGAAGCATTTTGAAGGGTATTTATTTGATATTAAGAGAAGCATTTTAATTTGTCTTCAAATAGACCACAAGTGTACATCAGAGCAGTGTACATCTGTTCAGGGTTAGTTTCTACGACTGAATGAGTATTTTGTAGTAAATAACCTACTTAATTGATTTAACCTTTCTCTGTTTGCATATTTTCAGGAGATACTTTATAATTTTCTTGAATTAGGGGAAACTACTCTTCCATGGGCTCTCTGAAGATCATCTGTAGGTTGTTTACATTTGAAAGACTGACGATTCAAAATTAAAAATGTAAGATAATTCTGAACTGCACTTGCCACATATCCTTATTTCTATTCAGAAATTAGGAGAGCTTTCTCATGAAACTGCTCTGAGCTACAAGTCTAAATCCACTTTGTGGATAGTGCCGTTATTCTCAAATGTTCTTCAACACTCCTGCCTGTGAACTCATCCGCAGGAATAGTCACAGAAAGTAAATGGAAAGAAGACAAACAGCCAAGACACATTCACTGTTTCACTCGAGGGAATATTTTTAGAAAATATTTAGAAATATTGGCTCCGTTATTAGTTATATAAATATTCATACAAATCTGTCTATCAGATTGCCTCCCTGAAATTACTCAGGCTTTTTTAGGAACTTGGAGAGAAAAGTCTCTTAAAAATATATTTCTGCACATTTTCCAGAAGTATAATAGACTGGATATGGCCTTATAAATTACAGGCTTTCCCATACTCATCCAGTCATGGGGCCAAACTTTAATGGGATTTTGGCTCAGCAAGGTTGGAGGAAGGGCAGCAGAATTTAGCCTGTGATTTATGCTGCTTTCAGAAATTGCTCAGTGAAAAAAAAATATACAGCAGTGGTACTTAGGTAGTACAGTTGCATGTAATTTATTTTCTGCATAACCCACATGAAATTTAATAAGATATAAAAAAGTCACATTCTTGACTGAAGTCTTACAAATTCTAGCTTTAGTGAAAATAACTACTGGCTTCTCAAATGAGTTGATCAAGTAAGGCAAAAAGTGGAAAACATCTATTCATTGAAATGTGCTTTATTTGGTTATTTTTATTTTTTAAAAAAAGGGAATTGCATTTCACTAAATACACTAACATGTGATAGAAATTAGGAAATGTGCTGTAGTTGTGTTCTCAGTGGGGGTGAAAAATGAGAATGCTCTGGGAGTCTAGGGAGATAGGGTTCAAGCTCCAAAGCCAGTCTCTAGGATAAAGAGACTGATTTTCATTAAGGACAGTGGTACCCTAAAAAATGGTGGGGTTTAGGCAGTGGTACTGCCTAAAAAAATAAACTAAAAAAAAATTCTCTATGTAGGAACTTGCCTTGTAGAATATCATAAGTTGAAACAATTACCATAGAGAAAACTTCACTAAGCTACCAGCTTTGGTAACTTCTCAATGGATTTTTATACACACTTGTGTGTGATGATTAGACACCAAGATAAGGTGCCAATCAAACCCTGATGCAGTCCATTCTAACAAGTTTGTGGCAAATAAATGGAATTCAGTGAATAATATTGTTTAATGACTTACTGAGGTAAACCTATAAGCAAAGCAAAACAAAAAGCAAAGCAGAGAGCTGCCTGCATCCACTGGGGATTACATCCAGCCTGCCACCCAAAGAACAGCAGCAGCCACAGAGGCTTTGCTGTGCACCTAAGGAATGAGGCATCGTCTGCAGAAGAAAATTATACAAATGTGCAATTATATACATAATTTTACTTAGGTCCAGTAGTAATTCTTCTTATGGAACATGTGTGTTGATTACAGACCCAGGGACTATAAAATAAAACTCAACCTAAGCCAAACCAAACAAATAAAATATCGCATTTTTTTTCTACCAGCAATTCAGTAAAACTTGTTCCATGTAGCCACAGGGCTAATATGTTCCTGTTGTTCTCTGCAACCATAGCACAGCATCTGAGATGGGTTTACATTTGAGCAAAGATGACTCAGATTAGACATTGTAACAGATTGCCTGGGGCATCTTCAGTGCTGGAGGTATGTAAGAAGGAATTAGACAAATATTTGTCAGAAATGCAATAGATATGGCTACTCCTGCCTTGGTGCAAGGGGCTGGACCCCCAGGAGCTTCCCAGACTTATGATTTGAAAGACAAAGCTACGTATATAAAGCCAAAACTTAGATCAAAGCTATATGTTCAATAAACAATAATCAGTATATCCACTTTATTATTTGGCACCTAAAATTAATTTTAAATTTGACCTAAAAAATTATTTCCTTATTTCCTGAGAGGTAAATACAAAAATAAACACAGATTCTCAGATTCTTTTTTTTTCTTTTTCTTTTTTCTTTTTTTTGAACAAGGATGCCATTACCTTGTGCTCAGAGGTCTACACTAAACACTTAAAATTCCACTAAGGGTAAAATCTTTCTCTTTCATGCAGTGTTCTCAGAAATGAGGTCAGGCATTTCTCAATCCCTGGCAAGAAAACTTTCTGACTCATTACTCCACCACAATGCATCCAGAATTTCCCCTTGGGTCCTAGTCAAATTGTTCAAATGTTTTGGAAAAATATATCTTTGACATCCCAAGAAAGGGAATATAGAAAAGATGTCTTCCTAGCATGAAAAGATTAGAGTCCTCTTAGATTTAAAGCAGAATGTCTTTCCTTTTCCAAACCATTATTGTTTATGAATTCAAGCAATGGGTTTCACAAGCACTGAAGTACTTTATAGAATTACAAATTCTACTGTAAAAACACAGATGTGAAAGTCCCATTGTTGCAGACACTGCTGACACATGACCAGCTTTCTTGTAGGACCCACATATTATCAGAAATCTCCACTAATTTGGCATGAAAATGACTGAGCTCCTCCTGCATGATTGCTGAGAAGTTCCAAATTCCCCAAAACTTCTGGGCCCTGAGTTTAAGACATAAGGTGCTCACTTCAAGCACTTCGAAGGCCTCCTTCATTTTCCTTAATGATCAAGCCTATATACTTGAGTCCTGAAAATAATGCAGCTCATCCAAGCCTGCCAAAGAGTACACAGCATTCTGGGAGGTCTGGGGCCTTTTCTGAGCCATTAAGCCTCACATTCCTTTTCCTTATAACGATCCAAGTTCTTATCTGGGCGTGTCCGTTGCAAAAACATGTTGATGCGTTCCCACTCCATCCCTCCTTCCACATTCAGATTCTGGCAGGTTGGACAGGACCTCTAAAGGTCTTCTGGTCCGTGCTCAGAGTAGGTCCAACAATAAGTCTTCCCTCCTGTTTTTCCTGGGAGTCTGGCTTAAATACTAGCTTTGTCCACTTTGCCTACTTAATTTTTTTTGTTGCTAATACCTTGTGTATATAAAGCTCCTTAAAGACTTCTTGTGGACAGAAATGGACTAGTGCATCCCATGGTCATAACCATGCAGGTAACTTCTGTCTTTAGAGAGCCTGTACACCCTGAGAGTGGCTTACACCAGAGGCATCAGAAAAAATGGTGTGAGGGCTCTGGGCTGAGACGGAGCAGAGGAGAGACAAGGGACAACACTGAGTTGATGATGAATTCATATTTCGACATCATGTATCCATCTCAAGCCAAGGGATAAAATGGGGTAAGCAAGGGCCATTCTCATTGTGTTGTACATGGGAGAAGTTGAAATCTACTCTTTAATAAAATGACAATACTAGAAAAAGTTGATAAATATGTAACATTTTTCTCAGTGAGAAAGCAGGTGAGATCTCCTGCCCTGTAAGGTGCTACAAAGTAGCTGTAATTCAAGACAATGAGCAAGAAAACGCTTTTCCTGAGAAGAGAAGCCCTCACCTGTGTACATGGTTGACTTTCTTCTGTCTCCTCTGAGTTGCTCCTATAAACTCTAACACTGACTTTGGTACTGGAAGAAAAGGCTAAAATGTTGTAGGGTCCCCTGGTAGTCCCAGACACCAGACATGCCTCTTCAGAAGCATTTATATACCTAAAGGATGGTGTTTCTGTTTAAGCTTGAAGTAGGTAAACATATATACAAAATCAATTAGACTTAGACTAATTCGTGATCTTAAAAATGAAGAATTATCCTTTCACAATTAGAGGCTTACAAGCCAAATTTAACGAGGCATAAATCAGAATAAAACAGCACTGCTTTGCTTCTGCACAGGACTTGTCTTGGAGCTGAAGAGACCGAGGGCTGGAGGGCTTCAGGGTGGCTTAACACCATTTCATACCTCTATCCTCACACACTACAAAGGCCAGCTCTTACGTATGTACCCCTCTACTGCCACCTCTAATAACCACATCATGCAACCTTATCTGGAAATTTCTCTCTGACAAAAAGAAAACTTTTCCACCCCATTTATTCCATACTGGAAAGCGGTAACAGAAAATCATTCATATAGTGTGTGATTATATATCAAGGGCAAGTGGCAACGCTGCTTTAGAGAAGGTGATGTGTCATGCTAACATATTATATTCTAATATTAATAATTTGATTTAATATTTAATATTGCTTTTTGGTGTTTAGATAAGAATCCAGCAAGCTTTCTCAGTAACCTCCCACACTTTAGTTTCTAGAATATTGTGTGCCCTGTCCCTCACAGCGCTTATTCACACATTGGGAAAATATTGACATGGTGTTGTTATCCTATTTGTGCAAAGGTCTCATCTGCTGCTGACCCGTCTCTTCCTTGAATCAGCCGTACGAGTGCCCATGTGTCGCACAATCAGTGACAGACATTTATGAGCTCGACCCAGTATCTCTTCAGCTCCCATTGACTGAAGTGGGAGTTTTACGTGTTTAAGGGCAGTAGGATTGCAGCAGTTCCAGCACATGATCCCTGCTCGCATTCATGACAACAAAGTGACAACTCTTGACTTTCAAACAGAGCTTCACTAGGACTCCCTTCACCGTGTTTTTCATCCCTTTTTGGCTTCATGTAGCCAATGACTATCCTAATTGAGAAAGGGCTCAACTTTTGTTTTCATTCAGGGTGTCAGAAAAACTTTGGCTTTTTTTTTTTTTCAGTGTACTATGCAATGGTTCTTGGGAACTCAGCCTCTTCCACGTTTCCAGGATCAGGCCCTAAGTGATGTCATTTTAGGAAATCTTGAGACAAGAAAAACTGGTTTTCTGCCAGAAAAATTAGAAGCATAGATTTTGTTGCTTAGACCAAAAAAATTAGGCTCACCCTCCCGAGCTTCCTGATCAGTTAAAGATGGGCCTCTTCAAAACACTTTTATACCAGCGTAGCATTAATGTTTCCCCCTCTTTTACTGCTCTGCTTTTGTCATTAACAAAACCTGGCATATATTTTCTTTCTCTCTCTGAAAGAGATTTTTTCTTTATTTAAAAAAGTGTAAAAGTCTGCCCATTATCCCTCACTCACACAGACCTGCAGCCCAGGCAGCTAAGCAGTTGTAATCCAGCCAGTAACTCACTGAGCTCCTGAGCAGACAGGTCAGACAAAGCTCTCCCTGTGAGCTGCGCTGGTGTCATTCCTGAAGCAAGGCTTGTGGGAGAAAGCCACAAAACCAGGAGTATTGAGCTGTTACACATCTCAGCTGCTTCCCCTACTCTTGCAAAAGAGATTGTTGTTATACTGGACACTGAAGAGGACAGTAGTGGTTGTTTGCTGCACTCCCAGTGACTCTTACAGCTATTGAGAGTTTTCAGAAATTTGTATGAGAAGGAAATCTCACCAATTTAATTCTATTCTGGTTTTGTTACCTCATGATAAATTCATGAACCGTACCACAAGACAGACACATTACATGTTGTTTGTGTTAAAATGGCAGTGCTATTCCTCCCACCTTAGGCAACAAATTGAGGTGCTGAAGTTAAAAGCCTCATTTTCCACTTCTTATCTGAGCGATGGATTCAGGTAGACATCTCGGGGCGGGGGGGGGAGTCCTTGGATTTTTGGGTGAGCTGAATTGGGTAATAGGAAAACCTCTCTCTCTTCCCTGACAAAGACAGTATCTCTGCCTAACCTATTTTTGGTGAGAGACTGAATGCTTTAAGCTCTTCCCTCACAACCAGACCAGGTTCAGAAGTTTTGCAAGACTGAAGCAAACTAAGGGAGGAAACAGGGAAGATAACAATGAAGGAGTGTCAAATAACAGGCTTGCATATACCATTTCAAACAAGGATTTTCTGGAGGCCGTATTTTATTTTTATGGGGTGTGTGTAATATAGACTTTGTTTAGCTTTTAAACTGCCAGTGAAAGGACAGAACAGGGAGCAACTTAAAATACACATTCACTTGGGCTCACCTCACTTTCAGCACTCTTTTGGTGCTTTGTTACTACATTTTAAGAAGAAAAACTACCATAAGAATGATTTCAGGGCATAAAGCTTTGATTTGGAAGTGAAATTTCTCAAAACTTCAGAATATGTGAGGTGAAAAATGTTCTTCTGCCAGTTGTGGAGGCAAGGAAAGAGAGCAGGTCAAATTTAAACCTCAGTTCTCTCCCCGTCCTGGCATAGTCAGGGATCTGCATTTTCATTTAGCCTTGCACAT
Organism: Oxyruncus cristatus; assembly: GCA_013399855.1. NCBI lineage: Eukaryota > Metazoa > Chordata > Aves > Passeriformes > Cotingidae > Oxyruncus > Oxyruncus cristatus. The sequence continues at coordinate 1,141,863 of VXAY01000458.1, read as the reverse complement.
GTCTGTTCAGCTTCTCTCTTCTCCCCTGGGTATGGAAGGAATGGAAGTTTTGAGGGGGGAGAGGAATTTATTTCATTAATGAACGGAGAGATTTTAATTTATTTTTCTGAAGCATCACAAAATTAGAAAATGAATGGAAGGAACAGCCATGACATCTTGTCATTCCTACTCTGCCTTTCCTCCAGCTCCCATAGCCAGTACTGATGTGCAGCTATCTGCAGATCTGAAAGGTATGAATCATCTCACACATTGCTGAGGTGAAACCTGGCAACTATTTAACGCCACCGCTGCAACACTATGGAACATTTTAAGACAGGAAATTAAGAATACCTGAGCCAACTAAAGCCACAGGGGGAAGTTTAGATGGACAGAATTTAATTACCCATTTTGGAATTTGGCCAGGACACCAAAACTTACACCTCAACCCTCCTGTAAAGTGCCATCAGATCTTTAATACTAACAAGTGTTCAAAACATGAGCTTTAGATCTACTCCAAATGAGAACAGCACTAAAAGTCATCTAAGACCTGTTAAGGTATTCATTTACTACTGACTGACAGGAAGGGTACAACACACTGATTCACACACAACGAGCTAGAGCACAGCAAGCAAAATATCTTTCCGAGCAGCACTAGAGGCTTTTCTTCTGTAGATATAACTTAATGTTTTTGGGAGAATTCGATGTATTTTCAGAAATGCATCAAGTAAAAAAAGATCCAACATATTTCATTATCTTGCCAGTCAAAATATCCTTGTGCTCCCCTTGCAGAGCCCCCAAATACGTTTCAGTGCTCAGCCTCTTGTTTATTGCCATTTGTAGCACAGAAAAGAGACACGCTATAGTGAATAGCAGCGTTTGACTTTAAAGGGAAGATTAAAGCCTGAAAGTCTATACTTTTTCACTTCTCACATTATTTTTCTTAAGCAATCTGTATACTATTTAACGTCTATTTGTGGTGAAGATGAAAAATTCTTTCTGTGGGTTATCTTTTCTAGAAGAGTAGGATTTCTACAAATCACCATTCTTGAAATTCCTTAGGCTGAGGAATTATGTCAGCCCTGAAAAGCATGAGTTCATTATTCACATCGTGTTACTCTGTTGACATAATTCCCTAACAGACTGGGACAGGAGGTGTCCCGTTTTGATGCTTCAACCTACAGCCACTGCTTTTGTCTTCTCTGAATAGTAAACACTTCTGTGTCTGTGTTACTGTTTTAAAAAATCCTTTAAGCAGAATATATATACAAAAAAGAAAATTTGGGTTAGCTGTGGTCCACCAGCAATTTATCAAGTAGTATTACTTATGTCTGTGGGATATTTTCCATTATCCGAGGATTATTAATAGAGGCTCTATATACATCGTGATTATTCCTTGACTAATAATTGAGCTAATATCGATATGAAGCCTAGTTTCATTAACACCTTAATAAAGAGACTATGATGTGAAGGTGGTTTTTTTTCTCTCCAATTTGTAATCAGAAGTTATTTAATAGTAAAATCAGTCTTTACTTAAAACTGAGGTTGTGGACTTTGGGAGTTGGCAGAGCCAGCTGCTGGGCTGCTGGGAGCCAGACTCTTTTTGATCTTCATATTGAATGGTTTCCTTTGATCACCTAGACAATAGATCATAAAAGAACAGAGCTTTTACCCATATCTCCCTAAATTTGCAGGTAAATAATGAGATGGTCTGAACTGAGGCTGGAGTGTAAGATTTTTAACAAACAATTCTCCCCTTTGAAGTAGACTTAGTAAAATTAGCATATAAATGAGCAATGCTGCTACATAAGGACATGTGGCTGAAGAAAAGGGATAATTGGACTGAGGGGGTTAGTTTCTAAATGAGGTCGTTTGCTGAATGACCGGCAGTTAAACTACAGGTGTGTTCGTTTCGTGAGTCGAAGATAAGAATTGAACAATGGGCTTTACTTAAGTTGGGGACCGTGGCCGGTGTGGGAGAGGACTGGAGCTTTGTAGCTGGCCTGGAAAGTGCAAAGCTAGGTGTGAGGCAGGGCAGATATAGACCATGCCTCTGTGGGGAGAGGCATTCTAATCGGTGCTGTGAAGTCAGGCTGTGGTCCATTACACCGGCATTCTCCTCTGTCATCTCCGAGTATGTAATGCTCTGTGATACAACCCTCGATAAATCTCCTCCGAGCTCCCTTTGCTGTGCCTATGAGGAAGGACCATTACGCTGAAATATCTGTACCAGTGGCTGCTGACAGGAGCTGCATGAGCTGAACTCACCTAACTCGAAAAGCCAGAACAAGGATTTAGTGTGGCGGCAGCAAGTTATCATTGGGATATTTGAGCCTCACAGCTTTTCATTTCACCAAAATCAGTGGAATTGCCTACCCCAGTGGGAAACTGCCACCTTGTTACAGGGTACCTTGGACTCTCTCCTCTCTGCATGGCTGGGCAGCCCCTCTGGCACCAAAATGACCTTGTCCTTGCATAGCAGGGACACATGCCTGGTCTCAATAGCGGTGCTTCCTAATGTACTAGCTGAAAAAGAAGTTAAATTAAGTACAAGGGGTTTGAGTCAGCTTTCAACAAAAATTTCTCAGTATGCTTGAAAGAATCACGCTCAGTCCACTCACTCCTTTAATCAATTTAACTAAAACCAAACTTGAGACTAACAGGGGACAGTACGTGGAAGGGACCATGATCCCAGTGGCATCTGAATAGAAAACGGGATAGTTCATTCTGTGTGGTACAAAAACCAAGCTCAAATTCCCCCTGTGATTGGCTTTGAGGAAAGATATGGACTAAGTTTCTGTGGAGACCATGAGCATATTCTGGAACTACTCATTGGCTGTCCTCTGGCCCAGATACTACTGAGATCACCTTTGCCCTTCGACAGGAGATGGGATCAGCCCCTCTTTGGTGTAACCCTCTTGTAACATGGAAGGCTGAATCCAGCTCTTTTAGATTTTAAGTGAGTATTAAGGGCAGAATTTTTTCAAAGATATAAATGATATTTCAGTCTCTTTTGAATGTATCCTGAAAAGAGACTTTCCGTGTATCAGATTTTCCCTTATCATAATACTTCTTTCCTGCCCTTGGAGACCTCTTAGGACAGGACCAGTGAGTGCAGCATCCCTCTGAAATCTGTGGCTTGCAGCTGGAGCTCTGAAAAGCTCCTCTTTTTCAGGAGGTGAAGGTGAGCACAGTGGGCTGCAGCAGCCAGCTGTGCTGGGAAGAGCCAAGTACCTGCTCTGACCTGGGTGAGTGAATGGGCTTTGGGGAGGGTTTTTTGGAGGTACTTGAACTTGAGAAGGTCTGGGTGGATTTGGACAAGGCGAGTTTAGTGTAGAGCTCTAGAAAGATAGGTGTGGGATGGCAGTGGCCTGGGGCTCTCCAGATGGGACCTGGGCATGTTCATGAAGCAGACTGAGGGACGGGGAAGGTTGTAGTGGATGGGTTTAGAAACAGGAGCTTTGTCACAGGAGAGGCGGGGCAAGGGTTTGGGAAGTGGATGGGTTTAAAAACAGGAGCTTTGTCACAGGAGAGGCGGGGCAAGGGTTTGGGAAGTCAATGGGCAACAAAGGAAATGGATTTATTAAACACCTCCGACTTAGATGTTGTGTTTGGGGCAATCCTCTGTCCTATTTCCTTTCTCACTGCCTGGGTTGTTCTTTGTTTGTTGTTATTTGGGTTTTTGTTTGGGTTTTCTTGTTTGTTTGGTTTTTGTTTTGGGCTTTTTGTTTGTTTGTCAGCTTGTTTGTTTGGGTTTTGGTTTGGTTTGTTTCAGTTTGGTGTTGCTGCTGGCAACAGGAGTAGCCTGGCCCAATTAAACACAACTGATTTGTTCCAGAAAAATTGATATGAACTTTCCCTGCACTTCTGAAATCTTTCTGTCCTCACCTCTTATATTTATTAGTATTAGTTCAAAGTGATTCACCAAAAGTTGACCTGAATTCTCAAACTAGTTTTTTTCTGGCAAATAAACTCTTCACTAAAAACATATGTGCCCATCACTACACTAAATGCATGCAGTCTATTTACTTTCTGTTTGGCTGATTGCTGGCCCCTTCCCAGCAGCACAGAGGAGATGGAACGCATTAAGAAAAGCCCTGAATATTGCTGGCTGAAAAGTCTGCAAAAAAAGGATAGGGATGATAGAAAGAAATCCTATCACTGTTAAGAGGTACTTGGAAGATTTTGCTACAGTTTCTATTAAAAAAAAAAATTCAGTGGAAGTCACACAAATAAAAACCATGCACAGCACTTTGAAACCAAACCAATGTGGCACCATAAATACATGGGAATTAAAAAAAAATACATAAAAAAAGGACCATAATTGTAGGCAATGAGCTTTAGTGGCTCAGCTCGGTATGGCATAACCTCAAAAATGCATTCCAGAACTGGTCTCTTCATCACATGGGGGAAAGGGGCAGACAGAGCTGCAAGTACAGAGGCACAGCATCTGCTAAGACTTCACTGCCTGGCCACTGCTCTAGCACACCTGCCATCACTGCTGAGCCTGTGACATGGTGGGGCTGAAGCTGGCCTTGTGCTGATGGGTCACTCTGAAAACCGCAGGCAGAAAGGCCGGGTACTGGGATCAGCTCTGTGAGAGCAGAAAGGTGGCAGAAAAGCTGAATGTGTAGCTGGTGTTCAGCAGCCCTGTCGGTAGAAGATGCAGAGGCTCTCAATGAAGTTAATGGGTCAGTGCAAAATATTTTCAATGGTAAAATGGGGGTGAGGAGGCAGAGTCCCTTCAAAAGAGAGCTGCGCATTGTCCTGGTTTTGACTGAGATAGAGTTAATTTTCTTCAGCTGGTACAGTGCTGTGGCTTGGATTTTGTGTGAGAATAATGTTGACAATACACTGATGTTTCGGCTGTTGCTCAGTGATTCTTACTCTAAATCAAGGACTTTTCAGTGTCTTATGCTCTGCCAGTAAGCAGGTACACAAGAAGCTGGGAGGGAGCATGGCCAGGAGAGCTGACCTGAACTGGCCAAAGGGCTGTTCCATTCCATAGAATGTTCAGTGTATAAACTGGGGGGAACTGGCCAGGATGGGCCAATTACTGCTCAGGGTTGACTGGGTATTAGTCAGTGGGTGGTGAGAAATTCCTGTGTGCCTCACTTGTGTCTCTCGAGTTTTATTCCTCTTCCTCTCTCATTTTCATTACAATTACCATTTTTGTTATTATTATCACTAGAACGATTATATTTTACCTTGTTTTAATTATTAAACTGTTCTTATCTCAACCCATGCGTTTTGCTTTTTTTCCCCTGATTCTCCTCCCCATCCCACCAGGGAGGTGGTGGGTGTGTGTGGTGTGAGCAAGGAGTTATGTGGTCCTTGGTTGCCAGCTGGGGTTAAACCACAACAACTGCGCAGCGCCAATAGCTTGAGTGGAGACACCAGCAAGAATTGTGTAAGGGTCTCCTTATTGGCTAGTGCAGTAGCATTACAAAAAAGGTGTATATCCTCTAAATGCACTCCCCAGCACAAAGGGCAGGCTGGTGGCTCCAGCAGGTGACAGTGCAGAAGGGGGAGTTTCCACTGAGGGGGGTGTGAGGTGTTTTAATCAGTGTTTAAACAGGTGACACCTGCTCTTGGGGCTTCCATAGAACTGAAAACATATCTCAAGGGTTGAGTAAGAGTGGAACACAAAAAGGCCTTTTTTTTTTTCCATACAGGAGATCCTTTTGGTAGCATAGGGAAGAAAATATTTCCCTAGGAAATAAGAATAGTCATCAAGGAAGGATATAGAAAACAGAAAAATCACAGGATGAAATAGGCTTAGTAGCAAAACAATTGGGGGGGGGGGGTGAAAAATTATCAGAAAAGTGATATTCTCAAGAGTGCAGGCAATAGCACAGGCTCCACTGAAAATGAGGTTAGTTTTGGAAATTAACATCACATTTGTCTAGTTCCAATAATCCTTGTCCATTTTAAAATGGAGCTCATGCCACAAGATATCTGCTATAAATAATCAAATACATTATAACCTGGACATATCCTCTACATCAAATAATCCTGCCATAAAAACTGAGAATAAAGGAATTTTCTGGATAACTAGCACTTAAGAAATTGTTCCCTGGTGGGTTATTTGCAGCCTATTCTCTACTTCAGTAGGAGTTTATGTTGAATAACTCACAGCTGTGGAAATACCTGCACAATGGAATTTAATACTGCTAATAAAAGGATCCAAATTGGCACAGCTCCACTCAAGACACACCAATGCTAAGATATACGAGTGTCTTAGGTCATGTAAAAGGCTGAGTGGCTTCAGTGCAGAACTGTGGATGCTCAGGTGGAGGGATGGTACCCGCTGACAGAGGATGGGATGGTGCAGCGAGTGAGCGAGGCAGCCCCGTGCTGTCCTGGAGCTGAGTGCACTGTGCTCCTCACCAGGGCACTGCTGGTTTCCTGTGAGGGACCATGAACGTGCCACCAATCTTCAGGCCAGATCAGCTCTGAAGCGTTTTGTCTTTGAACAGGAAGTAGGTCATCAACATAGCCCTTTTGAGGGAATTATAGGAAACTGTGTTTTTTAGGAACTGCTGCACTGTATACACAGAGAGTGCCATAAAGCCACACATGTCTGCAGTGGCCACATTCAAGTCAGGGTTAATCCATTCTGGTCACATTTAAAGCACCAGCTGCCATAAGAACACCCCAAGATGAGGCCTTGCAACTGGAAAGCCGGAGCTGACAACTCTGTATGCCTCTTTTTCTTTTTCCTTTTTTTTTTTTTTGACTCTCCTGGATTAGTCTATTTTCAAACATTGAAGGGAATTGGGGAAGGGAGGGGAGGAGAAAGATGGAATAACTGATGCTTTGGATGATCTATATCATTCATATGTCCTTCAAACTATCTCTCTGCAACATTTACAAGCATATTTCTGTAGAGAGCTGGGCAGGACATAACCTGTGTAATTCACTCTGCAGCATCATGGCTTAGTCAAAAGCCTTGAGAAGGGAACTTCATCAGCCCACCCCTGGCTAGATGAGAGCTGCTTGTATTTTATATTTGACTTCCAGTTCCAGAATTGGTTTGTTTTAAACTTAAAACAAATTTGTGGTACTTGTAGTTTCATGCAAAGCACATCTGGAAAGAAAATTATCAAAGTACAAGTTAAAATTTCCATATCTAGAAGAAACCGAAAGAATAAAAGGCATTCAAACCAAACAAAAACCTTTTGGTTAAATAAAAATATGATTAAAGAATCATGATTTTGAGGAATCATTATTTCTGTACATCTATTCTGGGTGTTTTACAGCAGCCTGCAGTCATAGTCAAATGGCCACAAACCTTCCCTCAAGGAAGGCCCTGGTCTGGAGGAGATTGCAGGGTACTCGGATGGAGGGTTAAGTGTTGGTATAAGGGTATAACAGTCCCAAAAAAGCTATGACTGCAGCCAGGCTTTTAATGTGACAAAATGACTCTACTGGTTTCAAGGTAGAGCTGTCCCTGTGTTTTCTCTCTTCTACCTCAAAGGGTATTTCAAATTAATCCACCTGTTAATCAGCTAAAGGAGATTGTTGCAATTAAGAAACCAGAACAGTTTCTGGCACTGACTTGTATGGTCACAGGTGATTAAAAAATAAAAAAAATTAATATAACTAATAGAATATAAAATCAATATTCCATTTTCCCTTTTGAGTCTTGACCTTGCAGCTACATGTCCGTCCTGGTACGTGGAAGTGCCTGCATGAGGCCCATCGCTAGAAGTTTGCTTTCATTACTGATTGCAGTTTTCTTCCCCAGTACATGGAGTTTTCTTGGAAACTGCTGTCTTGTAGATTGCCACTTTTGGAAGCATCAGACTGTTCAAAGGCAATTAGTACACAGACCATTCTTCCTTTCCCAATGATTCCCTTCCCTACTTGAGAACTGGCCATGCTGTGGGTAGGACTCGACAATTCTCTTTCCATTTTAAAAGCCCATATCCCAGTATTACATGGTCTTGAGCTCAAAAATCTTGCCCCCCTGCAGAGTGCCACTGTTCAGTCCCTCATTATAAACTGGCCATTAGTATTTTTCCCTCCCTCTCAGGAATGCAGCTGGCATCTACTGAAAAGCCAAATCCTGCTGTGTGAAATTTGTGAGTTAGGCCCTTCTCAAGGAAATTCTGACTTCTTAAAAAAAGGGGGTATATTTAAAAATAATACGTTTTCTGGGAGAAAGAAGGCTGATACAGGCTATATTTTTTTGAGCTCTTAGGCTGAAATAGCAGCAAAACTTTGAAGTTTGCTAAACAAAATCAACTTGAAAGTCCTTGTCCCTGTTAACACAAAGGCCAGTAGAGGAGGTAGCCGTGGTATCCAAAAATGAAATTGCATTACTCCTACACAGCTCAGGAACCACAAAAAAGGTTCTTGACTGCTGTCCAGAGTACTTAGCAATAAGCCCAGCTCCTGCAGCACTTCCCACCTGATTCACATTGGAGGAACTGGTGGTCTAAGCACAGATACAGACATAGAGCTGCTGACAAACACGAATGAAAAGATAGCTGTCTCAGTTGTTCACCCTTTGTTATCACCTTGTGGAACATGAGTTTAACCTGAAGGGGAGATTTCAAAGAAAACAGCTGAAAATTTCCTTTCAGACTGGAGTTTGCAGTTAAAGACAGGCACAAGCCCCAGTATCGATCACAGTTCCTAAATTTCACACCTTCTGTCTGCTGAATTTGAGCTCTCTTGGCAAGCTGGGAGCAACCCACCTTGGTTTTGATGGGTTTGTCTGTGTGGAGCACACACAAGTCCTGCATTCTGTATTACACATGGCCAGAAGAAGATGGAAAGTTAAAAACTTTGTGCAAAATGACAAACAAATTTTCATAAGATATCAAAGATTGATGGAAGAAAATAGAATGGAAAAAACCCCCCAGCATCTGAAAGCACCAAACACCAGTTCTTAAAAGCTTTTTCAGTACTCAGACCCCCCCAAGGGATCGCTCAGGGAGGATGAAACTTCATGTGATGAAATGAGAGTTGCAGCTGAATGTGATAAGGAGTGTTAAGTGCCTGCTTCATATCAAACATTTGCTAAAACGGCTCCTAATGCACTCACAAAAGAGATGCTAACCTTATATATTATAGCTGTTCAATACGAAATCATACATAGCATCTCAGATGAATTCAGAGTTGTTGAGACAGAGCTATTAATTAAACTGGGGTGATACACAACTTGAGGATCTCTAGAGATCAGGCAGAATTTCTTTTAGCATGATATAAAGTACACACTCCGAGAAGTGCTCTGCATGCCACTTACCAACTGGTAAGATAGTGCACACCTGAGAAGTGTTTCTGTCACAGGGCACTGTACTAAGTAAAAAAACAAAGGAAAAAAAAATAACCCAAAGAAATTTGGCTCCAGCCGTGAGCACTGACCTAAAGGATCATGAATTTGGGTGTCCATCAGGCATGGAGGCACACTGTGTGGGCATTTATCTGCTTCAACTGAGGCACATTCCCTTGATAATGTGCGATAACCTGAATTATCAGGGATGGATTTCGTATCTCATCCAACTGAAGCTTACCAGTCTAATCCTGTTTCCTATAAAATTGATGGAAACACAGTTGGGAATTTCTTGGGGAGCTGGAGTGTTCGTGCTCTGTTGAGGCTGGATGCTTTTTATAACATTTATGATTCTGTATGCACAAGTGTATTATTTTCTAATGTCATCTTTAGTGCATAATGGTATTTTAAAATGTGCTTATGAATTAAGACTTCCCATAGACCCCTTACAATTATTTCTTGATGTGAGGGATGAAGTTCTTTTATTTTGGAAGTGATTCACAGGGTCATGGAAGAAATGCTTTTACAGTTAAATTGCTCCATCACCGTTCCCAATAAAGCCTCTCCCTTTGAAAGAACTGATACTAGGTGCTGTCAAAATAACATGGTAAATTAGAACAGATTTTAATACTGTGAACATTCAGTGGATATTCATATTTTCTCATGAAATGTACCAGCATGGTCCATAAATTTAGAGACTTCCACAAGTGACTTTCTATCTAAAGGTACCATCTGCCATTCTGAAATGCTGGGGTACCACCAGGCTTCCTAATAGAACATAATGGTATGTTGGAATAACATCAGTTCTATGGGATGTTAAATATTCAGTAGCTTCTCTAACACAAGAGAAGATTCAGGCCTTAGCCTTGTATAAAAATATGCTGTCAAAAAGCTAGAAAAAACATACAAATCATCCAGTCCTACACAATAAAACCAGCTGCTGGGGTTACGTGTGCCCCAGGGCAGCTTTAATTTGGACATGCAATATATCACCATAGGGCTACTTGATCAGAGTTGCAGTCTCAGGAAATATTTTCAGGACTATTCAATTTCCATTAGCAGTTTCTCCAGGTTATATTAGACACAAACTGGGTTTCCTTCAGTATCAATCATTCATGTTTTCTCTTTCATCCTGTCTTTGCTAAAATGGGATTTTCATGGAAGCCGTGAAATTGCAAAATTTAGTCTGTTCTATCATTTAGACTCTGTTAATGGTGTTTTGCAGCAACAGCTGGGTAAGAAACCTCTCTCCACCCTGGTGCTAGAGATCACCCAGTGATGTTCAGTATTTTCCTTTCCCTTTGGTAGTTTCTTCCCCCTCTGACCCCTATGTGTTCCTGCACACTTTCAGACTGATCATCCTTGGCAGCTCTCTGGTACAGGACACTTCTTGCTTTGTTCCCCAAGGATGCAAGTTGGTTACACTTTGCAAGTGTGTGAGAGCAGTACCTTCCCCAGGACCAAGGTTAAAAGTGAGTCACAACTTTCATAGAGGCCTCTGATGCTGCAAACATGCAAATACTAGTTATACCTCCCAAGGTCCCTTCCAAACTGAATTATCCTACCACATTATTACATTCAGACATATCAATGCACAGATGAGAAACTTGAGAACACCTTCTTTCTGAAAAGACTGCAAAGCTGCAAATACTGCTTGTTTTTGCTTATTGTGGAAAGGAAGAAAGAAGGAGATTTAAGAGCTGAAATGTTCTCACGAGGAGCAGCCTGTGAGACCAGCTGATGACTCATGTGAGTTGGAAGTTCCCTGAGACGGGGACTTTGCTGAACAAAAACCCACAAAAAATAATAATCGCCAAACAAAGCAATTAAAGGAACAAGCAAAACCCACCAGTACTTATGACTCTTGCATGGTTCAAGTACTTTGTAACAGCAACCAGCTCGGTTATCAGTGTTCGTATTCAGTCACTTTACTAATTATGTGATTCTGCTTTTCCGAGTAAACTGGAATTTCCTCCCTCTGATTTGTGAGGGCACTTCTCAGGGCCAGTATTTCCCTCCATTTAGCTAAAACAAACAAGAACTTTCTCTATGAAAGTATTTCAACATCATGAGATAAGTTTCCTTCCTCCTTTTAATAGCTGCAGGGCTCCCCAGAGGGAAGTGTTAACAACATTATTCCCTTCCAAATTCTAAGAGAGATACAATGTTCTGCTAGGGGTTGGGATTAAATTACAGTAAAATTAATTATTGGTTTCAGGCTTTCACTCTTCAGGCTGCAACCTCAGCTCTCACAGACCTGTTACCGTACCTCTACCAGGTTACACCTGTGGTGTTTATTTACCTTTTCCACCGCTCTGAGCCAGACACTCATGGAGCACACAGAAGCCACAGCATCATTTAATTGCAAGTCCCAACCAAAAGCCATAAAAATCCATTAGTTCATGTGATCACTGTACTTTAATCCTCTACCTGTTGGGGGGTGTTCCTGAGGACTGGACATGAGCACTTGGGGTCAGAAATGGGATCACAGGCTCTCTCGATGAGTCTACCATGTCATTTGAAATACGGTAAGAAAAGCCCATGCAGCAGCCCAGAGGACAAAAGAAGGAGCAGTGAGGAGACTGCATGTCCAGCTGCTGTACATCTCAACCCAATTCCTTGAGCTGGCCCATTCTGGGTATTTCGTTTATGAATAAATAAGTGAATAAATAAAATCAGCTGGCTCCATCTGTTATTCACCCTAACCACAACAGGGTGGATTGATAGCTTGTAGATGAGGTTTTTGAGGAGATATGGAGAAAGTGTCCTTCCAGATTGATTCAAGGACAGGACTCCAAGGAGTCTGTTGCCCATTTTTCAAGTGATCCTGTGTTTATTTACTGAAACAACAGGAGTAATATGACATCATAAATCTTTTAAAAATTGAAATAGTAGTGCCAGTCTCGAAAGATTAATAATAAGGAACGCCTTTTAGAGTGTGCTTGTGGAAATGTAATATGAATGATTAGTGTTTTTGAACGTTAGAATTACAGTGTATAATTGTAATGTTATAGCAGTTATATAGGAGCCAGAGATCCCTTAATGGAATACATTGTGAATTTAATTATTTGCATGGAAAAATCAGGACTGATATAGTCACTGAATGATAGACCTACAGTTTCCTACATTTTTCAAGTGTCACGAAGGAGCAGCATTGCTATCCACATTTGTTACTTAGTTAGATTTAAATTCTACCCTGCAGTTGATATCCTTTGTGCTCTAGAGCCTGGAGTGTCTTTTAGGCTATCTTCCTGCAAGGCATACCATAGGTGCCAAAATTCATTGAACAAGGATTTTGCTTACAGGAGTATGGACTCCACGCCAGGGGCTGAGGTTGGTTCCTGGGGCAGGGAAGGAGCTGTCTCTTGCTAAGAAACAAGTGTCCACACAGGGTGCTTTGCCCTCTATTCCTTCTGCAATGGTCGCTTCAAAACTCCTTGGTAGAATCACATCCAGCAAAAGCATGATTAAAAAATATGCATATATCTTTGGGATATATAGATTTCCCTAGACTGACTTAAGGGTATATGTACAGCCACTCAAAAAACCCAAAAAAACAAAAAAACAACCCTAGAAGTTCTTCAGCTGCTTTTATAATGTCAGTAATATTAAAAGTACAGTTTCAGGCAAGAGCAAAACATTGTTCCCGTGCAGAAAAAGCAGGATTGCATAGGCTCAGCATCTCTGGGTCGGCAGCTCTCCCTATGTTTGCCACTCGCAGGGTGCGCCTTGCAGGGCTTCCCAGTTGCCCCGGGACGCAGGCGTGTCCCTCTGTGCCTGCCGTGGGCTGTGCCCAGAGCAACTGCACCACTCCGGCAGTTTCGCTTGCTCGGTGAACAATGGATATGATAGCACAGGGAAGAAAGAAGGAGGATTTCTAACATCCTCTCAGCCCCAGTTGAGGGACTCATCATACAACTATCAGACAGGATTTAGCAGAGTGGAAATCCCTGTTCTGATAAACCCCAGCCCTGGAAGGTGAGGGGTGCAAAGTTCAGGATGGAGGTGTGCTGGCTGGATGCCCTGCACTCCCTCACACTTGGCTTTCCCAGCTGTAACCCACCCCTGGTGTTGCACATCGTTATTGTTGAAAAAGATCATCTAACCAAATCGAGCTGTAAGTGATTCACACCCAACTTTTCCCCCTTTGCTGGAAAAAGACTGAAATTCAGTGGAACACTATTTCCAAAAATGCCCGGTGTGTGATCCTGCACACAGGCACCTGTGTTTTGCATGCAAGGAACTGCAAATGCACTGTATAAGAGCACATTTGTTAACACAGTTTATTGGCACACTTATTGGCAAAGCATACATAAAATACAGTTGTATTATATAACACACTGACTCACTGTGTCTTTACATAATGAGTTGAACATATTAATATGTAAATGAAAAAAATTAGTTTCTTTTATAAAGTTTCACATAAATACACCAGAATTAAAAAAAAAAAAGTAAAACAAAAAATGAGGGCTTTACAAAAATATTATACAAGAAATATACTATGAAAAGAAATAACAACAAAGCCAACTCAGATACAATAATAAAAACACAAAAGTTTAAGATTTATTAAGCTGCCCACAAAGTTAATGGATTACATGGCTTTAAAATATCTGGATCGACAGCAATTTTACAAAGCATAAACTCTCATAGGACTGGGTGTCTTTTTCCACATAAAAATATTTCTCATGTCTTTGATGAAAAAAAGACATTTCTTGTTTCAGTATTTTTATTAAATGATGGATAGAGTATCTACTGGCATCAGCTAAATGTAAATTAAAAATGCTGGATCCTTTATATGATTAACTGATGGAAGAATAAAGAAAGAACAAAAGTTACTTTAAATTACTTTTCCTTAAAAGCTGATCTTTTTCTGAAACAAGAAATTTCAGGTGCAAGTTGAAAAGCAGAAAATATATTACAATTGTAAAAAGTTTTACATAGTTATGTTAATGAGATCCTGAGCACTGATGACTTTAAAATATGGCCATTGTTTGATGAGGAAAAAAACAACCCCTTCCAACAAAATGCACTGTCAGAAATTTTTCATGAGATGCTGTATCATTTCCAATTATTTTAATTGAGGTCAGTGCCAGTATCATGTTGTATGAGAATGCTTCCAAGGTATGTATATGGAAGCTTATACAAGAGTTTTCCCTAATGAAAAAAATTGGATAGCTTTAGAAATAGATACTGTATAATTTGAAAGGTGTTTCTTTTAAATTTTATTTTGAAGAATGCTGTGAAACAGTAATTAATAACCCACTGACATACATTGCAGTGGGCACGGCTGCAGGATAACCTATTGGGAAGCTTGTGGTGTGGGGTTTTCAGATTTAGTCTCCTGGTTAGCAGGAGGTTTGCTGTTCCATGGGCTGTTATTTCCCAGTGCAGGTGAATTGTTGAAATCTTCTTCATCATCCATGCCATTTGCTGCATCATACTGTGTATTCTCTAATCTAGTGATAAGCCTTTCGTCTTCATCCCCAAATTCGCCTCCCATCAGAGTTGGTTCTCCTACCACCATCACATCCTGTGAACAGCACCCAATATTTGTTATATGGAAACCTTGAGAGAGAAAAAATCAACTTAAAAAAATTATGTTAGAGAATTTGCATCGCTTAACTTTGTGATATTTGAACAACAGAGTTAAAAGTTCCTGCATGGTAGGAAGCAGGAGACAGGCTTACACTTTATTTCAAACTAAATGAAAAGCTGTAACATATCTCTCTAGCTGCGTGCTCATGGCTCTGGATCTCAGGAACCCCAGAACTGAAAAGCAGGTAGACTGAAAAATGTGCCTGATTTTAAGCAAGTAAGCAGGCTATGAAACTGCCTTTAAACTCCTCCTTGAAATATTTAGCCTTTATCCAGTAATTCTTTCCTGAGCCATTTTCTTTGGAAAGGCACCAGGGTGCATCTCAGTTGGAACTTGGCGATATGTGTATTTTAGAAGTAGTTTAAGAGAAACTGCATCTCTTATTCTCAGACTTCTCAAACGTGGAGCACAACACTCTAATAAAGATGGTAACTCTCTAATCCATAGCCAGCCAAGCCCTTTTACGCATCTAATATACTTGACATTCTGCTACTTAATTATGGTAATTAATTTAGGTAAAGTTTTCGATAAAAACAATGTTCACACTGATTTGACAATTTGCATAGCTAATTAAGTCATTAGCAAAAACCTGCTGATTGCCAACAAGCCCTGAATTTACCATCTGTTATTTCATGGTGCCTGTCACCTAACTCCATGTAGGCAACCCTGCCGCCAATCTGTGCAGTAAGAGGACCAATCTGTCCAGCTGGTACCGTAAAAGCAAGATGAAGAGTGCTAATTATAATTACACTGATGAAGAAGCTAGTAGTCATCAGAAACTAAAGCATGCAAGAAAGACAGAATTCATCTAATCACTGCTTTAAGTACAAATTGTCCTTCCATGAAAACAAGTAAACCGCCTACTGTACTCCAGTGCATCACAGATTTGCTGCAAAAAACCTAAGCAGCATGGGACAGAAAGGTGCAAACTTGAGATTGGAAAGCAAAGGTGCAAGGCCAGAGAGCTCTCTTGTTCTCTCTGTTCAACCGAGATTCAGGCTGCTGTGCTAACTGCTAAAGAAATATGTGGGATGCATCTTTTCATGCAGCTCAGGTGTCAGGGCATCAGCTAGTGCTTGGTAAAAGTGCAGTAATTCCAGATGTCTAGCTTCATTCCTGCTGATTTAACAAGCCCTTCCAAGAATCCTAGCGAACAACAGATTCATATTTTAAAGGATCTGTTCCTCCTTTTGAATGTAAAAGCATTTGTAAAAAGCAAACAGAAGACACGTTTGCATTTAATAAGGTTTCTTTTTAATCAGATGTGTACTTCCTTCACCACAGAACAACAGAAATTATTGCCTTAAAATGTTTATACTATTTTTTGATATCCCTCAACAAAGGCTGGCATGATACAGAAGAATTTTTGTATCACATTTTCAGCCTGTCCTACTTAAAAAAATTTTGAATATGTGGAAACTGTTACATGATTTCTTCTTCACTTTGTCTATATTTTGTTACTCCATATATCTACAAAATATTTGGTTAAGTAAAACTCACACACAGCTTTAGGACATAGAAGTTTTAAAGACAAATGTGTTCATAAGCAAAAGTGTATTCTAATTTATTCCATCCCTCTAAACAACAGACAATATATAGTGTGCACTGCTGAACCAGACCTGACCCCATGGTATTGCGAGAGCATTAATGACAAGAGAGACCTGGCAGAGGACAGCAGGTTGGGTTTGAGGTGTGCAGTGTGATATGGCAGGCAAAAAGACCAGAGTGGCTGAAACACAGAATCACAGACCGAGGTGGCAACAGTTCCTTTTACTTCAATGTTCTTGAGTATGGGCCTCAAGTTCTCCCTGTTGCCACACCAGCAAGAGGTCAGTGACTCGGATGAGACTTAGAGAAGCACATCAAAAATCACTATGGGGCTAGAATAGCTGGCTGGGGAGGCCACATGAAAGAATTAAATATGTATTACATCCACCAAATGATTGGGAGGGGTAAATATGCTTAACAACTGCAAGTGCTGAAAGGAAGATGATCACTTTAGGCCAATCTGAGGAGATGTAAACTATGGTAGTAAGATAACATTAAGTGAACAAAATGTAATCCTCACTGCTAAGACAAAATTCCTGTTACTGATAATGGCAGACTGAGGATTAACGACCCCACTGGAACAGTGCTAACTTTGCTTCTCAGGTCACCTAACGCTGGGCTGGAAGAAATCTCAATCTGTGGTAGGAAACATTTGTGCATCAGTGGGGAGATGTTCAATCACCTTGTAACTACTTTCATCTCTAATTTCTCAGATTCTTTGCAAATATTATTCCTTTAGTATAATGACATCCACTGAGAGGGCAGTTTGCATTTCTATTTCCCTTCATGCTATTGAGTCTCTTTCTCTCTCTCTCCGGAAATGAAACTACAATTATACTGAGGTTAGTGGAGTTTTCCCTCCTTCTATTTAAAAGATAGATATCACAGCATTTAGGACATTTGGGGAAAAAAAAAAAATCTTGTCAATCTTGCCACTTATAGTTGTGTCAGGCAAAAATAGTGTCTCAGGAAGCGCACATGCTGTTTCCTCCCCAGAGAGGATTCTGCTCCTTAGACTGAAAGCTGAAGACCCCACCAAGTGCACCCCATTGAACCTCCACTCACTAGATCCCGTGCAATGACCACCAACCTCTGAGGAGGACTGGAAGTGACTCCTTTTAGAGCCCCTCAATGCTTCTCCTTAAATTGGCCAGTGGGGGTCACTGCTGTTGAATGACACAAGGCTCCATCCCTCCCAGGGTTGAGGCTGCAGCTCTGGAGTGCTCCTAGCTCCTGCTCATGGAGTGAGAAGCAGAATCCAAGAATTAAACCCTAGTCTCTTGCATGGCAGCACACACTGCTATGGCCTAGTTATGGTAGCACATATTTGACTAGATTAGTTTAAAAAAGATTTAGACTGTAGTCACTCAATCTTATTAATTTACTCTGTGATTAGAAACAATATTTTTGGTCAAGGAATGTCTCATGATAGTAAAATATGGTTGCAGTGAAGCACTATAAATAAAGCAGTGGTTGTTTTACATTATGTGATAGAAATGTATTATTCTATAATATAACCACAAAAGCAGCTTTCATGTATATCATACCTTTCATCCTGAAATAACCCTAGATGCCATCCAAACTTTAATTGATGCATAACAACTACACACAGAGGTCACTTCGTACACAACTCAGATACAAGCACTTCTATTTAACAGACCGGTCACTTCTCAGGCTTCATCTTTTTTTATACCAAGAGGGGGAATTTAGCTCTGCTCTGCTCTGCCCAGTTACATAACTAAACTTTTTAACTTGAGATTATCCTATATCTAAACAATGTCTTAGTGAAGTCTGGAGGTAAAAAGGTCTGCTGGGCCATGTAAAATTCCCCATCCCTACGCCTGCCATCTTTGCTACTGTTAATATGTAGTCCCGCCCAGTGTGTTACAATGATTAGTTTGTAGCTCAGGTGTCGCAGTCCTCAGTGCTTCACAAGCCTGAGATAGCTAAAACATTAGCAAATGTATTGTTCAAGCAGTCTCATACTTCAAGGACTGAAAGCTGCACTAGTTCTAGCAGCTAACACCTCTAATGCTAAGTCAAAAGAAGAAGGGTACCTCCTCCTGCTTTCCTTCTTATGGAATTGTGTTAGTGGTGATTATTTTAATAATTGACTTCTTAGCTCCTTACCACAAAAGATTATTAATGACTGAGAGACCTACTGCTGCCCACACCCATCATGCTCACTGCTTCCACTACAAAAGCACCAGACTGACGTTGGTGTTGAAATGATCTATAGAAACGGAACTGACATTTTAATTAGGCTTCAGAGTAAACACTTTCTAGAGGAAAATCTTTCACATCTCATCATAATCCTCCCTGTTAACTTGACATTCTGGTCCTGTTTGGAATATTTTTCCTAAAGCACAAAAACTGGAAACCAATTTATTCTCTCTCATCTCCTATAACTGAATCTTGGATTCTGGATTGCAGTGTTCTGAGACATGGGGTAATTTCTGACACTGATCTCTGGCCTTGGAACTGTAGCTCTGGTTCTACAACATCCGTCACAAACCACCTAAACCTACGCCCTGTTTCTGAAACACATAAGAGATTGTATTGCTCCCTTCCATATTAGCAGGTTTATTTATGGATTTGGTTTCTGAGGAGCTTACAGAGAACAACAAAGAGAAAGAGAGATTACTGAGGTATGTAACTTGCTTAAAGAGTGCAAGGAGGTTCTAATTAAGACTCTGGATGCAACAAAGAACGTTTGATTTACTTAGGGGCATGTAGTGATGCTTTATTCTTTCCAACACAAATGATATTTCACTGGATTCATGGTTAAAATAACTATACTCAACAAGATCTTCATTAGTAAATAAAAGCAAAATCCACCTATTAATTTCTGTGCTGATGACTGGGACCAGCCTGGAGTAATGGTTCCTACAGTTTGTGAGAGTTGTGCATTGCTGTCAAATTCCAAATATATGAAAATGGATCAATGTGCCCTGTTTTTATTAAACTTAACAGAAAGTGATATTTATTTGATAATGGTTGTATGGACCCCTTCTGATGATCTTGCATATGCCTGTAATCCACAGATCACAGTGAACAAGTCACTATTCTACAGTATAGGGGCCTGGGCTTGCAAGAAAGTTTTATTTGAAACAGAAGAATATGAAAAATGCTAAGGAATATGATTTTAGCCAGTAAAGAGGCTTGAAGACTGAGCAAAGACTTGGAAAACACTGCAGCTAGCTTCAAATATCAGAGGAAATTATTAGTGCTGTGTAAGTGATAAGGCAATGGCACACCCAAATTAGATAACTAATTTCTTTGAATCATAGGGAGTCTGACATTAGAAAGGTTTTCTATGAACCTTGCAGGAGGAGTTTGCCCATCTTTGCTCTCTGTTTAGAGAAAAGAGGAAACTGGTAACTCCAGTTTCTGCCCAATGGGCTAGTGTTTCTTCCAAAGATCAGGTGTTGTTAAGAACATGAATAAACCCAAAACCAGTTTAAATTACTGGCATCTGCTGAAGCTAAGGCAGCTGAGTGGACTACAGCTTCCCAGTCCCTGTTCTGTCAGTTTTCTTTATGCACTAAAACCAGCCAATGCAGTACTGAGCCTGCACCTAAGAGGGTCTGAGAGAAGAAAACTTCTGGTGAGAAAAATGTTTCTGTACTTGTGCTATTGGAATGACTTTAACGGGACTTAGTTCTACTTCCAGCACACTGCAGTGGGTTGCCTCAGCATGTGACGCACAGGTAATACAGAAATACCAAAAAGTATGTGTGTTACACAGCACCAACAGGATTCAGGTCAAAAGCATCACTGGACAAGCAATGGGCCAACCTAGGCATGAGTTGTGTGGTGTAGTCATGTAGCACACCGGCTAACGATATCTGTTTTAAGAATGTAGGAAATATGTAGGAAATGTGGAAAATGTAGAAAAGATATTAAACATGGGACTTGGGCCACAAGAGTTATGTTGACAAGAGATACTGAGTCTCCAATCAGTAGATGAGAACTAAAAAAATCACAGAAATCAATGTTTTTCCCACCATCCTAATGGAAATTGGGTGCAGTAAAATGTGACTGTCAAAAGGGCAAAACTTTATATTTTATTTACCACAGTTGAGAAAATATAAACAACAGTTAGAGAGAAAAGGATGGACTAAGACTGAATCTTTTGAAATTACTGATGAGAGGGAAGATGCATACCCACCCACCGGCAGAGACCCTTAAGATGCTTTTAAAGACTGCGTTATTAAAGATGTATCAGAATGTGTCAGCACTCTGAAAGTGCTAATCAATTTAAAGAAACACAAAGAGCACAAATGATACTGATGGATTAGGCTTCACCAACCAAGCTTCAGGGTGCAGTGCCAACCTAACCCCTGAATGGAAATACAACCACATCATTTCACTTTCTGGGCTTGGCTTTGTATTGTCAGCACTGTCCCTGCCTGAAGAAACGATCAACAAATAATGCAGGTAGAGGAAGTGGCACATCCTCTCCCCTCATTAACCAAGGTTGGCTCAGCCCAAAGTATTTATCTGAAGAGCTGAAAGGGGCTGTGGGGAAAATGACAAAACTCCGTGAAGTTTCAAGCTTTGCCAAAGCTGCTGGAACTTCAGCACTATCCTGACACTGGACACTATCTGAACATGGTATTTGCCTCTCCAGGCATGAAGACCCCATTAAAAAAACAGAAGTTAATGATATGAATGAGGTGTGGATGAGCTGAATAGTAAATTCACACATTTGCCAGAGTGTACAAAGCATTACTGTCGGAGCAAAACTGAGTAATTACAAATGTCCTAAACCAAGATTACGTAGAATAGAAGCTAAGAAAACATTGTCCAACCAGGATTATTTTTACTATCAGAGAGAAAAGACACAAAAGTGTAAAAGTGACAGGAAATTTATAATTAGATGTGATTATGGTGGAGAGACTGACTTTGCTGGCTGAGAAGAAATCACTGGAGGAAAAGAGAAAGCTGGACTTCGTATTAGTCCAGATTCGATGTGGATATGAGCCCATTGCCAGGGTTCTCTAGAGTGGAAGATGAGAAAATTTGAACTGAAACTAGGTCTGATTATGTGAGTCATCTGGATAGAAGATGCAGTGATTCCATTCCTCTTCTCTAATAAAGAGTGGGGAAATGCTTTTAACACTGAAAATGAATTACTTCGGTAGGTTTTTGGTTTTTTTATACTGAGCAGGACAGTCCCATTCACAAAAAGCTGTATGGCCAAATGAAGCTTTTAATGAGTTGAAAACTGCCAAATTGTGTTCAAGGATCTCATCTTCTGTTGCATAAGGGAAACCAAACATTTACCACTAAATGATACACTTCAAGGTACAGTTATGTGAAAGAAACAGAAAGCAAGTTACTGCTACCTGCAGATAACTTAAAGCAGTGGTATGCCTGTAACAAGGTCCACTTCAAAGTATGCATAATTTTGAAGAAATGTGGTAACAGCTCTCCATTAAACTGAAAAGCATTGAATAGTTTTGCACCAAAATATGCTACTGCTAAAATTATTTCCAGTTCTGTCTACTCTACAGGGTGGCCCAACCATCAATTCCATCTGGTTTGCTATCTTTGCTGTGGGGAAGATAGGAAGAGCTGTTAGTATGTCAAATCAAACAGCTAAGCATTTTCCCCTTTGCAGATGGAAAGAAGTGTCCTAAAAATGGAATCTGATCCTCCATATGAAGGAGTTTCGACCATTTTGCTACTCTGGTACAAAAAGGAAAGAATATTGAAAAACATTGACTATGCAACATCCTGAAAGTAAATGAAGGCTAAAAATCCATCCCTCATACCATGATAAAGTTCACCAAAGTATCTCAGATGCTGAACTATCATCTCCAGCAGGAAGACCAGCCTTGAATACTTCATCTGTCAGCAGTAGCCTTTCAGTACCTGAAGTCAGCTTCAATATCAGCAGGAGTGACAGGTAACTATCAGAGGGCTCAATGACACTCAAACTTACAAGTACACATGAAGTTACCACTGAAGCCAACAAAAGTTGTCTCTCCAGGGAGGGGCAGGATGAAGAGTAGCAGGGGGTCAGATTCTGGTCTTACTGAACTGAACTCAGAGCAGGAAGTAGCTGAGATAAAGTGATTTTATTGTCTTTTAAACTTGAGAGACAGCAGGGGACTAAATGGTTGCTCAGTTTTGCACTTAATTGCTGGGGTTTTTTTAATATGTTTGAATATTGATCCAAGGGGTTTTGTGGCAGATGCTGTCAGTGAGTCAGTGGTGCCTGTCACCAGGGGATCAGGTAGCTGGCTTCTGACTGTTTTGTGCTGCCAGAAAAACACAGAGATGCCTATATTAGGGAAAGAATCTGACTCTGGGGATGCGAGCCATGTGAAAATGTTAATATGACAAGGAGGAAATATGAGTTTAATGTACTGAAGCCCAAAGCTTCTGTAAGCTAGTGGATTGCTGAATCAGTTGCTAAACAAAAAAATCTTCATTTCATTTCACTTCACTGGTGTTAGTCTACTCCTCTTTTTTTATCTGGGTATTCAAGCTTCCTACGAGTGTCTGCTTTGTGCTAACAAAAGGCCTATATTCTTTGTCAGGTTTCAGAGGAGACCTAGTCCTTTCCTATCTTCTGATCAGAAATCCAATAAAAATCCCTGCTTTATGTTTCCTATAATATAAAATTATTTTCACAAGTTTTAAAATGCATAAGCTATCTCCTTATTGACTAAGGCACACTTTGTCACAATTTGGGGACTGATTACCCCTATATTGTGAATAAGGCAGTAAATGTGACACTATTAGTGCTGGTACAGTTGCTACTCTGGAAATGACTTGGTGTCTCCCTATGCAATTAGGATGTCAACAGTTACAGCTAGCAGTGTGGATAAGCTGAGAGCCATATTCCAAGTGATCTACCCTCTGCAAATGGAGTGGTTGGAAAAGGAGATAACCCTTGCAGGTCAGTTAATTCATAACCTATTCCTGTTCAGCATCTGAATCTGGCACCAATTAGAAGTAAGGTACTAAAGTAGAGAGACCTGCAGATTCCTCAGGTATGACTGTCCTGCACCACAGGGACACATCCTCACTTAGCACCTGGCAGACAGAAGTCTGCAAGGCTCTTGCTATGCCTAAAAACACGAGGCCCAACCTAGTCCCACCGCTAGTGGAAGGACTCCCATTGACAAGAAGGGGAGTTGGCCCAGGCCTTTAAAAAAATCACATCTGATCCTCAGGACACCTGGGTTTGAGGGTCCTTTGTTAAAGCTGCACTGCAGAACAGTTCCTTCACATCTCTTCACTAATTCCCCAGCTTCCACAGCACACTGTGTAAGATTGCCTTTTGCTTGTGATAGTTTTGGCTCAAGAATGCACCTTCTTTACAATGTAAGGAAAGAATAAAAGCACCGTAAGTGATTCAGGCCTAAAAGAAAAGCGAGACTTACAGGTACCTGACTTGATAGACTCAGGTTTGCAGCAGCTGACTTTTTCTTGCTGTTGGTACTATTTGCATTGTTCCCAGCACTACTGTTGGAAGTGCTGCTGGTAGAGTTTTTCCTTTTTCTCCGTTTGGTTGTCGGTTGTCTTGTGGGTTCTGCTGCAATAAAATGATAAGAAGGAAAGCAAATGGCAGATACTGTAAAGCATGAACTAAAATGATCCACAAGCAGGAGTGCTAGAATATTTTTTCATCTAGTTTTGAATTTCTAAGTTTAATAATAATAGTAGTAGATTTAACATACAAACTATAGAATGATATTTGGACCCAAACCAATGGAATCTGCTTTCAATTTTGTGTAAAGGATTACCAGAGCTTATTGTCCCAGCATTATCTCTAAAGACATTTGAAAGCATTTTACCAACGGGAGTATCATGAGAACTATCATGGTGCTCAAAGTGACTGTGTAACTTGATGAAGATCTCCCAGCAAGCAACAGTGCTAAACAAAAATCCAGGTCTTACTCTGATGTGGGGTACAGCCTCAACTGACCCAGCCAGAGAGAAAGGCTAAGGTAGCTTTCTACCCTACTGCTGCAGCACACAAGCAACTACCATTTGATTGTGGCCTTCACCTTTAAATCTGCCACTCCCAAGAGAGCACTGCTGAATGCCATTTCCCTGCAAACCTTCAAAACCCAGGCCAAAACAG
Source organism: Oxyruncus cristatus (assembly GCA_013399855.1). NCBI lineage: Eukaryota > Metazoa > Chordata > Aves > Passeriformes > Cotingidae > Oxyruncus > Oxyruncus cristatus. Next base: position 1,117,356 of record VXAY01000458.1, on the reverse strand, counting down.
GACAGTTACACAGCTTTGCTTAAAATGGCAAAGAACAGAGGGGCAATTGTACTTCTCCAAATTTGACCTGAGCACCCGTGCGAATAGTCTTAAATATACAAACCTTTGTAATCTGAAAAAAGGAGAGAATTATTATTTTGAGGTGTAAGAGGAAGAAGATTAGGTTCAGGCCTGTAAATAACTTTCTATTAGTCTCAAAGACAATTAATTATGAATTGTAGCTGTAATTTCAGAGTCACAGCAGGAAGCTGGATTACATAAACGATGAATTCTAATGGAGCCAGTAGGCATTTTGCATTCCATCTACACATTTTTTTGTGCTAAATTATATCCCAGTCACAGTGAAACCATCTGAACATGCACATCTATAAATCAGTTGTGTCAGACAAATCATAAAACATCAGAATAATTTTCAGGCTTGCTTTTGGAGCAGTGCTAATTACTTTCTTTTAAAAGCAAACTTTCCTATTGTTTCTCCATTAATTTTACTGTAAAATAAGTGTAATACTGGAAATGAAACATACCTGGTGGGGCCACCATTCTCTGCCATTTTTGAAATAAGCAAGTCTTCAAGCAGTCTCGAGGACTTAGATTGTAAGTTTTATGTCTTGACATCAGTTCCTGCATTGGCTCCAGTATTACACACAACTGGAAGAAAAAATCAGAATAGAACAATTTCATCCAATCAAAGCCCCAGCTGATCAGTATTTACACTACTGGAAATTGTATTTTTGCTTTTTTTTTTTTTTTTACTCTTGCTAACTGAATATGCTTTGTAAAGTTCAATTTAATCTGTGCTGGAATTGCAGGATAAAACTCTGAATTGGGAAAATTTTGCTCACTATTTGCTATCTTAAGTATTTCTTAGATATATCAAATAAACTTCAGCTCTGGTCTTTCAGGCTACAGAGATTTCAAAAGACTAGAAGATGTTCACGCTTGATTGCTAAATCTGCAAATAACAATTAATAAATAATAAAATGCCCAGAGTGGGTTATCATTCCCATGCTGTACACACAGTGTTCTTCTGACCTGCTGCACTCCACAAAGAGGACTTCTTGTAAATGATCTTTTATCTTACTATTGCATGCAAAATAATTCAGATAATTTTGGAGGGTTTTTTGTGTTATGAGGACTATACATTCTCTTCCTATGATGTGAATGTCATGTCTGAGAACAAAGAAAAGCATTTTATTTTCCTTGTCTGCTTGAATGCTGAATGTATAAGGTGGAGATTTCTGAAAAAAAATGAAATTTCAATCACGCACCTTTCTTTTTGAAATAGTCTCATATATTTTCTATCTGTGCACTTAATAATTAAAATCACTGTTCACTGGGTTTTTTCCAGCATAAAGAACCCTGAACTGGTTTCTCTTCTCTCCTGTTTATTACCACAGATCATTTCCTGTCATTTAAACCTCATGCAAAGCCATAGAAAACTACAGAATTCCACACATACACTTGAGAGGTTACTTGTGCTTGCAGGATCCTTGGTTTTCAGTCATCCTACATGAGAAAAAACAATTCCAGGTTGACCCACAGGTTCCACCTGAAATTTACAGGGCTGGCATAAGTAAGGAAAAGGTTCCTTACTTACTAAGTGAGCACATATGAGAAGGAAGTAGCTGGCACAGAACAAAAATGGACTCTGCATGCCATTTTTAGTCACTTTTCAAAGCAGAAATGCATTTAGAAGCAGGGGCAGGGTTTTTTTTTTACCAATAGGAAAAGTAAGACAACAAGTTGATCCAGTTATTAGAAGTTAGAATGGCAACCACAGAAAGGCATAACTTAAGCCAAGTCTTTTTTTGAGTTATTTACTTAATTTTAGCAAGTTTTGCTGGAGGAGCATCTAGGATTTAGTTCAGCAGGAGATGTTTTCCCTTCGTGCTTTTACAAACATGTAAGACAGGAGGCAAATTCTTCTTTCTGTGTTGCAGAGCTGATCAATGCTTGCTTCATTCTCCCTGTGTGCACCCCACTCTCATCCATATAAATGGAGATGCAAAGTATGCAGGGAAAATAGCTGAAAGGGAGCTGCCATGAGGACTAAGAGACTAATTCAGCATTTAAATATTACTGTGTATTGGCACTGCCGTTTGATGAGCCTTTCATTAACAGCAGTTAAAAGAGAAATAACATAAAGCAGCAGGGAGAAAGAAGAGCTTCAGTATGAGAAATTATTTTTTTCCAATTGCAGAAATTGAATCTGCAGTTGCCTCATTGACTTTTTTCTTACATAGAGTTTTTTACACATTTTTTGTAGATAAATATCTGCAAGATAATCTAATAGACAGAGAGCTGCTATCAGATCTCTGCTGTCACACTGAGCTCAGATTTTCCTCTAGTTCAATATTCTAACAAAAATTAAGAGCATCAGGTCCTAAAATATGTTTATGCGGTGAAAGAGGTGTTGTATTTTGAGTTCTTATTCAATTTATTCTGAAACCAGCTGACACTTGCTCAGATTTTGTGTGTGTGTATGTGTTGTGTGTGTATGTGAGAGAAAGAGAGAGATTCATTATAGCATGGACACCATTGTTTTGGCTCTCAAAAGCCTGGGTTTCTGGCATGGCTGCCTAAATTTTCTCATTATGAGCAGACAGTAACAAGCGTGAACAAGATAGCTGTGATAATTCTGAACAAACTAGTTACCCTGGGCAGAGCACTAGACTTACGTAGCTCTACTGCTGCTGGGACTAAAAATATGTAAATAAACACGTAGGGTCTTCCAAGACATGACACACTTACTCCTCCCCATATATTTACTGTTGGCAACAAAGAGAATGTTTCTTCCTCATCATCTTGGCAAAGATATTTTGTATTGTGCTCTAACTGTAATATGCACTGAGAACTATGACGTCCCTGCCACCTGTAGATATCTTCATTGCTAATCCTGCCTATAATCTCTTCCGCTTCACATGCAAGATTAAATGGGATACAGACCCAAAACGTAGAAATGCCTGACTGATCTCACATGCATGGAGTCAAAATATGAGCACAGAGGGCCCTACAGTAGGACATGGGACAGTCCTATCTTCTGGATACTTGGGAACTGTATGGACTCGCATGAATTTCTCTTCTGGTTTGGGGAGATTCACAAACATTTTCTCCCTCTAAAGTCTGCAAATTGTAAGGTCAGCTTTGGATGCCTGAGTAATAGGAGGGCCTTGCACTTTATAGTTCTAAATGCACCTAGCTCATGTGAATTTGGCACAAGATCTGGATTAACAATGACTGATATTAAATCTCACAGTCTTTTTCAGTGACCTTTGAAACCTACTTGAAATCTAAAGTGACTCAAAACCAAATTATTGAAAGAGGAAAAGATCGTGCTTCAATTATCTTAAGTCTGAGTAACTTCCACCGAGCTTGGTTTTTGCAAAAAGCAAGATTAAAAATGTGGGGACAAGGTGCATTTAAGAGCTTGGTTGGCCAAAACCATTTACCATCTTCAACCACTAGTGAGCAGGGTAAACTGCAGGCTGGGTTAACTGCATCATTTTACACAGTGACATCTTAAAACAAAGCTAACAAAATGTTTTAAACTCCTACATTCACTGGCATATAAAAGAAGCCTGAGGTTTTAAACTGCCTATTCCCCACAGATCACCTCGTCTCACTTTGTGAGATTTCTTCAAAACATTCCATTTAACATTTTTTAAAATGTTGGATAATACCAAAACATACAAGTCTTTACTGTAGTACTATATTAACAATATTTGGAACACCATCAAAACCAATCTCTTCTACAAGGAATTTCTTCGCAGCTTGAAATCAGTCACCCAGGAAAATACCCTAAAGACTTCAAGAATTTAGTGCAGTGATGAGGTATCATTACAGAAATAATTTCTACATTCTAGGAATGCAGAACCTGTAATGGCAATGACAAACAAGACACAATTAGATATGTCCAATCTCCACGCTTAAGCAACACTAACGGTGGGATTCATTTGGCCACACGTAAGTGTGTAGTGCCAGCTGAAATGCCCTAGGTGATGCAGGATCTGATCCACCAGGTCACTCTTGCTGTCCCAGAAGGCCTGGATGTTTCAGGGACTAGAACATGTCTTAATCACATGGGCAACTAAACAAAGCCCAAGTTCAAAGAAAATTTATGCGTCTTTTAGCCTTTAAAACATATTTGGAACAATGTGTATCATAACAGACTATATATTTCCCCTCTGCAGTACTAAAATCTGATGAAAGAACTCCACATGATGTTTAGTATTCCAATATTATTAGAATTAGCTGACCATTACTCAAAACCAGAGATTGCTGTTTCAGTGCCATAGCTGCAAGCTGGAGACAGCACTAGAGTTGAGCACAGCACTTCACAGAGAGAGAAGTCTTTGGCATGAGAAGCCTGTATTTGTGGGTGCCCAGTAACATAGGGATGCACACACACATTTTGTTACTATATAGAGTGACAGTGATTTTCCTAGAGTTCTATATGGATCCTATGGACAATTCATCAGTTACAGGGCTTGGACCCAACTCGACAAAATGGTAATGTTATACCCTTGGGGCTCAGGGAGGTGAAAGTACAGAACATAATAAAACACATGGGGTTTTGTTTTTCTTTTTTTGTGTTAGTAAAACACATCTGGAAGGATTTGATTTTTTTAATGACTTTTTATTATAGAGGAGAAGACTGGCAGTTACAGGTTTCAAAAACCAATGTGTTCTAAGAAAGGAGTTATATGAGGAGATACTGGAGGCACTGCAGACAGGGGTTAGAGGGTTCTGAGAGTATGGATCCACACAATTTCCTGTAATACTTCAGTTATCAACAGAGACCAAACCAGCCTTCATCAGTAAGGGGGTCATATTCAGCTCTGAGATCAGTCCAGTCACACCAACGGTAGTTTTAGCCTTACAATTTTTGTTCTAATCCTGGGTTTTTATTCTCTTCCGAGAACAAATACTCATTCTGGTAGCAGTGAAGATTAGCAGAAAGGCCGATGTGAAAGCTCTCTTTCATCTTACTTTTCCATACCATAAGCTTATGTATTCTTTTGCTAATTTAATTAGCAATTACCCTCTTCAGTGGAACCTCTTCTCTCCATGAGATTTTTCCCATTTGCAGCAGGGAAGGTTGTTGGTGGGTTGGTGAAGGCGCTGCGGTCCTGCCAGCGCTGAGCTGCAGGTGGCAGAGCTGCCCCAGCTAACAGGCTTCCCTTCCTCCATGCCAGCAGCACAAAAGAACTGCAGCCCTTCAGTTTTTCAGTGCTTTTTGCATTTTAAAGAGAAATCACTGAGACTCGAGTCTTGCAATACTTAGGTGGTGAGACTAACATAATCACACAGCCAGTTTCTTTAAATCAGGAAACATATCTGGTCAGTAAGTGCTGGACAGCCAACAAATCCCACAGTCTACCAAGAGAAGCAAGTTTTAAGTATCTTCCCGTGGTTACCCATTTTGTCTGCAAAAGCGAAAGTTTCACTAACCACAGTTTAAAAAATGGAATTAACTAAAATTTTCATGTAGATGACACTTACAAATGTTAATGCATAATGTAACATCAGTTTTTCTGAATGAGCCAGCAAGGAACCAGGCAGAAAAGTGTTCCCTGAAGTTTTACTGAAATGTACTTTTAACTCCTTAATGCTTGAAACTTCTCCTCGTTGAATGCCTGTATTAATCACTTGAAAATTACAGGAACTGCAGCAAATTCAGAGCTCACAGAGATTTACAACCCTTTCTAAAAGTGACAAAACCCCCCATTTGAATGGGAGTATTAATCACCGTCTAATGTTCGGGTAGGATGTTGACAGTGAAGGTATACCTGGAATACAATGTGCAGCGTTGAAGGGGTTCATTGCTTTCTTTTAGAGCTCATTTTTTATCCTTCACAAACATTCTGAGTTATTAACCAACGACTCTGACATTTTATTTCAATGCTGAAATGCAGTCTTCCCTCTGCATATCCTGTATGTTCTCTAGAGAAAACAACTCCAGTTGATGGTGCTAGTGAAATTCTGGCCCCAGTGCATTTCCCTGGGAAAGCTCCCATTTCTTCAGTGGGGCAGGATTTCTGAAAAGAACTGAAATGTCTCTGTCCACTGTTTTATACAGATACGCATTTCCAGAGGTCCATGATATGTTACCGATACACCTGTGATAAGGAAGGGCACACATTATGGGTATTTTTTCAGTCTCTGTGAAAGAGCTATACCTCAAAGTCTGGCTTCCTGGATTGGTTTCAAAGCCCTGTATGAATGCTCTGCACTCCCAGCAGTATGGCACTTAAATAGGAACACATTGCTGCAGTCCTCGATAAAGTTCATTCTTTGGAGTTAGAAATAGAGAAGGCTTACAGCTTAGTTTAAATTTCTCTGCTTAGGCTTGTTTTTCAGAATTAATGTAAGTATCATTTCTCTGCAGAACAGAGGGAGGAATGAAAATTTCCTAGGAACATATTGCTGCTTCTTTCACTGGCCGGCTTGCAATTCACTGCTCAAAATAGCTTGTGTTTTTTAAGGATCACATGTGAATACAGAACATTTTCATCTTTAAAACTGTCTTTGTTTTCCATTAAAAACATGGAGATAAAAATGAGAAGTGTTTTGGGTTTTTTCTGAACTGACAGAAATGAGGTGGTATTTTTACATACTTGTTTTTCTGGAGGGGATTGGTATGTCATTGTTCTAAGTTCTTGCCCAGTATGTCAAGTCAAATACAAGTCTCTTCCATCAGTACATTTCAGTGGATCAACTATATCCATGCTCCTTCCCTTCATGATAAACTTCAAGCCAAAAGAAGGTGTTTTGAGATTCCCATCACTCAGCTTACTACCCTTGTTAACTGCTTTCCCTTTTTGAAGAGACACTGTGGACTCCTGCTGAGATGTGGATGCAAATAAATGTTCACTGTACATCCCATGTAATGGTACACATGGAATAAATATATGTTCAATTTTGGAATTTTGCAGTAGTTAGTGTAGCAAGCAGCAAATTCAGTAGGTGCTTCAATTTAAATTATAAACCCAATAATTTTAACCTGAATACTCAAAATCCAGTCTGCACAGGATCACTTATCTTAGTGCAACCTTAGATGATCTTTGGGACAGAATGAAAAGGCAGCTCTTAGCCCCAGCAGCTTAAGTTAGTCCAATACCATCAAGTAATCCCTGGACTGTTTACTATGACTACTGTTCTCTCCATATTTCCAATTCCTTCTGCATCAAAGATTTTTAAATTGGCAGTGAATAAACAGACAGAAGTCCTTGGTTTTGCTACACAGGTAGGGAACAATATGAGCTTTTGGTACCTAGAAGGAGGTGGGAAACTGCTTGGAAATACGGTATAGGCACACCTACTGTATTTACTCCTAAATTAAATACATTTGATTTAAACAGATAGTAATGTAAAGGTTTGAAACTGTTGCTAAAAATACTTTCTTTAGACTTAACACTTGCAATATTAATGATCAGTAGCGTCTACAGCTTATTATTTATTATTTATACAATGCCAGAGATATACATGTATTTTACAAACTAGTGAGCTCCTTGTCCTAAAAAGATTCCTATCTCAACTAGATAAGAGGAAAAATACTAAGCCTGGAGTAATTTGGCAATAGAAAGGTACACATGTAAGCCCAACAATTTCATGTAGCTATCTACAAGTCCCTTGAGGACTACTGATATATATTTAAATGGTTCTCATGTGTTGTCACTGGAAAATATGGCTGTTTTGCCTGCTGCACTTTAAAGAAAATGTCATTAATTTAATTGATAATTTGGTTATTTAGGAAAATATTCTGCCACACGGCTCCTGGCATTCACTATTTCTTTTGTGTGTGTTACCAACCCTACAGGACACAGGGGGCTGACATGCAACTGCTGAAGCTCCATGCTGGATTCAGTAGTAAATACTCAGCACTCAGTAATGTTTATTCATCCTATGCTCTACCCTGAATGCCAGTCTAGGACTCTCCAGTTTCTCACTAAGACCCAGAGGTAGGGAATGATTTCTCAATAATGCAGTATTCAGCTGCTCAATTGCTCCCAAGCTACATAGCTCATCATGTTTTTACACTGCTCTATATCTGCAGCCATTTCAATTCCCAGCAATAGTGATAATGGAAAGAAGCAGCATTCATTTCAGGTAAGACTAAGCTTAGAAAACATGGTTTTCCAGCCAAATATTATGAGTGGATAGGAAATGGATCTTAACACAGCACAGCCACCACCAGTGTTGCAGCTAATTCTTGCTGGACTCCAATTCAATTTTTCCTTCCCTCTTCCCTCCTGCCCCCGCTTCTTTACATATCAGCTAGCTAGCAGCTTCCACCAGTGCCCTCTCCTTCATGCACTCTGGAGCAATTCAGGTGATTATGGAAACTTGTTAGCTCTTGTGGCTGTTAATTCTTCCCTACCTGGTGCTGACACCATGACATCATCAAAACCCTGCCCCTGGTCATCAGGGAACCCAATTTCCTTTACAATTCAAAAAGTTTCTTCCTCCTTCCTTGCATCCCAGCCAGGATTGCAGTTCCTCATATCCTGCAGTGTGCCCAGACTAGTAGAAGGGCTCTGGGTTCAACACTTCTGTAACCTGGAAAGCATTCCTGTCAATGTTCCTGTTCCTGCAGAACTGCTGCTGAAATGCTTTGTAGAGAGCTGAGCACACCCACCTCATTTGAGGGGCTTCCTTAGCCCTCATATTGTGTCAAACTAAAACTAAACCAGGAGAGCTCACTCACCAAATATCATCACGGGCAAAACAGACTCAACTGTGGGATATTAACTGAATTTATTATTAACAAAATCAGAGCAGAATAATGAAAAGCAAAATAAATCTTAAGAACACCTTCTCCCCGCCCCTCCCTCCTTCCCAAGCACTACCTCCTCCCCTCCAGTGGCGCAGGGAGATGGGAAATGGGGGTTATGGTCAGTTCACCACAGATTGTTTCTGCCACTGCTCAGAGAGAGGAGTCCTTCCACTGCTCCAGCGTGGGGGCCCTCCCATGGGAGACAGTCCTCCATGAGCTTCTCCAAGGTAAGTCTAGCCCAGGGGCAACAGTTCTCCATGAACTGCTGTACTGTGGATCAGTCTTTCACAAGGTGCAGTCCTTCAAGCCTAGACCGCTCCAGCTTGGGTCCCCCACAGGGCCACAAGTCCTACCAGGAAATTGGCTCCAGTGTGGGCTGCTCTCTCCATCGGTCCACAGGTTCCTGCCAGGAGCCTGCTCCATCCTGGGTTTCCCATGGGTTCACAGCCCTCTCTCAGGCATACCCCTGCTCCACCATGGGTCTTCTCCATGGCCTGCATGAGGACACCCTGCTTCATCTTGGTCTACACCTCAGGCTGCAGGGGAATCTCTGCTCCAGCGCCTGGAGCACCTTCTCCCCCTCCTTTTTCATTGACCTTGGTGTCTACAGAGCTGTTCCTCTTGCATATTCTCACTCCACTCTTCTCTGGCCACAATTACATCTGCCCAATAACTTTTTTTTTCCTTCTTAACTATGTTGTCACGGAGGCATTACCCCCATTTCTGACTGGCCTGGTCTTGGCCAGCAGCACATCCGTCTTGGAGCCACCTGGCATTGGCTCTGCTGGACACGGGGGAAGCTTCTGGCAGCTTCTCACAGAAGCCACCCCTGTAGCACCCCTGCTACCAAAACCTGACCATCCGACCCCAATACAGTGACACCTTCAGTTTTTAAGTAAGTAATGGTGTGGAAGACCTTTGAGATGCCATGTAATGCATGTTGAAATGGACAGATGTGCTCTTCTTTCCCCATCCAAGGGGAAGCACTCACGCTTGAGTGTATTTGTGGAGACAACTTAGACACATGTCTTATTCAGTTATCACTTTGTCAATATGCTCATTATTACAGAATGTGCTGTAAGGAATTCCATTTCACAATATTCTTAAGCATTAAAAAATGTTTTAGGCTTCTCAGTCATTGCTGTAACTATTTGAAAATCCTTTCCCCTCAAACTCTGAAAAAAGTAGTTCTCTGTGATTTTGCTTAGTCTTTTTATTTAAGATCTATAGTTTATGGGCTTAAAAAGGATCTCCACTGTTTGTAGTTTTTCTTCTCTCTTTGAAGTTTTAATACTGTTTTTTTAATAGATTTCTAATTTTTGATTCTTTGCAAGAACTTTGCAACTTTAAATTATTCACTCTTCCTCTCATCACCAAGACATTAAAAGAATGTCCTTTCAGCAAATGCTCTTTTTCCTCTTCACCCTCTGTACAATGGGGAGATGTTTTGAAAAACCCTTCTTTCACAGCATCACACAAATCTTATGAGCTTTTAGTATTGTTTGCCCAGCTGGGCTCATGCTTCTTCCTAAACCAAAGTGGACAGTGAAGGTTATCTTCTTCCTTTCCCTCAATGACAGATCAGACAAAGTAAGGGCACTTGGTTTCAATAACATAAGCAGATATTCCTGGAATCCTAATGGCACAGGCAAACTGCATCCACTTGCTGCATGTATTTTCAGCTAATGAAACCAAAGGACTTACAGCAGCCCCGTCTTCCTCCTGATGATCTTAGTTCTGAAAACCATGACAACCTTTAATCTGAGTGGTCTAACTCCTGTTTAACATTGTCTAAATCTTCCTTAAGGATCTACTGGTGAAATCTGGTCTCACCCAAACTATACAGATTGTTTGTTGTTTTCTTCAATGAGGACAACTGCCTGAGCCTTTTCCTTCAGCAAAGATCCTAACCTAAGGATCAATAAATCAAACCACAAGCCTGTATCATAATAAAAAGTCTTGGACAACCCATCATATTGGGTGATTCTTCTCTCACATCTATCTGTATAGTCTGTGATCAATAGGAAAGATTTGTGTCTTACACATCTCAGATCAGAATTAAGCTCTTAAATGATTTTAAGAGAGACCGTAAAATTTATCTTTGTAATTTAATTTAACATTAGTGTTAAATTACATTGCAAAGTGCATCATGTTGACTGCATGATATAATCTTTTATACTGTATTCAGTATTGCCGTGAGTATCAATTTTAGAGAGCTTGTCAGGACAAAATTAAATTTTAATGTAAATCAGAGTAGATTCATTGATTTCAGCCTATACTGGATTTGGATGGAGTTCCACCATTAGGTAGGGCTTAAGGCTGGTCTGTAGTAATTAAGAGAAGGAACTAAGCTCTTTTCACCAAATATTTTTCACTTAAGTCTGGTCCTGTGAACTAATATCTCCTTTTTTACATCCAATTATAGGTTATGAATTGACATAGAAACCCAATAGCTATTCTTTTATCTCACTGTGTTTCAGTGGCCTCGTGCAAAGTACATGACATTCGAAAGCTTTCTTAATTTCATTTTCTCTTGATAGTTCAAAAATCATACAGCTTACAATTTGTTCTCATTTCAATATTGTTGCCTCTGCTTCTAACACAATCACCAATTTTATTTCTTACACAGTCCCGAGTTAAAAACAAAACAAGGGTGACTTTGGAGACTTGTGTACTTCAAAAGACGTTCATTCCTCTCTTTTTCTTTGCCAAGTGCATATTTAATAATGAGAATTCCTTAATAATCCACCATCACAGCCAGTCCAAACAGTATCTCTAGGAAACAGCATCGGAAAGGTCTATTTCCTTGTTTGCCATCTTCCATCACTATCATGTGTGATGTTGCTGCATGACATTTCCTTCCTCTCTATTTCTCCAAAGGCAAACAAGGCAAATTCAGCAGTTCTGAGTTAAATCCGAACACCTGATATTTCTGATATGCAAACTGTTAGCTTTTCTATTTGTGCAACAATGAGACCTTATCAGTTTCGCCGCTTTTCATTTTGACTATGAAATGCATCCACTATCACTCTTCACCTGTGTCCCTGGCAGCTCCCTTAGGTTCAGATGAAATCCAGTATGTTGTTTGTCTTGTTCAAACTACTGCTGATTCAAAACAAATCACGGCATTATAAAAAAGATCACGAGTGTAGGGACTGCATTTGAATGCTGATAATTTTTAGTGTGCAGCTGTATTGCAACTTGGAAATAAGTTTAGAAGTGTTTTTATGGTGAAGTGGTCTGCAGACAGCAAATGCTGACTTAAAGATAGTGAAAGTGGAACAACAGGAGATGCTATGCCTGGCCAAAATGCAAAAAAAATTAGTGGTGAGATTGAAGTTTTGGCTTAGTGTATAATTTTTGAGGCTAGTTCAAAATAGGTGCCACAGATGAAGACAGTCTTTATATTGAAAACCAAAACATCACCTTCACCTTTGAGTTTACAAATTCCATACTTTGTGCTATTTTCATGTTTCCTTGTATAAGAAATCATCTTTCCTTCATACAATAGATACACATGAAGATTCATACAAACTGAGGCAATACAACAACTGTGATTCATCCTTCAGACTAACATGTGCATAGCAACTCTAATTTTATCTACAACCTAGCAAAAAGAAAGCTTTTTCCAGAGTATAAGCAGCTAGCTCTTCTGTGTCATGAATCTCTTCCCCCCTCCATATAAAATCCTCTTGTTTCTATACTGCAGCTCAAGCACAAATGCAGTGTTTTTCACATAACCAGTTCTATTTTTAGCCTGAATTGTAGGAAGTCTGCAGCATTAATAAATGGAGGAGAAGTACAGAACTACACCGCATGGTAATGTGCCAAAGCAAAAGCTAGCTTGGCCTTTAGCCAATGAACTGTGGTTAGATGTTCGAGCAATGAAAGTAAAAACACCACTTGTAATGGAATGATTAATAAGCTGACAAACTTCCATGCATTTATTTCATACTTTTTGAATGCCAACCTTATTAATACCAACATATTTTCTTTTTATTAAAGATCTTTCAGCCTGAAGCACAAAGGATATGTATATGGATATGCATTTTTATACATGCAATTGAGGTTTGCTTAATTCTGTGTTCAAATAGAAAGCATGATACTTTGCAGTGCAGAGCCTGACGTAGGAAAAAAGGAATAAGGAAGGAGCTTTGCTTTATAAACTAATAATGCACCTCCACTAGGCATTAAGCCCATTGTTTCATGATTTTCTCTCCTATTGACTCTGCAATTCCCCTGTTTAGTACCAAAATTCTGAAGGCAAAAATCCTCCAGAGCTGTTACACAGAGGACAAAAGTTCACAGTTCTTACAGGGACACAGAGTCTTCTGTAATCTCTTCACTTCTCACCCAATCCACAAAACTTGTCCCAGCACTGTTACGCTGTGGACAGATGGATGTTTATATAAAAGACCTTGTGTCTGAATAACATTCCATTTCAACGTTATATAAAAACAGCAATTACTGGAAAATGGAACTTTTTAATTAAACGTATGCAAAGAAAGTAGGGATTAATGACTTTAAAGTAGGGAGTATTTAATGCTTGCAGTCATAGATCATCCACTAGTGAAGCTTTATTATCACCATCAGGCAACGATGCTTTTAAGTATCGATAGCATGTACATTAATAATGCTTCAACTGTTTTCATGACACTATAGTTAGCAACACAACTAATGTACACTATACCTTGCTTTAATATGCTTATTAATATACTATGCTTTAATAAACTTAATTCAGGGCCACATCTTCAAAATACATAAGGATGCACTTCAGATCAGGCTAGTTGTCCCTTGGCCTAGTGAAGTGCAGATAAGCTACATTTTGAATCTTTTTGGTAATGCTGATGTAGTAGGGTACGGTTCCTGATAATTACATCAGAAAAATATAGTAACTGCCCATCTGATCCTCTGATTTGTAGGTAGAAAGGAAATTATTACTTTGCACTTCAATTAAATACAGGCAATAAAACATAGGCAAAATTATTTACTGGATCTGAAATTGCACCTGCACAGATCACAGCCTGGGTTGTGCACATCTTAAAAATCAAGCTGCAACTCTATGCTTCACATGGATCAAATGCTAGATATAAGTACAGAAGCCCACGCACAAAAGTCAAAAGAGATAAAAAACAAACCACCAACATTAGGTTTGTTTTTCTGTTAAGGATTTTATTCAGGTACAGCAAAATCAATACTTGTCCTCTAACTGTACACAGTGTACTGGAGCGGTTCTGTCAGGATCTATACAAAAAACAGAGATGGAATTTAAGGTGGGTGGATATGATGATCAGGTGGAAGTAAAACACACTGGCATGTGCAGTCCCTGCTTCCCAGAACGACTGCCTCTCGCAGCGCTGCGGGGGCACTGTGTACAGCAATGGCACTGCCTTACACCATCCGCTCTCACAAGTGCTTGGGGGTCCCAGTGTCTGTGCTGTGAAAGTAGCCCCCAGGGAAACAAAGCTAATGTCCCTCCGGAGAGGGAAAAGTGCCATGACATGGCAGCCGTGTCCAAATGGGGACAGTCCAGCCTCTTCCCACCCACCCCACACTGCAGCATAGCATAAACAGAAAGATGGAGAAGTACCAACAGTACCAATGAACAGTTCCTACACACTTAGAAAAATCAGACTGCCCAATCTGCCTGGTTGCTCAATAAATTAGATACCAATCATTCAACTGTGTTATAACACATGATGCTGTACCTCAACTTGGCTTACCCTGCACTAATCTTCTGAGCATGAACTGACTAAGATCTGTGCTCCCTCTTTGTCCATGTCCAGAGAGACTTATGCCAAGAATTCAGCTGAAAAAAATAGGAAAAACCAATCATCTTAACCCTTTCTCAGCTTCTGTTTTTCCCTCTCTGGTATATGAGCCTGTTCTGTGATAGTTACCAGCATTATCGCACACATCTTGATGTGGCTGTTGTCTGGTCCTAGTGTGTATCTTGATATGTGTGTGTTGAATTTCTGGGTTAGTTGTACAGGTGAAATGGAAAAAGGAGAGAGCAATAACACACAATTGTTTCACAAAAAGAAACCTTTCAGAGGTTGTCAAATTACTTAAACCACAGACTACTTAGATGAATAACTGAGCTGCCAGCTGAAAAGGAAGTCTTTCAAATGCATCCATTCATTTGAAGTTCTCAATAACAGCAATATTGAAAAAGGTCTTCTGTGTATGTATCAGTGCTACCAACTGCAGTGCAGCACTGTTCCCAATGCTGTTAACTGCGTGACTAAGGTTGTGCTTCAGTAGCACAGCAGTCCCGGTGTTAAAGCTCCTGGGTATCGGTAATCCAAAGAGCTGTGCTTGTAGAAATGAATTTGACCAGTTCAATATTTTTTGAAAATATTTGATAAATTACTTTTGTATCAGAATGCTTCATGACATATAAGGAATCATCTGCCAATTCCATACCAGCATCAGGTCAGGTATTGTCCAGCACAGACAACAAAGTCAGCCTGAATTCCACAACGGATGCTCTGTTACTATGACAGAAATGTAATTTTGCTCTTATCTGATCCATTTTAAGTTTACATGGCTTGATCATCCAGTGCACAAGGACACATTACTAATGGGTATGGAACCACAGACTTGTGGGTACATTATAAAATACAATATTCCCAAATGAAATAGGTGAGGCCCACTCTTCAGCTCTCAGGGCATTTGCCAGTGCAGCACTTGTGTGCACACAGCTCAACCCTGCCTGTTGCCAGCGGAGGGTGGCCCCAATCACACTTCTTACTAAAAACCATCCCTTGCCCAGGCGGCTTCAAGAACGGCACTAAGATAGGTCTGGGAGAGAGCAAGGTGGCATGGGATAAACTGACAAAATGTGCCAACAGCTCACTTGGGTGGATATTCATATGCCAGCTCTCAACAGTCTGTCTGTCATAGGTCTGTCTGGTTTACCAGCAGAACTGCAGCCGGAGAATGTTATGCCAAGAACATCGTCCACCCAATGACAGCTGCAGGTCTGGTGACTGGAATATCCAGTTTGTTTTCCACAGCAGAGAGAAACTGGACTAATTGGACAGAGCTACATTTCTGGATCAGGAAGTTACAAAATCTGCGATCTCTCTTGCAAATAGCACTGTTCATACGTTACTGATGCATGCAGTCAGTGTGCAGTGGTCCCAGTGCTGCTGGTGACAGGGCAGCTGTTATTTCTTGAGTTGTCACCATGTCTTTGGAAGCTCACAAGACACAGTGTCTGTCACTGGAAACTCTGACCACAAAAACAATTATGATTTGGCTTTTTATACTTTATATTAAAAAATACAATTTACACCTTACTATGTGAGCAAGGCAATATGAATTTCACTTCTGGCACATGGTTTGGGTAATTTTGCCTATGCTAACACATCTATTTTCTTCAGGCAGTGCAGTGCTTTTAGAGAGCAAGGACAGATTTTGAACTTTTTTTTGCTAGTGTGATCACAGTAATGTATCCTCTATGTTCAAAACAGCTTTTTAATGTGTTCCAGCCAGGACTGAAAATATCACACAAGTCACAGAACAATCGTCAAATTCTCATTATCACCCCTAGTGTCAGGAGAAGTCAGTTTTATGGAGAAGGAGTTACTGAAACCTTAAGATTCCTGTGGTGTTTTCTTTTTTTTTTTTTTTTTTCCATGAGATAATAGCCTCTTGGTAGAGCATGCAGCATCCAGAAAGACCTTCCAACGGTTCCCTGAACTACTCTATGTCCCATCTATATAATAAGGAAACTAATAATTCCATAATTTGAAATGGGTACTGTGAGGATACTTTCTCCTCTTGCCAAACACCAGTTATGTCTCGGTGAAATGGAAGTCACCAGGCTCAGTTTGGCAGTAATTCAGTAAAATATAACAGCCTATGATATACACAAAGTCTGACTGGATTCTCTGCTATGCTTTATGTTCTTTAACACCATCTATCTGTGGAGCAATGATGCTTTTATGAGTATTTTTGAGGTGTTCTGACATTATAAGAACTGAAATTTAAACTAAAAAATGACTACTTTTTACTGCATTTTAAAGGGACATTTCTAATTTTTACAATCACATTCCAGAATACTGTCCTATTCAACACCAAAACAAGGGACACAGAAAATTCCTTTTCTTTTTTTTTTTTTTCTTTTTTTTCTTTTCCTTGCAACTAAACCAGAATTTTTCAAGTCTTTAAAGATGGGAGAGTATTTGCAGCTCTGATGTGTCATCTTACACAGGAAGCCATTTATCATCAAGTTAGACTTCTGTGCAAATGTCTTTTGACTTCCAGAGCCATTATCTTTTGTGGCACAGATTGTGAAGTGCAATTATTATCAATTAAATAAGTAACAATTCATTTACATTTCTTACAGCAATTTATATTACAAGGGAAAAACTGTAACTTCCAATATTTAAGCAGTCTGGATGAAGAAAAATAAACACATATTTTTAGGGGTTGAAATGGTTTGGAATATGCTAATATACCATATGACACTTCAGAGAGATTCACCAGCACTTCCCAGACTACCGAAATAATGGGATTTTTTCCCCCTGTTCTATTGTTCCTATGTTTGGCAATGCACAAATCCAATATCATCTTTTGACTAATATATATATTTTACAATGGTATCTGAACAATAGAATTTCTCAGCTTTTGATCATATTTTCCAGGGAAGCATTCTCAGTAACATTATTGATCCAAAGATCAGCTGAAGGGTTCCAAATGTCTCTCACCCACTCTGGACAACACAACAGATTCTTAGCAGCTACAATGTCTTAACCATCTAAACCACAGTCAGTCAGTGGCCGTATCCTGGTGACCGTGACCAAGCCCAAACTTTGCACGTACTTACAGCATCCAAGCACATTTTAAAAACCTGTGCTTCTTGTTTTCTGTGTAATAATTTCCATGCTTGTGTTTCCTATAGTTAAATAGCAATTCCTATCTGAATCGGACTCCAGAGTAGACGATATTAAGCTCCACAACCTCCCCCACTCCTAAAAATGGTAAATGAAAAAATCAAATCTCTGAGGTCTATGAAATGACATCATTCTTCCTTCCCTCTCCTGGCTGCAGACTTGTAAGCACCCAGATTTTTGTTTTCATAGCTTTCTGAAACAATTTTCTTTTTCCAAATGTATTTCAACACACAGTCCCATGTGTCTACTATCCTTTTCCCTTCTGATATTTGGTTCAGCAGATGGTGCAAATGAACTGGCATATACAGTATTTGCTTAATCCTATGCTCCTTTGAATTGCTGTTTTGAGACTAATGCGGCTACTTTACTATTGTGAATTGTCTGCATTATGCCCTTGCCTATATTATTTGATTTATGTTGTTTTTCCCAAGTGGGTTATTTCTGGGAGATGCTGCTGAAGAATCATACAGTTTGAGAAGCCCTTTAGTTAGCTCCGATGAAAGGTTGAAACCCTCACTAAAAAATTTCCTGAACTCTAAGAGATGACACAAGGTATAAAGCACAGCCAGAGCCAGAGATTTCCAATCATTAAAAACATTCTGATTTTGAATGGGAAAAGTATGAGATCATTATGGCATAAGTCAATTGATCAAGACATGAGGATTAATTAGTCTGCAGACACTGCTGACCAGCAAAGCTCTAGCAGGAATATGCTCTTTCAGACCCCTTGTTTTTAAGCTTTTAATTAGTTTTGCAGACTGCAAAAGAGCCCTAATCTGGGTGTTCTGGGAAGCAATATGGTATGTGCACCATGAAGTGAACATTTAGGATGTGGAAAACACGGACATTATGGTGATATTTTTACATTCATAAGTATGCCCCAGTTTCCCCAACCCTCAGCAATCTGTGGCTAAGTGGAGAAATGAGTTAAATTTTTCTTCTAAGAAGACTGCAAATATTTGCATCCAACCTGTGGTTGAATGGTCCATCAAATATTGAATAAACCACTACTCAGAAAAAATCCTAATTCAGAGGCGTTAGTGCTAATTGACTGTTTTCTTCTCCTTCTTCCCCTCTTCCAGAAAGCAAGGCCAGAAGAAATCATGTGGAAGGTTTAGGAAGGGACAGGATCCTCAGGACACTATGCTAAGGGTTCTGCTTCTTAGGTGGCAATGCCAGCTTAAGCAGCACCATGCTGATCCCACTGCTGTGCAAGCCCAGCTATTTGTGTGGCTGTACAGCAAAACAGCTGGGGGAACAGATCTGTCCAAGAAATAACTAAGGAAATAGGCAGCATGTGGGCAGAAATGCGTGGCTGAAACTGGTGATGTGGGACAAATGCTGCTTAAGAAACTGGTATAGACAAACAATCCATGTGTGGGTTTCTGAAAGCAACTGGAGAAGGTTTTCTGCTTGGTGATAGACAAAGGCATTTTTAGGAATGTTTTCTGAGCCAGATCCTTGCTGGTTTGTTTAAGGAAAGCTATCTTACTTCAGCTCTAATTACTGCTGATTATCTCAGCTCCCCAGAAAGGGTTATTTTGGAGCAGACTGATGGTGCTGTAGAGGCTTGTGGTTCTTAGGTCCTGACTTAGAGGAGATCTTGGGGATCACCCTTACTCCGCTATGTTTGGGCAGCTTGACTAAGATGACATAACAGCTGGGGACCAAATCTCTTTGGCCAGAAGCCAGGAGAGATGACAACAGAAAAAACTGCATTTCATTCTATATTGCATTTAATTTTCTTTTTATTTGTGTATGACTCTTCTAGTTTTCCCAGCAGCCAAGCATGATGAAGAAGAGAAAGGGGTATTTAAAAGAACCATTTTCCTGATGCAAATCCAAAGAATGGTCATTTAACTGGCAGGTTGAGCCAAAGCAGTTTTTCTTCTTATTGGTAGAAGCTAACCCCAATTCTGGAAGAGATGCAACACTAGGAACTCACCTTCGTCTAGGGCTTGGCATTGCAGTTCCACGTAAAGTACTAGGGACATGCAAAAAGACTATGGCTGTTCAGCCATTTAAGATTCAAGAGATTCTATCACAGTATTCCTTGAGCCTTGATACTCTACAACCTTTGATACTCTACAGCCTTTGATACTCTACAACCTTTGATACTCTACAACCTTGCATTCTGTACTCAGAATTTAATATCTGGGTTCATTCCAGGATGGAAAAAGGCAGCACTGGGCACAGATAAGGCTAAATTTTTACTTTTCATGGCTTTACTTTTCATGTTGATCATTTGTAACCTCAGGTCTCCCCAATACCTGTTACGTGCCAAGAAGGCAAATTAAAACAGGCTGGCCATGGGCAGAGTATGGGCACAGCTGAGGATGCACAAGCTTTTCTCCCAGTCACTGGGTTTTACTGCACGCACAACACTACATCCACTCTGAAGAAGATCAATCCCTATGCCAATACCACTGACCAGTGGAGCAGCAGGTTTGCATAGGCCCTTACATCTGAAGAGAAAAGCCCATCTTCTGGGCATGACCATGTCAAAAGATCATCTTGGAGGAATTCCTGCAACGTTCCCCTAGGCAGAAAGGTCAGCTAGTGCCTAGCTGCCAGGTGGGCAGCACCCAGCTGACTGCCAGGTCCATTGAGTACTGGGGGCAGCAGGCATGGCCACACTGTGCTGCTTCACCCCACCAACACAGCAGGTCCCTTAGCCAGGAAGACCCCTGTGTGTTTGTTATGAGATGTGTAAGAGGTCTAAATCAGACATTCAGAGAAGAACCTACATTATGCTCCCTACCATTTTATGTGGGAAGATTGAGCAACTCTCTTTGCTGCTTACAGAAGAAAAAATATATAGAAACTGCATGGTTTCTAGACAAGACTTTGAGCCACTTAACAGTCTAGCACTAGAAGAAGAATAGTTGAATAGAAGCGCTATCTTTTTTCCCTATTATTGACTACAAAATAGCCCAGGGTTACCAATAAGCAAAATGAAGGTGCAAAATACCAACCCCATGTGCAGTCTCGAAACAAAAGTTAAAATTATATCAAATCAACAATTACTCATTCCCATGGTGTTCCACCTGCCCTCATTAGGTTATAAAGAACAAATGTCAGAGATAACATACAGGAAAAAGGTGTTCTTCTGATAAGGAAAATAGCTTTGTAGCAGTTCCTTTGGGGGGAAATAAATAGTCTTCCTTCCCTCCTTTCAAAAACAGATCAGCTGATCTCTTACTAGTTTTGTGCAAAGTTTCACACAACAATGTCCTCAAACTGCTGTTATACTCCATTTGTGTCTCGGTAAAATAACGTCATAAGGTCCCAAGATTATTATCTCTGTGATTTTCAGATAAGACTTTCAGTTTATGTGTAAAAATATCTTTTTCCTAATTGCTAGTACTGCAAACTCTTGCCTGGAGTTTGAAAGTCAAGCTGTGTTCCTTCTGTTTCATATATCAACACTGCACTTGGCACTTAACAATTGTGTTGTAAAACGCGACTCAGAAAGGAAGAACCCCTCTAATCTGTGCAAGCTGCCTGACTTTGCAGCACTAATAGAAGACACCAAAGGGTAAATTCTTACTTTACTCAGATAGACATGTAAGGACTAGAGATAATCAAGAAGAGCTGTTTTATTTCCCCCACCCCGAGATTTTAGCCCCATTTTGTGTACCCAGATACACACTTCCAAGTGTTACAGGTTCTCCATGGCGTTCAGGAGTTGTCCTCACATAATGGAATGTGTTCTGTTATGCACCAGTTGGGCACTTTGATGCTTGGCTCTACACGCCTGCTTCCAGTCTAGGCTGGCCTCTTCCAGAGAGGCAAGTTTCTTTCACTTCTAGAAGTGTACATGGGAGTGGAGTAAAAAGAGACTCCCATTTCTCCTGCTAGCTGACGGGGAAAAGTGTTATTACCCACTGTGATCCCAGTACGCAGAACAGTAGTAGCATTTTCCTGTGACAGAAAGCAGAGATACACAGAAGCATGTGTTTCTGTTAATATGGGGAAAAAAAGCCGAATGAAATGGTGATAATGATAGCAGGGAAAAAATTAGGAGAGCTGGTCTTCAAGCTCATTCTTGGTCTGTGACTACAGTTTTACCACTAAAGGGAACACCAGAAAAAAAAAAAAAAAATCCCAACATTTAAGCATTCAACTCCAAGAGTATGAGCCATAAAAGCCCTGTGTTTCACCCCCCTTGGTTGAGGTAAGCCTGGCACATACTCAGACAATTCAGAATTCATATGCTTAAGCCCCCTAAAGCCACAGAAACCCAAGTAAATGAAATGTGCCAGTGCAGTTCTGTGGCAGCAAGGCCAACTGGCAAGGAATGTCCCACCTTCATAAAGCTGAGCCTTCTCATGCACCAAGACAGAAGAGCACATACAAACTCCCTCCCAGCAAGGGACTCTATATCATGCCAACTCCTGAACTGTGCCCAGGAATTCTTTGAGAGTCAGCAAAGTAGGCAGGAACAGCTCTAAAAGAGCGCAGACATTCCATTCAGATACCCAAGAACACCACTGGGTGCTGTTTACAAGGATGAACCTAACCCAGGGGTTTGAATATACAAATGAGCTCTAAAGTCTGACAGACCTGGATGGCTCAAGTACGTGGAAGTAAAAGTTGAGTACGTAGAAGAGCAACCACTAACACCTTCACTCCAACCTGCTGTTCAGTGATTCTTTAACTAAAAAAAAGAATCCTGGAGAAGGAAAGTCCTCATACTTAGCCAGCCATGCTCCCTGTCACCTGAGACAATCTGGTTCCTTTTCTGACCCAGGGAGCCACACCCTCCTGGTTGCATCATGGCCCAGCCTCAATAGGTTGCTCACAGCACCCATTATTTTTTTAGCATGTTCACAGTAAATCAGCACCCAGGGCTTTGAACTCCCTCAGGCTAAGGAGGATATTGACCCATATGTCATGACTTTGGGGCAAGGGTTCTGGAATACCAGATAAAGCTGGGCATCACCTACCACCTCCCATGCTGTGCTGTAAAAATAAACAACACAGTGGCTCGCTGAAACCAGGATGGCACAGATGCCTATGGTGTCCTAAGCAATGAAATCTAAAAAGATAAACCTGTAGCTAAAGGCTACAGTGAAGCCACAAAGTCTGACTGTGACTTTATGTCCTTCTAAGTATCCTAAAGCTCCTCAACTGTGCAGTGTATATGAAGGTTTTTATAACAATATTGCTTGAATAGAAAAAAAAAGGCAAACCGATCAGATACTGTGATGATGGGAGTGCAGGTAGATCTAGACTTTCAGAGTCCACAGAAAATGAGAAAGCATAACAAAATTCATTATAGGAAATGGTTTTACTATGCTAGAACTTTCAGGCACATTTTCAATGATGACATGGACATACACTATAGCGAATATGCATGGATGAACTTTTTTCCCCTCTCCATAATTGTTTCTATTTTATAATAGCTGTAAGAGGCTGCAGGCAACGTATTTTCTTGTACTTTTTGGATGGCTGAAGTCATCTGGTTTTCCTGATGCTAAGCAATTTATTCAAGGTGTTTAACACTGATAACCAACGACAGATGCACTCCCTAGACTTTCCCATTGCCACAGTAACACACTACATAAAATGGCAAACAAATATAGGGGTGTTTTTTTCCAACTAAACTGAGGAAAACACAAAATTTTATATTCATATAAAATATCTATATGATAAGCAAAAAACAAAAAAATCATCGTAGATTAATCCCTTCTGAGTTTTATTTAATTTTTTAGAGCTCTCCCAGGCAGAAGGTCAAATTGTTCATCACAAAAGGTGTTTTCTGCACAATGTCAATTCCTATGATATTCTATAGATTCATACAGCTGTATTTATTAAAACACAGAGAGTTGAGTGTTAGTAAATGGATGTTTCTAACAGCTCCTGCAGATTGGAATAAAGTAGCTAATGAGAAGAACTGCCCATATTGCCTTATTCTTAAGGCACAGACCATCTTTAAGCTAGACTATGACAACAAATAGTTGTTCTCTCCATTATATACATCACCTTCCATGATTACAGATATAGATGAATAGCTCTCTGGACTGCATCTCTAACTAACCTCAGACACTGGCTGAAGAACTTGATTCCAGCCTTACTAGTAGAAAGCTGAGCAAAGACTGGCTGTATTAATTGTTCGGGAAAGCATATATTCATGTACCCAAAAGAAACGAGTGTGAGCAAAACGTCAGCAGATCACCTTTTAAATGCTTTGTCAAAGCAAACCTGAAGAATATTAAATGCATTTACTTCTCTTTTTTACTTCTCTTTTTCCTCTCTTTTGACCTGATTTTTTTATAACCTGGTATAATTCTACTGAAATCAACAACACTCTTGCAGCTGATATCCTTTGAAGTTCTTTCTAATCTAATTTTTGTTCAGAAAGAAACTAAGAAAAAAAAGAAAAAAAACTTTGAACAATGAAATCAAACACTGGAAGTTAAAAATGTAAGGTCCCTTTAGGTTCACATGAGAATATGAATTAGGGGTAAAAGCTGACATGAGGCATCCATCTTGAGAAGTACTGAGTAGCCACAACTTCCACTTACAAAAAGGTATTATCAAGGACCAGTAACAGCCTTCATAGTAGGTATCAAAAAGCACTGCTTTTTTTAATTTCACTTCAAGGAAATGGAGGGAAAAAAGCCTAAAATATCACTCCAAACCAATCAGTATTGAAAAAGTATTTTGTTTCATATTTAGATCCTTTCAGTGATTCCTCTGGTTTTCTTTCCTCTTTAAGGAAGTTGTCTTTAACAGAATTTGATGCAAGAAATGTGGGAGGACAGTGTAAGTAGAGAAGCGAGAGCATCTTCATAGACAGCATCATTCTCAAGTCCCCTTGGGGGCTACAATGCTTTGGCTTATGTGGGTAGATTTTCTTTCTGCTGCTTTTCCTCTTGCTTCATGTATTTCTAATTTCTAATCCCTGCTGCAGCAGTCAGTGAAAAAGAAAAAGACAGCTCTTGAAGACTTTGTGGGGTTTTTATGTTTTTTTTTTTTTGGTCTATAAGGGAGGCAGCCTTTTCCCTCTAAACTGGGTTTGTACTCAGAAGAGTCTTGAGAACTGCTTGGCTGCTCCCTGTGATCTCAGCAGAACTGGCCCGATCAGCAGAGGCTTGGGAGCAAGCCTTGGAGGTCAGATTATGACAGTATCCACATGTCCTTTGCTGATGTGATTAGTCTGATAGTGTTCATGCCTTGTATTTCTAAAGGTAATGAAATATATAAATACCACAGGAGAAACTTCGCACCCACTGACGTCACTCCAGAGGAAGGTCACTACTTTCTGAGATGTTATTCCAGTTTGTATACTTGTGTGATTCAAAGCAGAAATTTTCCTTACCATTTATTATAGCAACAGGAAGCTTACTTCAGGTAGCAAAGTGGTCCACAGTAGGAACCTAAATATTAAAATGAGACCACAGAAATCAACCTATCCATGTATTAAACCAGAAAAAATTTGAGGAAGCTCAGAAATAAAGAGACCACATGGTCTTCAAAATACAATTAGACACCTAGAAGGTGCAGAAAGGAAACAAAAGTATCATGAATATGATTTTGGTGATAACATTGAAAGACTCCAAGTATATACATTTTGTTCTGAATCATTTGTCATTCTCCTTACACCGTTAACTATAGTAATGAGCAAGCCATATTTCATGTTCTGTTTCTTACTGCAATTATTTTAATAAAATTAATTCATTTTTAAAATTACATTGTTCAAGGGCACTTAGCAATAGAATATATGACATGGTCTTCTTTGTAAGGCTGAACATCTCATCTCACACACTGTGAAAGAAAATCAGTAAGGCATCCAAGGATACACTAGAATACCAACATGATGTTGGGAGAGTTATAAAATAGACTTGTTATTAAATAGACTACAATATTTCAAATTACACCATAGCTCTAATACAACTTGCCAAAAGCGAATTGGTGAAAAGGTCTCATGTAGTGTTTAGAAAACTGAAATTTACTTCCTTCCTTTGCATACCACTATCAAAAGATTATTCCATTTTATATTTCATTACTTTGAATAAAATTGGAAATTCCCTAGAAAGAAACCTCTGCCTTCTGTAGACTTGGGATCTACAAACCCTTGTGTTATACAGTGGTAATACTCCTGATAAAGCTGGAGCAGCAAAGCACCAGAATTAGACAAGGTTTGCTCCAGAGAGTACTGTGATCTCTGTCTCATCACCAATACCATTCTGTTTAAACAGTGCTTGTGTTTTCTTTGAAGATTTTGATCCAGCATGACTAGGTCCAATCCTTGTTTTATAAACAAGATGCTATAAAATCTCATCTAGGGAATACAGCTGTGAGGGTTTTTTTTCATGTGACTCATACTTATTTTATGTAAAATCATCTTATCTTGGGTAGAAATGGTGCACAGTTTTTTAATTAAATCAGCTCTAAGTTTTGCCTGAATGATTAATAAAATGAGAAAATTCTCTGGCTTGCTATGAAAGTTCTATTCTTTTGTATTCCTTCATTCTTTTTTATTCTTAAACCCTTTCTTCAAATCAGATTCCCAAGCTGATATTTGTTCCTTTGGGCTACCTAAGAACTATAGTCTGTGGTTAATCAAGTTAATTTTCTTTTGTCACAAACTCCAAAAGAAAATAACAACAAAAAAAAGCAATAAAAGTAACCATTTGTTGTTGTTGTTCATGAAACACGGCATTTTCATGGCTAAAACTGCCTAAAGGAATGGAGAAATTAATTTCAATAAATTGGATTTTATGTGTATAAAAGACCTCTGAATAAAAGAAAAACTCTGAGATGACATTTGGATCAAAGGAGATATATCCATTGACTCTAATGGATGTTGAACTGGATCTTTGTTTAACAAACTGCCTTATTATGAGTAATGGTGAGGCACCAACATCAAGCACAAGAGGTAAGAGGGCACAGGAAGCAGTTCAGAGTAGGGAGGAATATTTAACATAGCACAGTTCTCCTAGCTGTGCAGAACACAGCCCTGGAAATGACACAATTTAGATGAATCCTGTGTTATAATTCTGATAATGTCTTCTCCCTGCACTCTGCTCACAAGCCTTATCTGTGCACCACTACAGGTCTGGTCCAGCACCTTTGCTCATTGACACTGCCTAGAGATTCTCCCCATTACATCCCATGGGTCTGTCTGAGGCAGGGTAAACACAAAATCATGGGCGTCCGTTTATGAGTTTGATACATCTGTTGATACTCCCTTTAATATCAACAGAAGGTATGCTTAGAAATCAGAAGGAATGCACAGATTTGCACATTAATGCTGGACACCAATATTGTGAACCAATATACAGGGAAGAAGTTTACTGAAGTTTTCCAACAGGTTAGTACAAATGGAGAATATTGGCAATTAATTGCAAAGCTACTAGACAGTATGGTTCATAGAATACCTACAAAAACAGATATTCCATTTATAATCATTCATACACATATATATATGTAATTTTGTTTTTCACTCAGAAGCAGTGCAGAAGATCAACCTTTTCTCTCTCAGCTTATTTTGTTTTCAATTCAAGTTTTGTAAATTATGGTAATCTGTTCTGAGCAAGAGTCTACTCTAAATTCTACTGCTGAAAGTCAGTAGTCACTTTAATGAAGTGAACACATTTATAGCAGTGTGAAACCATAATAGGTCAGACACAATCAACACAATGTTCCAGATCCAGAAGTAAGAAGAGAAGATTACAGCTTTACAGAATCCCACTTAATCTGTGGGATTCCCCAGCACTTTCTTGTCTTCTCGTATCAGTGCTGGCAAATTTGGAGATGAGGTCTGACTTCAAGACGGGCGCCAGCTGATACGAATCCATACGGCTGCTCTCTTGTCTGCCCAGCAAAAGGAGTACTTGGGGAGCTAATAAGAATGGTCATAATTTAGGTGGAAAGGATGAGATTAATTTTTTTCATCAGATCAGTCTCCTGAACCGGCTTCAGCAGTGCTTGCACCAGTACAAGGGAGGTGACTGCAAGACAAATTTAGCTTTGTGTGTGCCAATCTCTAAAACCCACACAAACCCAGTCTAAAAGTCTTTAAATTATTTTACTGCTTAGAGCCTGGTTTTGGTATTTAGGGTTTCTATTGTGAATATAAAATGGCAAGATTGCAAATTAAAAAGTGGAAGTACATGGACAGACTGAAGTGACAAAGTGGGGAGGTATCCTCCATAAAGACAAGGATCAGCGTATCACACAAGAAAGGTAAGAGCTTTTCTGGAACATCTTAGAAATAGGATAAATCTCAAGAGCCAAAAGAAATCCTCCAACATATGTAGATGTGGAAAATCAAGTTTTATTTTGAGATGCATCAAAGAAGGTCTCTCCAGCAGAGAGAAGTAAGCAATAATATTGTTTTATCTACAGAAAGAGTGGCAGAGGAAGGGGAAGGTATAAGCAGGCTAACCAGTAAAGTTAACTACATTTAGAAAATTATTTAAAAACCTTATATGAGCTAGTTGCTTGTGATATCACAAGAGACCATGAAATTATCTTTATGAAGATTAAAAACATGAGTGAGTGGGCTACAGGATTACCTTTCCAGATGAAGAGCAAACCTTAGGGCTGCCATAAGCTTTCCACTATAAATATTTCAGATTCTAAAACAACTCCTTCCAAGAACAAAGATTTGAACCACCAGCTTTGCATTAATACCTATTTCTTGACCTCTCCTGAGCACCCACTCCTCCCTGCATAACAATTTGCACCAAATACCCACGGATATTCAATATTAAACAACTAATTAAATTTTTTGCTGCTTTCATTGCTTTGAACAAGAAGTTGGTTTTGGCATTTTCAGGTCTTCATACAAATTGTACCTCTGCAGGTCTCATTCCTAAACTTAATTAATAGTTATTATTATTTATGACAGCACTGCATACTAACCCAAGTTTTAATTTGGTATTCTAAAAAGAGAGCCTGTGGCTGTGTTCTTGGACTTTTTACTTCATCTTTTTTCTCTTCTGAAATAACATTATTATTTCAAATCTTGTAGCTTGTTTTTGTATGACTAGTGTTCTATCTTTGTCTCTCTTTTTCTCCCTTCTACCCTTCTGACATTTTTAATTTTAACTGCTCCAACATAACTTCATTTTGATTTCTTACTCAGGATGCTTCAAGGACTCACATTGCTGATTATCATCCTTCCATTCTCATAAGTCCAGAACTTAATTTTATTTCATATGGGTTTGTATGTCCAGTGGGCATGGTAGCTGGCTTGTGTTCATAGACACACACATTTTCTACTTAACTGATACTCATGAGCCTCAAAGTGCTCTTTATGGGAAGACTGGTCATTATCATCTCCAGAATACTGGCAAAATATGCCATTTTTGCGAAAATCCCAATTCGTTCTGTTGTATTTTTTGTTTCTTGTGCTCTGTTCCCATTCCCCACTTTTCACTGACTTATGAAATTCCTGATATTCACAGACACTAAAATCTGTTTCTGAGAAGCTTCAGGAGAAGCAGAAGTGGACACTGCTGCACCAGCTCACTATACTCTCCAAAGTGTGGTTTAAAATTGCCATCTCATTTTTTTAAATGCCCTTGGGTTTCCTCCATCTTTTTTTTTTGCATCCCATGTGCCATAATTTTCCCATTTGTTTTAGCAAAATGCTAGAAATCTCAGTGGATGAAAAGCACACTGCTGTTGTTTTTAACAATATGAATGTTATCTTTCCAACCCATGTTCTATCAGAGATTGCTTCAGATTCTATCTTCCCTTCAGAACATTTATAAGTTGGTGCTTCATTCTCTACCTGTCCTGTCTTATGCAACTCTCCGATTCCTGTTCTCTCGTCCCACTCATGCCATCTTGATGATTTCTTTTTAAAAAAATTACTGTATCATTTTATGTGATCTTTCATGTTTATGATGTAATAACTCGATATAACTGTTCTGTGATTTTCTGTTTTTATTAAAAAAGTGAAAAGCTAACATTTGACTGTATGAGCTGTTGCAAAGAATACATTTCTTCTCATTTATAATTCTGAAAGTAACATATAACACTGTTCCTAAAGCATTAGATGCATAAGAGAGGAACAGAAACGACTGTGATCATTACTAAAATAAATGCTCAGAAATTACTTTACCAGAAAACCTTGGCAGAATCAGCTAATTACAGCTGGCAGAAATAGATTACAGATAGCCAGCTATAGTCATCTGAATCCTTCTGTGTGAACTCTCTGGTTTTGACTGCATTTTCCAGGGGAGAACTGCCCCAAGTCATATTGGTTTAGACTGAAAAATTCCATCATTTATTAGGAACTAAGTCTACAAAATGTTGTGTCTGCTTTCAGCATCTACAGCTCAGAAGATTCTTTAAAATTCTGACAGCTTTCATATGAAAATCTCTGGACTGATTAAATGATCCAAACCCTCTCCTTTGAGTGCTTGTGAACCCTTTATAGAACTTACTCACATCCATTAGGATATAGCACCTCGCTTACATGAACATGTACTTTGTTTCCCCAGCACCCCCAGTCAGCGCAAAGCACAAAGTTAAGTGAAGTTGCCCTGTGTAGGACTGCATTCGTAGCTACTGAAGACATGGAAACATGGCAGAAGCATGAAGCAGGGGACTGCAGAACAAGAAAGAGTAAGCTCAGAGTAACCCAATGGTGCTTTAACAAACTGCCTCTGCTCCCAAGCCTTACTGTGCTACTCAGTCACGGAAAAAGCATTTTTGCCAGTGTGTTCCCAGAAACAACATCTGCTCCTTTTTCAACTATATAGCTATAGCTAGCCTGAGACATCAGACTGCAGCCAACAGCAATAGTTCTGTTATTAGTATTTGGGACAAGATGAAATCCTAATTGTTCTGCAAAACCAGACCCTTGCTTTCTAAGAATGACCACCTCCCCTTAGCTGACACCTAAGACTGGCCCAGGGCCTCATCCATGTGCCTCAATGCCACGTGTTCACTGGGAACGACAGTGCCTCTTCAGCTGGTAGAAGCCATGCAGCCATAAACATCTGCGGCTGAGATGAAATCATAAGAGTCATTTAGGTTGGGAAAGATCACTGCTTCCAACCACTAACCTAGAACTGCCAAGGACATCATTAAACCACGTCCCTAAGTGCCACCTCTAGAGGTCTTTTAAATACTTCTGGGGATGGTGAATCCACCACTTGGCAGAAAATGAGTAGCACTGGAGCACTCGCTACTGGGTGAGGGCTAGTCATCCTGTGCACTGCATGTTGGGCCTCTGTGGGAAACACAATGCATGATGATTAACTTAAAAGATGATGGCATACTGTAACTTGCAAAAGGAAACTAATTCATATTGCATGAGTGACTATAAATATAACATTTCTTATCCCCCAAGTACCTGACTTTGCATCGTTAACATGCTTGTAGGTAAACCTTCTCCTTCTGCACTGTAGATACACTGTAAAATACTGACCAGAGAGCTGCCACAAACTGTTACATATACGGAGCAAAATAGCTCCAAAATGATCTGAGTTCAAATCTTTCCTGTGCATGAAACCATATTTAGAAAATCAAACTGCCCTGCACATTGATGGAAACTGTTGCATATATGTCTATTTTGCATGTGCAAAAGAAAATTTTGTGTACACAATGGATATACATACAAATGGCTTTTGATTACAACGTAAGTAATGTCCTTAGCAAATTGTGTTCCCTTAAATAATTCACACTAATTCTCATAGCAGAAGAAATCCAAAAGTGTCAAGTGAGGAACTAAATTAGTGAAAGTGAGGAGTCAGAAAATATTGTCCTCTGTGTAGCAATAGTAACACCTTATTATTGGTTTATATAGAAAACAAACAAATTGTATAATTTGTAAGCGGAAATGGGAGTGTGCATTCCCCTGCCTTCATACCTCTCCTGAATCAGAGCGGGAGTGCTCTGCCACACTAACTCTCACTTTGCAAAGGGCAGATGCAGATCTGGCTCCATTAACATCAATAAACTGGCTACCACAGCACACCACAGTGTGGGGAGGATGCAAAAGATATATCTGGGCTAGAGCTCCAAGAAATCACTCCAGCCCAGCCAGTGCAAGAAATCAGAAATAAATTTTGAAAACCAGCTGGGCAAGATACAATTGTATTTCAAAGCTCATGCCAGGTAGTCCTGCCTAATTGACAGTAGGGGCTGATTTTTTTATAAAATCAGAAATTTTAAGAGAATAAATGCAAGAAATATCCAAGCTCCAAATTGTAATACTGCTGCTAGTCTAAAGCTATTGTTTTTAGAGTACATTCAAATCCATTATGCATTGAAGATATAAATAAAGTAGCTCAGCAACTAAAAAATTACAGAGGAAAAAATCAGGTAACATGGGGGGACTGAATTATTCTAGCTTGATGGAAACTGTTCTTCTGAATGTTATCTCCACCTTCAAACTCTGTACAGGATTCCTGTTTCTTCCTGGACTCATACTGACTGAGACTAGGCTATAGGTTTTGGCCTTGTTATCTGATAGTTCTTAATATCTACTACTTGATGACTTGACAAGAAATTACATTTTAAAAAGCTTGATAATAATTTTAAACCTACAAGGTTTTCCTCATTATTTCTGGGACAGCCTATTCGACTCCTAGTCAGCAGCTACAGCAAAGTACACTGACCCCACTGATGAGGTAATCAATTATGCTGGAACATAACAAACTCGTAACTAGAAAGAAAGGAAGCCTATGGTTTGTTACAGAGCCAGAAAAAACAGAGAAAAAGAGCATTTGGCAATTGACACAGGATAAAACATTTAATTTCCAGGTTCCAAGAAGATATATTTTAAATTTGTGTTAAATACGATTTACAAAATCAGTGTTCTTCTATGCTGGACAGCTTTACTTGGAGTGAATGAGGACAAACGGGCACACATCCAAAGCTGTGGCTCTACAGGCATGTGGCACTCAGGAATGGATGTTTACATGCCAGCAACTGCAATTATCCCAACTAGCAATGATTTAGCATTCTGTGATGTCGAGAGCCCCAAAAACACAGGCTCTGCCTTTATATCACAACCATCTGAAATCCAAGTTTAAATTCTACCTTTAAAGAAACTGCAGCACAGCTTGCTGCTGTGTGCACATTAGAGAATAAAAATGATTAATTCCACCCATCAGTGAAGTCTTGGCTTATGAGTATCACAAGCCTTTGCTGTGTGCAGCAGAAAAAAAAAAAAAGAAAATTTTTATGCTTAGTTTCTGATCCTTATTCAAAACGATGTAACAGTGCTAATTACTAAACACTGGGAAGACTGAATAAAATATCATAAAATGCTGATTTAAAAAACCCACAAAACAGAACACTTTAAACCTAGGTACATTTACCACATCATTTTAGTGCATGATTTTACAATCCTGAGCTCAGAAAAGATTTTTATGTTAAAAGTAACAGAGGAAAGTAATTGGGAAAGAAGCAAATCAAAATGGAAATACACCAAGTAATACAAGCCACCATGATGAGCGGAACATCTGAAAAAAAGAACAGAATGATCAATTCCTCACTATGAGAAAAAGAGACAAGTAAAGATTGGCTTGGATAAAAAAAAAAAATCCTCTTGGAATCACCACAGCAGGAGTCAGAGGAAGCTTTGCACCTAGAGACCTAATGTTGCCTGTGAAGCTACCAAAACTAGTCCGGAAGAAGAAAAAAAGTAAGACTTCATCTTTTCATCCCCTTCCACTTCACTGCTCATCTCCCTAGTGCTTATCTTGATCCCAGATTTCTTTTTCTGAGGTTTTTTCCCCTCCCTCCCCCTCTTCCTTTCTTGCTTTTTTTGATGCTGACAGAGGTAGCAGCATTGGTGCCTGATGACAGCTGCCTTCTAACAGGAGTCCTGCCTCTGTCATTTGCACATTCAGCGATCACAGACCATACCACAAAGCACCCAGAAGAGGGCAGAGATAGAGGTAGTGCTGAGAATCCAGCCTGGCCCTCTGAGCCTCATGGAGGACAGCTACAGAGTTCTGTGGCTGGAGTGTGTCAGCCCAAGCACTCGACAGTGTGTCCCGTAGTGCCAAGGGGATCAAAGACCTCAGGAGAGGCTCAATGCCTTGTGCCACTGGACAATTTGTAAAAGAACCACAGAAATAGTGTACCTGAGCCAGCCACCTGCTGCCCAGTTTGTCAGTAGAGTGTAAAGCAAAACTTGCCATGACTGAGGAGGAATTCCCAGTGGGATTTTCTGTAGAACAGGCTCTAGGATGCCCCACCAGGTGACAATGACAGTGTGGCTGTAGGCTTGTTGCCAAAGCACAGGGGCTGCTCTCTGTACCAAACCACAAACTCAGCTAACCACGAGAATACAACATGCTTTATGTAAACATGTCGTTCTTACCTTTACACATGGAAAAATTCTAATGCAATGTATTATTTATTCCTCTGAGGTTTTATGCCATATTCTTCTTTCAGTTACGCTACGTCAGACCTGCTCTGCACAACTCAGGGTTTAATTTGAACCGTAATTTTGCACTAACACCACATAAGCAAAAATGAGCAATGGCTTATCCTATTGGGAGAGGCTGTCTATAAATTGTAGGGATACAGTGAGAGAGAGCTCACCACACACGTCTCAGTTCTGCACACTGTCTCCCCTGGAGTTCAAGACACACTGGAGACAGGACTCCGTTCATCCATAGGGATGGTATTACAGGGTTCATAGAACTGAATGAAGTACAGTTAAAATATTGACTCAGGTACAGCGATACAGTAGGCTGAAAAATAACTGCCTTTTCTAGTGTTATTGTTACCTTAAGAAAAGTATCTTGATTAATGACTCACGCAATTAAAAGAAATAAAGCCAGATACTCTTGGCCAAGTTAGCTTGGTGTATCATCAAGCAATTTGCCTCATTTTATCTACTGCTGGCACATATAGAAATAGGAAAAATCTGAATTTTAACCTTGAAATATGAACTCTACAAATCTGTATTTCAGTGTATGTATTGTAAGCCCACACCAGGGAATACTTTCAAAAATAAAAATAAACATCCAAACTTTGAATGCACTTTAAGGGTCAAAAAGCAATGGGAACAGATGCATTATTTAATCATAAAAACCACACTTGATTCACTGCAAGGCTGAGGAGGAAGCTCGGGCTCCCAGAGGCATGTGAAGACTGCTTTGAGGGACTGCTGTAGACAGGGCTGGAGCTGAGCTTTCCCTTAGCCCTGCCTCTGCCTAGGAAAGGTGGTGAGGTAGAAAAAGCTGGAGAGTACAGGCAGCTTTGAATAAGAATTATCTGCCATTTTCTCAGGACCAGTGAAGCAGAAAGGAAAAATGGTGGGAATGTTTCGCTTACAATAAAATAAAGCCATTATTCAAAACTGAGAAGAAAGACTTAAAAACCAGGGCTACTCAAATATGGCTTGGACTTCATGATAAAATTCTTAGCCTTTTTAATGGCACATTGTTATCAGCTACCCCTCTACTACAGTGTCTGTGTTTTTCCTTCACCCTCATTAAGGGTTAGGTCAATTTTTTACCTGACTGAAAAAGGCTCTGCTCTCATTACCTTGACTCAAAGCTAACAGTAACTTTTAAAAAATGCTCACAATAATCATCAGCTATGGTATGCTTACCCTGAGGTAGTTGAGGGTGAAGTTTGTCAGACCCATTCGAGTGATGTTTTTGGACAGCTGCTCCAGCACCTGAGGGTCTTGTGCCTAAACAACAAAGGAAAAAAGAATTTTCACTTTGCTTTTTGTCGTTTTGGTTTTTTCTATGTCCTTAATGGAATCCAGGGAGGGTTCTCTGAAAAGTAGTGCCAATTCTATGGGAAAATTACACATTGATACTAAATTTATGTAATAGGTTATAGCTCAGTATGCATAGGAAAATAAAAACCTTATGACATTGGAGCAGAATAAAGACTGGTTTTGAACACCTTCCTTTGGTCCCTGCCTATTCAAAAGATAGACCTAGGAGGTCTGGTCATGTAAGTGATCATGGTCCACCAAAGAGCTTCCTGAGGGATTGCAGCACACTTTGAGCCTTCTATTTGTTGGCTGAGAGTCCCAGAAGATTAAACAGAAAAAGGGAGGAATAAAGAAGGTATTGCCTTCTTTTTGTGGGTAAGAAATTGCAGCAGAAAGACCTCATCAAGGCACCTTCAGCAGAGCTCATCACGTAGGCGACATTAAGCACAGGCTGCAGAACCCTTCTGATCCAAATTATTTTCCCAGAATTAAACAGGCAAATGCAAGTATCGTCCTTCTCTGACCCTAGCCAGAAGCTTTACCAGTGAGACCAGCCTCCTCTTTAAAATGAGATCAATCTCATTATTAAAATTAATACCTGCTGGTTTCTGGCTAACCTGCTTCCACTCTGAGTTGTAGAAGCCTCCTAAATATATAATGTCGCTCATGGCCATCCTCATTGTCCCTTAATGGGATACTGTTGAAGAGTTCAGTTGATCAGTCCTTTAAAATAGCAGATAATGCTGAGACAGAAATGGTGGGGCAGGTTTTCAAAGACGTTTTCTTCAGACCTGTAGTAGGGCTTTGGAAAAAAGTCCAGGCTGCTTAAGCTATTTAAAATTCCTCACCAAGAATATATCTTTATCTATGGATATCTAAGTAACTTGATGTCAAAATACAGGAACGTCTTTGGGTCTGTGTTCTTACCCTCTATAAAAACATACTCCTGCAATTGATTTTGTTTATGGGGGCACTACTAGGAGGAATTCTTCTATGTTGCAGAACTGAAAGTGTCAGTGAGAGTATGTTCTTTGTTTCTGCACGATCTACCTTATTATTTTTTAACTTCAACTTAGGGAACATTTAATATTTTAATTTCCATTGTGTATGAAAGTCATGAAATGTAGAACAAAGAGAAGATCTGGATTAAAATTCCAAAGGTTTCTAAGTAAATATATGGTAATTACCTATCTTCTGTCTATGCAAGGGTAACGTCAGTTTGCTTCATTTAAAGACTAAATATAATTTGTACGTAAAATGATAAAAATTCACTGACTTTACTGGAGTTCATATCAATAAGAACAGATTTTGGACCCAAATCATACAGACCACCAAGTGGGATTAAAAGGAAAATTATGTGCTAAAACAGAATGAAAACATAGCAACAGTGGCAATATTAGAGCACTGAGGAACAAGGGAGTGATGAAAGGACTTGTAAATGGCTGTAGTTGCAGGCAAACCAAAATATTTAGAGCTAATTGCCTTAGGTGTGAAATTTGCTGGAGTTTTTCATAAACCTGATCTCATCTCTTTGCATTAGGTCAAATGAATAAAGGATTACTTACATGCATGGCTAGAATGCTGCGTGGGACTAATTCTCTGTATTGTCTAATAGTAAAGTGCCATGTTTTTATTCTCATAAGATCATCAAAAGTAAACTCCAAGATAAGACGTCCTTCTGTGCACACCTAGAACACAGAAAATGCATGAAATAAATTCCCAAGAATTTTGTTTTCAATGGTATTGTATCATCGATCAAGCAACATTCAAAAATATCAGAGCAGTATTCTATTGCTGGTCTCTGCTAGATTAATTGTTTGTCATTCTCTTGGGGAGAAAAAACAAATGTGGGAAAATTACTTCATTGGCCTTACTTCAGAGACAGTAACTTATAATGTTATGGATTTTATAGCATTTCACAAACATAGAATATTGTGCGCTAAATCTTATTTATTGCAACAATTCCCTTTCCCTCACAGTTCGCTACTGCTAATTAATGACTGAACCTTGCAGTGGAGGTGACTGTGGTGCAAATGTATGCACTAGATGGCAAGTTGCTGAACCAGTCATTCCCAGTCATTCCCACATGTTGCCCTGTCCTTACAGCAGCCTGACATATAAACCCGTCTTTCATGTCCAGTTGGAGTACACAGCACCCTGAATGCCTATGGCCAAATCTGATTTTTTCCTATTTTTTCCTTGTCTTTACCAAGTGTTTTTGTCTTTTCCAAGCATCAAACATTTTGTCCTGTTTTGGTGTTGGTTGGTTTGTTTGTTTGTTTTGTGGGTTTGTTTGGGGGGTTGTTTGTTTTTGGGTTTTTTTGTTAGTTTTTTTTTTTTTCATTTCTTATCTACTTTTATTAATGCCCCCTTCCAAGGAAAGCCAGGTGGGGTGCCTGCCACACAGGTTTGAGAATGAGGGGAGCAGAGGAGAGGTTTCAGCCAGGACATTGGAGCTACTTCCACAGAAAATGGCTAACGCAGCTTTGTGAGGGTTCTTGTCTAAGAAAGAACAGAAAATATGTGAGGAATACATTCAAGAAGTGGCTACTACCCGAAAATGAATAAATTACTGGGGACTTTTAAACAACTGTCCACAATTTTATGTGGAAAAACCACCGTGGTTGTGGTCTTTTTTAAGATGCAAAATACAAGCCCAGCAGGGTATCTTGACTAGGAGTACTGTGGAGTATCGTAAATGATGTCTGATTTGAAAATAAACCACTACTGCTGTTGATTTCTTTTTAAATTGGATATTTGGACTTAAAACTCCTGTTTGACATAAACTTGCAAGTTAAAGGGTACATAGATATTGTGGAAACAGGGTGTAATGGCTTTCAGAAGAAAAGGTTTCTGCAACTTTAATACAGCTAGCATTTGATTGAAAAATAGCCATCCCAAATTCAGTTGAGTCTGTTGAGCCTTTTTACAAGCCCCAGCTCAGGCTTGGTGAGCTCTCACTTGGGCAACGTGGGGCTTTTCTGGTTAACAGTTCACTTAACATCATCATAGTTTTTCTTCCTTGCTGTTTCTGCAAAAACACGTAGGTAATTTTAACAGGCATACTATACAGACAAATTCCTATAGACCTATGAAGGAGAATCTTGCAACAGGTTCTCGTTTGCCCTTAGTGATGCCTTCAAATTTTTAATGTCTTATTTTGTCATTTGACCCTGATTTTGATATTCACATCACCTGCACTGTGATGAGAAATTACACAGGGGTACACATGCACACACATAAGGATTCACTGAAGAAAAACATTTTGTATTAATGTAACTGTGTTGAGGCCAAAGATTCTGGTTACTGACTAGTTAATACGAAAATATTTCAGGTTTAAAATAATCTTTTATAATAATACCTGTGGCTTTTCAAATATTTCTTCTCTTAAGCTCAACCCCCCTCAGCTCTTAATAGGTTTTAGGCACTGGCATTAACAAATTTTAATAGAAAAACTGAAACACATTTCTCATATCACAGTGGTAAAAATTTCTACATCTTATAAAGGAATTTAATTTCCTTATGTAGAGCAGAATTTTACACATTGCTTTTAATCAATAGAATTGGCACAGTTCTTATTTTAAAAGGGCTTTTTTTTTTTTTTCTTTAAAGCTGCCTTTTACATAGAATCCAAAAAATCAAAAGAATCTCCAATTAAGAAAACATTTTCTGTTGTGCTGAATTCATGTTACCGTACTGTGAGCTCTGACATTTTGTTTCTGTGGTAACCAAAATCAGCTGATTAGTTGGCATGGCAACAGAAAAGATGTAATCCCAGCAGACACACTCTAATCAATGCCCCCAGCACAGATGGTCTCCGGAGGATCAACAAGAAAGAGGCTGGCAGGCATTCAGTGTATCACGTGGTTGCTCTAGACTAGGCCAGGAAAAAACTAAAAAAGAACATTTCTCAAACTAACCAATAGCTTTTTAACCCCTTCACTGCACTTATTAATTGTAGGAATTTCAACTGCTTGTTCCTATGGAACCCAACTTTGGTCCTGTGCCTTATTGCTCACAGTCTCATTCTCCTATCATTAAATTTATTAAGAAGTCTTCGCCCTTTATTAACTACCATTTCTCAAACATAAGTTGTTGCTTGAAAAGAAGCCTAAAGCTTACACAAATCTGGGCAGTGCCTGAGGTTATTAGTAAGGATTAAAATCACTGAGTTTCAAGGGCTGCACCTATAAAATCCAGCTGAGAGCCCCACTGTTGAAAGCAGGAAGAGAATGGTTCGAACAGGGGGTGCTCACAGCTTTAGTGGTGAAGGCAAAGCTCACCTCTGCCAATCCATTGGGAAATATAAACATTGCTAACTGCAGAAAAACAGTTTGCCTACACAGAAAGTTGGAGTGCCAGTAAACACAGTGAAAACAGAGACTTAGGAGGACTCCTAAAACTTTCCTCCACCTGGCCAAATAAATGGAGCATCTCCCAGGTAAACAAACATGGTGGTCTTGGCTTCAGTTTTTTACCACATTTTTTTTATGTCATTGAACTGTTAAAAATTATTTATAGTGTTTATTTATATCTTGATAAAACAATTTTTAAGTGTGTGACCGTTTACAAGGACCTCTTACCCTCTAAACACAAGCTGAACTATTCATATTCTTACTGCTAGGCGTGTTCTGGCCATATTTGTTTGGAAAAAAAATGGAAATGCCATTTTACATATTAATCCCATACTGCAGTATGCAGTGAGTTGCTCTAACTAGCAAAATGTCAAAATGAATAAAATACATTGGATTCTCGGCTCTGCATTCTTGATTCAATACATAATGAGAAGTGTTTCAATCCCTTATATTTGAAGTTGGTTAGAATTTGCAGCTTAGAATTTGTTTGTAAAACCAAAAGAGTTTGTATTTTTGAATTAAAAATCGCCCACGTGGTAGTTTCACTGGGTCAAATTCAGACACGATCTAAGGAGCTACACAGTTCATTGCAGTGCTGCTTCCTATGGGAGGTCTGCTTTGTTCCACCAGCAATGCTGTGAGAGTAGGAGTTTACCTTTGGTAAAATCTGTGCCCTCAGTATCTCTGGCAGAAGCAGCTGAGACAACATTCAACTCCAACTTATTTCTGAAAGAGTAATACATTCTCTTTTCCCCTTTTCCATCAGCTACTGTGTTTTATTTAAAATTTGCTCTTACTGTCATATTTTAAACATACAGGCATTAAAACCTCCTCATTTTTCTCCTAGAATCCAAATCACATCCCCAGCTGAATTTTGCTACCGGGACACCAAAGTTTCTATTGGAATCTGCAAGAGAAAAGTCAGGGCTGAAGCACTGCCAGTCCTACAACAGAGAGACCCACTGCCCACAGCAGGACAGTGCCAAGGGAGGCAACTGTGGCCCCCTCACATGAGGTGGGAACCCAGCCCAGATCATGCTGCTAGTCTGTCTTTGCTGGATGTTAACCTCCTTTCCAAAATAACAACACTGCCATGTGCTGCCATGACAAGTAAAATAAACTAATTGAATTGAGAAAAGTGTTCTGTATTTACCGAGTAAAAAAACCAAACCCAAACCCCTTTTATTTGATATTGCATTAAAGCTAACACAAAGGGAAATGACACAGAAATGGCTTTAGGGATCTCAGCAGAGAAGTAGCTACAGTATACCTTTGGCATGTCCCCTGCACTCACAGTTCCTCATGAGGTGGCAAAGAAGTGCTACGAGGAATATCTGGTTTCTTCTCTGTCTATCTCTTTCTGTGTCTATGTAAGTCACAGGGGCTGGGGTGGGAGAGCTGCAACAATGACACCACTAAATACACACTTCTCGGCTCACCAGTGCACCACACACCAGCAGGTTCCTCTCCCTCTTCTCTGAGCCCCACTGCAATAGCCAGGAAGATGGCAAAAAAAACCCTGCAAAGGGATGGGACTCACATACATGGTAAAACAGCCTGAGCCATGCGGACCCTGGGCATACTGCTGTCAATAGCTAGTGACTTAAAATTAAAACCTCCACAGTCCTGCGGGCCAAGGGCAACATGGATGAGTTATCTTCTCCTGCTACACCTTCTACTTTTGTTCTGCTCTCCATGGAAAGATTAAAGATGAACAGGTACAAGATGGAAAATCATTGTTTTCTGTTAATGTATGAAAAGGGACACTTCCATTTTGAAAAACATTTTACTGTTGTTTTTTTGGTTGTTATTTTGTTGTTGTTGTTGTTTGTTTTAATTTTTATTTTCCACTCTTTGTACTGTTTCTTATAAATATATGGCACTCGGTTTAATTACAGGACTAGAAGTGGCCTATGCATGAAAATAAGTCACTATCAATTACTAATATTGAATATTCACTAACTGCCTGATCCAGAGCGTGTTTAAATCAATTGACTCCTTCCATTGACTTCACTGCCCTTTGGACTGGCATCTTACTGTATTAAATCACTATTTTCCTAGAGATTTATAGTCCTTTTCCTAGGTAAGTATCAAATGTAATGCATACCATCCCCAATGGTAGGAACAGGAATGTGAAATCTCATTGTTGCTTTAAAATCAAGCCCAGAGAAAAGGAGATGGGCAGGCTGAATTTAATTCACATAAAATTGATAGTTCTGGCTACTTGGCATTATGAGCTTCTCTTGCAATCTTTCTGGGAGAATTGCAGAAGATACCCACAGAAATTTCCAGTCACATAATGAATATAGAAAACATTAATTAAATGGCTTCAAGGGTTTTCAGTATTAGAAATAATCTCAGTCTACCAGAAAAATTCAACAGCCAGTATTTTTTACCCTTATACACACTAAAAAAGAAAAAGAAAACCGAAAACCAACAACATGCTTTA
The DNA here is from genome assembly GCA_013399855.1 of Oxyruncus cristatus. Classification (NCBI taxonomy): domain Eukaryota; kingdom Metazoa; phylum Chordata; class Aves; order Passeriformes; family Cotingidae; genus Oxyruncus; species Oxyruncus cristatus. The sequence continues at coordinate 1,075,208 of VXAY01000458.1, read as the reverse complement.
TTGAGTCTTCCCTGTTACCTTGGTAAACATAGGTTTTCCATGCTGAGTGACCATGGTGCATTGATCACAGTCCACTGTGATGGATGAGTTGTGGTATGACTCTTTTGAGTGCTTGAGAATGTAATACAGGTCTGTTACACCTCCTTCAAAGACAGTGCTAAAATAACGAGGAATGAGGGTCCTTCCAATTGCTGTGAGGAAAATACAAAGCAGAATTCAGCAAATGCTCTAGGTTATAAAATCTCAAACCATTTGCTAACAGCACATGAATAATTTTAAGTTCAATGAAATCAAACTTTCATTTAGTGAATATAATACATGTTCCCTCCCTTTTGCAGAGACAAAGTTGCGCCTGCTCCCATCGAAATCAATGAAAATGGCTGATTCCATTCAGAGGGAGTGGGCTCATCACATTTAATCTTTTTACATTGATGGCAAGTTAGAGTCACTCTTGAAACCATCTGCAAGGTTTTTTGTCCCAAAGTAATTATTATACAAAAAGCCACATGGTGTCAATTATGACTGAAAGTTGAATATTACCCGTAAGTGTATAAATACAAGTGGTGAGCATTTACAGAAATACACTTTTACACCCAAAAAAAGCAAAGCACATTTACATATGGGGCTTGTGTACACATACATGTTTGTTTGTGTGTGGGCATACGCATATTTTTATATACCCACCCATACACGCACACACAAACATGCACAGGCACTCTTCATTGAATAGGAGGGCTACTGCTGAGAAATCAGAGTACTGGGGACTGAGGGAGGACCTGAGAATGCAAAACAATATGTGCTATACAATATATGACTACCCACAGGTCTGTCTGAGATCTCTTTAGACCAGTGTTTATGTCACAGGCTAGAAAGTCTGAGCAGACACCTGAACTCACTTATATGTCCCACTCACACCCCGAACTAAGGACTTAAGGTACCCAGTTCAGCAATACTTAGTAGGGCAAAACTCTCACTGAAGTCACACCTCTCACTTCCATATTAGTGTCAGGTAAGTATTACAAGGTATAATTCCAAATATGTAATAGTAATTCTGAGTGCACTCCAGATGCACAAACTAGCAGAAGCACTGACATCAAAGGCAATTATCTCACATGCAACTCATGCTTTCCATCTCCTTCTTTACAGATAAATTTGGATGTAACCACAAGCCTGCTATGACAGGACACTTCAGTTTATAAGAGACCAATACTTTCATACCAAATGACTCACTGCTTTGCCTTCATTAATCAATCCACAGTAATTCTGAGTGGTGGATACATAAAAATTGCCTCCATTTTAAAGGGAAAAAACAAGCAATCTAAGTGGTCTTTTGGAAGAATGAGATAAAAAAGTCACCATCAACAGGCAAGATTAGAGCTTATTAGTTCCTAATTCTTATTTGTCTGTTGGGACTATATGGTGACTCATGGCTCCCTCATTTGCTGCATACTTGTGAGAGTAATTTCTAAAAAACTATTTTCATAGAAATTTTGCCAGCAGATGAACTAAGGCTCCAGAACCTAAAAATGCATTTGCAAATGGGTGTTGCAAATTAAAAAATATGGAATTTGTACAGTAGTTCTCTGAAAAATGTGTTTGTTCTGCGTGTTACAATGTGGAATATTGCATGTGCAGTCATAATGCAAATTGTATAATGAAAATATGCAAATATAGAAAATTAGGACTTGTTAAAGTTTTTACTGTAATATCAGATATCTATGTAGTTTAATGTACGAAAATATACCATAGCCTCTGGAAGTGGCTGACAATTCAGTGAATACACTGAAAGATTATTCCATGTCTCTAGCTCCTAAAAAACCCCACCCAATCAACATGCACGTATTATCTTTTTACAGTCTTTTTATTTAGTTTAGAAAAACTGAAGTCCAGTATATTAGCATAGCATTTAACTCATGCTTTGACTGAAATTTCTCCATGTTGGTATGGTATATAGTAAAAAGTGAAATTTACCCATCAAGTTAATTTCTTGCTCCCCTAAGGCTAATTAGTGCAAATTAAATTTCCTGCTAATCATCTTAAGCAGCAAATGTGTGATATGAAAATCCAGCATTCCTACTGATTGTGATAAACCTCTATTCATGTGACTTATGCACTGCATAAATATCTTGAAACTATTTAACTGCAGTTTATAGACTGTTCCCAAAGCAGCATGGTCATATGGTGTTGCTTTTTGCCTTATATTCACAGCTACAACACATTAAAGAAGGCTAGAAATACATTAAATAACTTATTACTTTTCCTCGTAAGCATTATCTATGTTTGCCACAGGGATATGCTACTGTGAACAACAAAGTATGAGACCAAAAGGATGAAAAGGAATAGAGGTGCACACAAGGATATGCTCCATGGAACCTGATTTTCCATGACAGATGCACACGCAGACCCTGTCGATCTGTAAAACTGAAAATAGCTGATGCAAGTATCCAGCATAAATGATTTTAGCTAAATATTCAACTCCACAAGAAACAGAAATGGAAACCTGTATTGATGAGCAGACCTGTCCTCAGCACACTATGTTGCTTTGCCACAAAAGACTGAAGCATGTTCAAGGTTTTGCTTCTCTTCCTGAAGCACTCAATGGTTTTAAAAGATCATTTCATTTCTAGGATACACATGAAACTCTCTTTGGCGGTAACAAAGTTTATTTGTGCAGGAGATGGTATTTCCAAGAACAACAAAAGGCTGTGGAGTAGCTCTTATAAAGTCTAGAGATCATCACAAACTTTGTGCATTTTTTAGTGCAAAGAACTTCTTGCTTTTTCTCTTCCAAAACATGATTTCATGCATTCAAGCACATATGTGTGTGCACGCCCTGCTCCGCTGCATGCATACATACAATCCTTTCTTGGGCAAAAGAATGGTAACGTTGCAAAGGTGCTTTTCCTTCCCTTCTTGCAGTAGATGAACACGCTCATGTGTGGAGGTACACACCCCACCTCAGTCTGCCACTCTACATCTCAACAAGATTTTAGCAACGCCACGTATCTTATGCTAAAGACGGCTGAAGGATACTTCCTAGGAGGATCCTGGGTAATGAGAAGGCATGATCATGGGATAACTTGATACTTGCGGCCACTTCAGGATGCTGTTAAGCCATCCTTGCACCAGTGCAGTGAACTCACCTTGCAGAACCCACAGCAAACTGTATTCTAGCTTGGTCTTGGGTCTGCAATTCCCCAGAGGCAGCCACAGCAACAATGGAAAGTATATAAATTGCACATCCAATTGCACCAACGGGGTTGAACAAAGCTTTACATGCTACTAGAGTTGGAATTCCTTCACATTTTAGAGCTTGGCTTTTGACCCACAGAACACACATTCAGAATATATGCCCGTGCATAGTTTCATAGGGCTCCTCCCTGCCACACAACACTTCCCTAAAGGAGCATTACTAGGGGACCCTCAGAGCCAGCACACAGATCTCAGGAGCTCCCAACACGAGTGTTTGCAGTAGCAGTTTGAGTATGGGAAAATCCTTGTAATTTCCTTTCCTGGTGTCAGGGATTTATTCCTTCTCCATTCTTCTTGCTCACCCACCCCCATGGTCCAGTTGTGTGTTTTCTCACCTTATGGTTGGTTGCTTACATCAGTTATCTTCCAAGTTCACTGTTCAATTCCCAATATCTCCCTGTCTTTTCTCCCCCTCCTCACATGTTGCCCCTTTTTCTTTTGCTCAAGGATGCTCATCAACCTATTCCAAATCTACCTGATTTCCTCATTCAAGCCCAGTTATCTACTCTCAGCCTCCTTGTTCTCCTCCACTACGCCCAAAATGCCAGCTCCACATACACTTTTTAGGTGCCCTTCCTACCCAGACAGGCTTCCACAGCTCCTTGACCCAGGCTCCCTGCCTCAGCAGTCTCAGCATTCTTCTGGATCTTGGTTGGGTTTTTTTTGTGTGTGTGTTTTATTTTGTTTGTTTATTTTTTGTTTGGTTTGGGTTTTGTTTGTCTTTGTTTTTGTTTCGTGGTGGTGTTGTTTTTGGTTTTGTTTTCGGTTTTGTTTTCCTCCAAAATTATCTCTCTGCACTTTTCCTACTCTGTCTCCTCCTAACAGCAGATTCTTTCTCTAAATAAATCCTATCTCTCCTTCCTTCCTTCAGCTTCTCATAAGCAAGAGACCATTCAAGAGGACCTCTCCCCATTGTGGCCCCCATCCAACCAAACATCTCCCTGTTCCCTGCTTTTCTCATTGACTTTCAACTCCCCCTTACTTAATCATCCTCCATCTTCTTTCATCTCCCATTTACCATTTCTCTCTCCCCATCTCATCATATCAATGACATCTTGTCCTGATTTTTTCCCTTCTTTTTTTTTTTTTTTTTTTTTCCTCCTCATCCCTTTTCTTCCCCCTACATTCAGGTCAAGTTCTTTCCTTCGTAGGGTTGCCTGGATCCCAGACATATCTCCTGGCAGTGTAGAAGGAAAGGTTTCCTGCTCTTGCATGTAGCACCGGCTGAGCCTTCCCTGTGGGTTTTGCAGTGGAAATGACCATGACTTCACACAGCCCTGAGCTCCAAAATATCTGTGTAGTTCGTGTGTGGTTAGCCCCACTGGACTCCTATGAGGAGACTTACTGTATTCCTTGGAAAGGGAGACCTTGGGCATTTTAGCTGTCAAACCGTAGCAAAGCCTGCACTGCATACTTGAGAATGGGTGCCTTTTTTTCCCCTGCAATATTTAGAAATCTGCTGTTAAGATTTCCACAGAGAGGACAAAAGGGGCACCCCTACCACAAAGGTGAGCAACTCCAAAGCATATAGGTTTTTAGACATTTAAAAAACAAACTTGCAAGGCTTTAGTAACATGGAGAAAACAATATTTTTCCATTTGGAGGGAAAAAATAAATCTTTTTCTGGCTTATATAAAAAAGAGCTAGATAAAAGCAAAAACAATTTCAGCTTTATTAGATCAAGCTTAGTAAAATTATAAATAAGTAGAAAGAAGGCCTTTTCATGGGACTTACCAAGCAATACTAATAGTAGATATCATCTGCCTGCAAAAGTACATTAGAACAGCCTTGACTTCAGGTGCTGAGGCTCTCAGCCCAATAGTCAGGTTTAGGAAAGTAGATGTAGCATAGGAAAGCAAACCTGCATCTACAAATACTAACAGGTCCCATTTCCCAGAAAAGGCCATTTAATAGTGTGACACCCCACATTGTAAGATACTGTATATACTAGAAGGAAAATTCACCTGGCCCTCAGCATTTGGGCATTAATTCCAGATCACTGGAATGCTGCTTTAAATTATCATTTTGTCCTGGGCAGAAATCCTCCTCCCTAGCTGAATGTCTGAGGATGTACCATTTCTCATGAGAAGCGGGCACTGCCACTTAATGTTTGCTTCACTTGTGCTAGCAGTTGTCCAGATAGCAAAGCAAACTGACAAAGATCAGCTGGATTTAGCAACAAGAAACAGTTATTTATATGAAAATGTCTATAAGAAAGGCATATATGAAATGACTATTTTGCACAAAACAGAATGCTGTCATCTGCTGGCATGAAACAACTTTAGCCTGTTTTGTGGTGTAACAGCTTGGCTACATGTGATTCCATATACATTTTCCAACCAAAAAACAATTTTAGAATTGAAGTAAGATAGATCTGTGACACTCCCCCAAATATGAGCACTCCAGAAATCAATTAATTCAATCTGTGAATGTAGGCAAGAAGCTTTATAGGTCAGCAACTGTTATATATAATTTCTTAAGTATCACACCTGGGGAATTCTAAAGAATAGAATTAAACCATCTAACATACTAAATGGCCCAAGGCCTGCCTCCTAGGAAGAAACATACTGAGGCCACACTCCTGCTTTTTGGCCTGGGCATGCAATAATGATGATTAGGGTGCTCTTCTGTCACCCTGATCCTAGAAATCACTTTCATGCTGTCCTTTAATTTATTTTCCCTTTTAAATATGTTTGCCTAAGTGTAAAATACTTAATTCTGTCAGGAATAAGTTTAATTCTAGAATTATTTTTCTATCCCAAACTGACTCGAGATATCCAACGATCTCTAGATGATAATGTCCATAACTTGTGAAGTTCAGAGTTTTTGCAAGCCTCAGATGAGCTATGGGCAGAAAGAGAGTTAAAAATTCAGTGTGTAATACAATTGTGCTACCACTACACAGTGTGGTTTTTGTACTGTTGTTTGTTTTTGTTTTTTTTTTTTTTTTCCCCAGGAAGATTTGAGTAAAATAGAAAGCAAACATGTTTTTCTAGTTCATAGGAAACTGGTATTATTTGTGGGCTAGGAATAGAAGAACATTTCCTCCTTTTGTGTGCCAAAGATAGACTGTCAAAATCTCAGTGCCCTCTCTACAGAATGAAGGGTCATGGCCTCTTTGCAGAAGCAGCGCTTGATAGCAAACCCCTCCTTGCTCACTGAACTGTTCATGTGTTGCCTTTACAGTAGAAGCTCTCAGGAGCAGAGACTTGGATTTAGCATATACATATACACCATGTAAGATACTGCCAAACTGGTATAAAAAAGAAACAATGGAAGTGTTAATCAGTTAAATAAAAATATTGGGTTTATTGCTTCCAGACTTGTTTTTGCAGCTCTGAATCCTGTCAAGTCCTATGTCTTCAATTAAAATTAGGTTATAAAATAAGTAATAAAACAGAAACAAATAAAACAAAAAAAAATATAAAAAGCCTTTAAAAGAGCCATAGAATCAGTGGCAGAATGAAAAAAAACACTCTCTGCCTATAGCTTAAAGGAGCTCTGGAAGCTCTGGTGCAGTCTGCAGCTGATTATCTCATCAATATGCTATAGCTGGGCTTGAGGAACTCTGCTGGTTGGGACTGTGGGGTTTTTTTTTGGCTCCCAATACAAAATGTTGAGCTATCCCATAAAGCTCTAGGCAGACTATGAGAGTCTCTTGCTTGAGAGATTATCACAGCTGGGTCTCAGCAATTAAATGGAGATGTAACAAATAACTCTCCTCAGCCAGATGCAGGGACTAGGGAAGCCAGGAGACAACATTCCATTGATTGCAAATGAACCTTCCTGAGCACTGCAGAAGAGAGCATGAGCTTTCTGTTAATTGTTAATTGACATCTCTGGTCATGGCTAACTAATGTCTGGGTGGCCCAGAGCTTGGCACGTTCATTTATATATGTTTCTATAACTGAAATAAACACATCAGTACTCACAGAGCAAAACTCAATGGAGTTACATAGTAATATCATTGCTGTTATTCTGCCTATACTTCTATTTGCCCAAAATTGACCCAGTGAAAGAGCACATCAGCAGTGCTTTCTTCCAGACACAGTCCATCTGCCTGGGATGTGAAGGGAGGGATCCCTCGATGAAGCTGGACAACAGTAAAGCTCCGGTTTTCAGTACTGTGACCTGCTATCTGGAAGAAGCTGCAGCTCAGGCTGCTCATGGGATTGTCCCTCCACCTTTATCTGCTGAGTGGATTCAAACCCAAACAACATAAATCTGCCAGTTCCCAGGAAAATCTACTGTGAGACTTGATAGTGTGGCATGGAAGGCAGTGAAAAGACAGTCTAATAAGTCCAAATTCTGTCTCAGAGACATGTGGGCCATGTTGATTAAACCACCCACATGTATCCAAAGCAGAATCTGGCACAGACAGACCTGTCCTTTTTTTCTCCCTACCTAGTGGGTAAGATTGGGCTTCTATCATGTAGTCTACTCATAGAATAGAAATTAGAATGTATGATTAATTTACATTTACAGAAACTTATTTATACAAATTAAGCATTAAGTAAAAGTAAATTTATGATATAAAATCTATACTACATTAGTAATAATAAAACTGTACTATACTACTGTACTTTTAATAATAGTATACTAGTAATATACTACATATTTGCACATTCAGAAAAAACATCTGTATAATCTACAGACATTATAGACTCTAAGCTCCATGAAGTTTGGAAGACAGTGGAAGCACTACCTCCATATTGATAATAAAGCACACCTTCTGAGGAGTAAAATTTGCATTATATGTATTCTTCCCAAGTACTTACAATTTTGTTTTTATCTTTAATGATCTACTTGACACTTCCTGGAAATTGTGGAAATCTAATTGGTTTCCAACCAATTTGCCCATGTTCTCAATTTTGTAACGAAATTACAAAGTGGGATGTGTGACGTTGATTCAGCACTGTTACTGAGTGACTTGAATCCTTCCAGCAACCAGAACCCAGTGTTTTTGTTTAGACACATGACACATAATGGCATCTGGAATATCTTATTTATTTTATGTCAATAACTTTGCCTACAGTTAAAGGCTATAACCCCAAATATTAAAGCTTATAAAGTTGTAAATGTCTAGGTTTTCCTCTCCAGTTCCTTCTATCCTGTGTAATTCAATCATTGTGTTAGGTTTGACTTTGTCAAATATGTATTTTCTAACAACATTTTACCCTAGTGAGGGTTTGCGTGTATAATTTTGATTCAGGTGACAGTGTGTTTCCTTTTCTCAAAAGAGTGTAACCAGCACTTCAATCCTCTAAAACACACTTGAGTCAAGAGCAAGTAACAGAAACTTTATGACAATGAGACCTCAGCTTAACTCCCCACACTTTATGACCCTCATTCTCAACAGTCACATAATCTGCAACTCAGTTTTAAATCCTTCATCTCTCAGAAGAGAGATAATATTTCACTATAATTCATTTTTGTAAAAACATTCAGAAAAGAACTATAAAAACCTCTCTATATCTCAGTGCAAAGCTAAACTGCATCAATGTAGTTTTTAACTAAGGCTAAGCCAGCCTACCTATTACAATAGAATCTCCTCCCAACCCTTTCCTTATTACACTGGCAGCAGACCACCAGTTTTTAAAGAATTGCTTACTACAGAATTCAGTCATCTGTTCTTGAGTATTTCAGCCTCAGGCTAAGAGAATCTGGACCAGAGAATATAAAGAGAAAGCAGCAGTCCAAGATCCCTTCCACAGGATCTGGGCTTGGAGGGCATCTTCCCTCCCTCCACTCAGAGCAGAGTCACCTGCAGTGGCTTGTCTAGGGCTGTGTCCGATTGAGTTTTGAGTATCCCCAAAGATGGAGCCTTCACAATTTTTCTTCTCACAATGTGCAAATGTTTGACCACCTTTGGAGGAAATCAGTTTTTCTTGTATTTAAATGGAATTTTCTGTGTTTCACTTTGTGCCCAGTGCCTCTTGCAATACTGAGAAGCCTGGCTCTTCTTTACTCTGTCCCCATCATATATTTACACACATTATAAGCTTCTCCAGATTGCACAGTCTCAGCTCTCTCAGCCTCTCCTCATATAGCAAATCCTCCAAGCCCTTAATCATATTCATGCCTCTTTTCTGGACTCATTCCAGTATTTCCATGTCTGGCTTCTAAATAGTGAGTCCAAACTGAGTATCCTGCACAGATGTGTATCACCAGGACTGAGGGAAAGATTACCTCCCTCAAACTCTCCCTCACAGAGCCCAGGAGGCTGATGACTTCTTTGCTGCAATGGCACATTGCTGGCTCACAGTCAACTTCAACTCAGCTTCTTTCCTGCAGATCTCACAACCAGCGTCTCAAGCTGAAGCACAAACAGCAGAGCATGAGCTCTGTGCAGTTCCATACCAGCTTCAAGCTTTAAGTTTTTGCTCTGTATCCAGTGACAACACTGTAAGTACTTAGGGAATCTGTTAGTCCATCATAAAGGAAAAACTCAGAGACCATACAATTTATTGTTTAAACAACTGAATTAATTTCCAATAGTATAGAGCACAGTGGCAGAATGACCCACACTGGAAAATTCAGAATTTCTGATGGCAGGCATATTTCTCAGTAAGCATATGGTCTAAGCTGATTTTTTAGGCCGGAGGGGAGAAATGTTTGGGGGGGTTACCCACAGACAGACATGCCTTAGATGAGGAAGCTCCAGTTTTAATTGTAAAACTTATACATCTTATAAATCAAAACCGTCACTTCCCACCAAAGATCTATACATGAATATTTAGCAAACACAAGATTTGTATTTGCATAAAAATTCCACACTCTGAATGCAAATAAAGCCAGAACAAATGGTTTGCCTGCTTGCCGTATATAGCCACTCACACTTCTGTCTGTGCTATCATGTCTGAAGAAAGAGTAGTTCAGTTAATTTTGTTCAACAACTGCAAAAAAGGAAGTTTTAAGAACAGACCAAAAAGGTTATTCACAGCTGTATGACAAACCACTGTCAAAACATAACAAACCACAACCAAACTCAAGCAGAAAATCACAAAATGTAAGACCGTAAAAATGATGGAAATTGTGCAGGACAGGCATTTTAGATGAACAAATGCAATCTGTACCAACATAAAGGACCAACACAGCACAGAAAATGATACCCAGAAAAGTCGTCTCAAGAAATAAAGGCAAAAACATAAAATTCAAATGACAGGACACCAAAAGGAACAGACAAAAACCAGGGAAACCATCCAGTTGTATTAAATCAAGCACACCCCTGACCCCTGACTTCATCTGACCTAGTAGAATGCTAAACATGGCATGAAACAAAAAATTATGTAAAAACATAAGCAAAATGACACTAAGATAAAGTGATATTGGCCACGCCTTCCCATACTGCCACAATTCATTTAAGCAGGTGTCCAGGTTGGTCTGGGGCAGAACCCAGAGCTCAAAAATCAAAGCTTAGTTGCTGCAGAAGAAGGTGTCTGCCTTTCTGTGGTGTGTTCATGCTGGTGGTGGGTTAAGTGACCAACCCAGACATTTCACAGCCATCGACTTGATTAATCTTTTGTTGCTGTAAATCAAACAGTTTCATGAGAATTAAGCAAATCACTGGAACCACACCAACACTTGCTAAGAATTTGGCCATTATGCTGGGGATATCCCTTCTCCACTCCCCACCCCCCAACTGTATAAATATTCCAATTATTGCTGTGAAAGCACATAGGAAGTTCTGTTGTGCTATATTTGCTGAAGTGAATTTGTTCCGAAAAGAGATGTCTGCAAATATAATTCTACCAGTTTCTGATTTCTAACCTCTCCTCTGAACTATGTTTAGATGGGAAGCTGAGGCAGAAAAAAACCAACTTACGTTTGCTCTAGAAATACTATTAAACATATACAGCCTATCTAAGGGAAGAATAAACAATTGACAAAGTACTGATCTAAATAATGCATAGGTCCCTTTCACTCTTAGAAACATTGGAAGAGAAGAGAAGCTGCGAGCCACTGTGACACAGTACCATGTGTAGTGGAGAGCTTTTTCACTTCTAAAGTTCCTGATTTTCATCCAGGCAAAATCAGCAACATCACACACCTTTAAATAGATGCAACTCTGATAAATTCTATTTTTGGTTTCAGTCCAGTTTGTATCTGCCAGAATAGCACCTCACGTCATCACCCCCATGCCCGATGAGGAGCCTGAGGACACCATTCACAATGAGAAACCTGAGGACAAGCACAGCCTGCTGGGACCTCAGAGGGCTTAGCTCAGACAGAATGCACCTTTCCTCTTAGATGCTTTCTGCAGCTCTCCACAAGCTCCCTTCCACTGAGAGATAGATAGTTAACAGGACTTACGGCAGCTAGTTTAAGTTAGTCGAAGCTATTCCCTCACTGTGGTTAGTACAGTGTAAACATAGCCATGAATGTTTCTATAAAGCATATTGTAGGCAGACACCAACTTGCTCTGCTAACACTCTGAGTAACCCAAAAGCTACATGTTTGCATAGCGTGGCATCACGTCTGAGCAAGCAAATCCTGTGAAGAGGCAGCAGATATTTGTTTGGGCTCCAAGGCAGATGAAAATGGCCACACAGCATCTGGTCAGCTCGGCATGTGGGAAAAACAGGCTCATACAGGCATTTCCCATACAGGCATAGCTGACCTCCTTAAAACTGGAAGAATTCTTTTCCTGGCAAGGTTGAAACACACAGGTTGTTCATATGAAGAAGAAAGATAGTCCCTTCCCTGAACACAGGACTTCTCACTCAAGCACTGTCAGTCAAGCATCACAGCACGGTCCACATTCAGGTGAAAAATATCAGTGGTGAAATGGGTTGGTGTGTGCATCAAAGGGGATATAACGTAGTGGGGAGTGTGTCTGGAGAACTGGTGGGAGGTGAGGGGTTACGGTGATACGATAAAAGATATACATGGCATTCTCAAAATCCTCAAACTGCATTGAGAACATGTGGATTGATAACCAGCATGATTTTTCTGGTAATTTTGTGCCGTAGATGTATGAACAATATCTCACCAGTGGATAATATCAGTTGTCGCTTATATACATGTTTTATAACAACCAGAACACTCTTTTTCAAAAAGCTGTTGGTGGTTGGCTTTGATTTCTTTTTTTTCTGCAGCAAAGCTTGCTTTCCCACTCTCTTTCTCTTTCTCTTTCAAGCTCATGGAAGCTAACTGCAGAGAGAGTAAAAAGGTATTGAACACACTGGACAAAATAATTAGGAAAAATAGTCTGCCATTTAAAAATGTTTTGTTGGTTTTATAAGTGCAGCTTGTTTATTACCCTTAAAACGAAGGCAAGTGCTCTGTGTTTAGTTATACAAATCAGACGTCTGACAAAATAACATGAAATAATAAATAAGCACTTTCAGAAAAGGGCAAGCAATGTAACAGGTTTATAAGCTTTAGTCAGAACACACGTTATACATAGTTTTTAATAAAATTTTATGCAGCAAGTAATGCAGAATGCCCTTAACTCAAAAAAAGGTAACATCAGTAATAGGTACCATAACAAATCTGTGCTGAAGTTGAAACAGCCTCTTCCTGTTTTCTGTCCTTTTAGTGTATGATACATTTGTTCATGTTTTACAGAGAGGCATTATATTTTCTTTTCAATATAGTTTTTCTACAACGACTCACTGAGATTTCTGGAACCACTAGAGGTAAGATGCAGTTCTCATGTCAATCTTGAACTGCCACTGTCAGGACAATTTCAGGAAGTCTCAGAACATAGAGCACAACAACTGGCACACAGGATCAACCCAAATGCCCCCTCAGACCAACATCTTTGCCTAACCACAGACAACCTAAAAGAAAGAATGGAATAACTAAGAAAAAAATGGGAAAAAAATAATCGTACAAGTGTGGCATGATCCCAGCCCAGGTCCTACTTCCAAAAATGAACAGGTAGAAAGCTATAGAGGTTGCATAAATTCAGACATGAAAGTCATGGTTTTTAACAGCTATTGACATCCAAGTACAATGAGAGCACAGGGAATCCCACACTTCAAATATCACCCTAACAACTCTTAATTTATTTAAAGAAAAATATATACAAACTTTATGGTCCCAGACTATAAGCATATAAACAAATTATCTTGGAACATATTTTCCTACAGAACTGAAGAAATTCAAGGTGGGAAGCTCTTTTCTAAAGGTTTAGCTGTAACTTTTATCTATGAGCAGTGCCGATAGGGTTACAGTGCAACTCTGCCAATAAGAATCCCTGTTGACAGCAGGGAGAATGATCCCAGACATATAACTAATGTTCTGGTGTCTTAACATGCATATGAGCATGTAATTCAAAATACTTCTTTGACAAATTAAATATATTTTTTCCAAATCTACCAAATTTTAAAAATGTACAGAAATCACCTAATGTGGCAAAACTAATTTAATTTGGTATACATCAAATTCATTATGGTCAAATAGGACTCTCAATAAAAAAAAAAAGCCCCCCTTGGAGTGTGAACATGCCAATCTGTTGCTGTATACATATGTATTTGAAACATCCCCCTGACTTTCAAATAATTTGTACATATCTCACAACTAAGAATATATTTTTTTTAACAGCAGCATTGCAAACTCAGCTCAGGATGGATCTGGAAACAAATTTGTGTATTGTTGTAGTGCCAACTCCTGCAGTGAATAGTGAGCTAACATTTGTTTACAAAATCTAACACCACGTAAGAGAAAGCTTGGTAGGAAACCTATTTGTACTTTTGTTATAAGACATAAAAAAGATGCTGGAATAAAATGCAGAAAACACCAGTCCAAAATTGTTCTGCTATGGGCATCCATTACACAGAAGAGTAATAGAAAGTAACACTCCTACCAAGTTTTTTTTCCCCATAACCACAGAAAAACATCTCTGTCTGAAGTCAGCCTTCCTTCACTAATACATGAATATTTTCAAATTATTTTTTCCCCTGTTAATTCTGTTCTTACTTCAGACATTATTTGAGAACAAATACTGGTCCGTCATGGATCTCCACTTAAACAGCAGACATTTTTTTTCATAGCGATAAGAAGAATTAAAGAAAATAATCTTCATTTTTGTGAAGTTAGTCATCTAAGAGGAGAGGGCAGAGGAGGAGTGCTGTACTCTGATGCAGGACAAGTAGATGCACTGTTTCTGCTCCCTGTGTTTCTGGATTATGCCAATCAAGCACACTGAATGCAACCTGAAAACATTTGCTCTGCAACTGCTTGCTAACACAAAATGAAGCCTGTGTATTTTTTCTTTACAGCAAAATTGTGGATTAATTCAAAACTAAAATGTCCTTTTGCTACAAAAAGTAGAAATGGAGAAAAAAATCACCCACAGTGAGGCATAAAGCAATTTAGACAAATAGAAGTTGTTCCCAGACCTCTGCACAAGCCTTGGACTGAACATGACGTTTAAAATTTTTTTGGATCAGCACTCCTGTATTTCATACAGTACTTTATCCACATCCCTCCTATCCTCCTGTTTGTAGAATCATCACAACAAAAATATAAATTTAAAGGTTGTTCTTGCATACCTCACACCTGGTTAGAGTTAGAAAGTGCTAAAAATCGTATGAGGGAATTTATTCTCACAGGCTGTTTAGCCTGCAATTCTTGTTGTTTCTTGCCTTTGCAAGAACCTCAGAGGAAGCAGTTCTTAAAAAGGGATGGCTATTTTCCTTGCCATTATAAAAAAAACAGAAATTACTTTGATGGTCTGAGCTATGGTTTTGAACTTCAAACCAACTCATTAAGTACTTGAATATATGCAAGATAACTTAGAAAACAATTCACAGCAACCAATGTGATATTAAACTCTCTCCTCTCCAGGTTTTGTAGGTGCCCACACTGACTGAACAACATACCACAATGAATGTCACATAAATGCCAAAAAGATTCATGTGGTGGTTTAGTTTTGCCACACCACGCAACTGAGTCTCACCTGTCACTGCTGATGAAATTCATGTCAGCATTGTAGGGACCCGTACCTCTGAAAGAAGAAAATACTGACCCTCTCTTACAGTATGTTCTTTACGTCTACAGAATGTGCCCACTTCAGGAGCAATACACATTTTGCAAAGTATGATTCTGAATTTCTTCAGTATAATCATCTGTGCCTACACACTCATGAAATATCCTACTAGGGTGGAACAGGAGCTTCTAACTGTACACACACTGTGTCAGCAAAGTGGCATCAGTTTCATTTCCCAGAGCTATTCCCGTGAGGTGGTGTGCAATGTAGTCACAACCAGTGGCTCTGAATGACTTTTCTCACCTTTAATTTCTCCTAAAAATCCACCACTTCCGAGGCAGATGGCAGGCTACACCCCCAAAGAGGCAACTTCACAGGAAGCCTTTGCTCTGCGTGGGGATGCTGCGTAGGGAAGCTGAACTTTTGCTTCTCCTCTGCTATTTCCACCTGCTTTTTTCCCCCCTGAGTTTCATCACTTGTATGTCATCCCATTCACATTTTACTCTCCCATGTTGTGAGCTGTCTGCTCCATTCAATGTCCTTCAGAGGGGTACTCACATGGAATTCACTCACAAGAAGTTCACCCAAAGCATTTCCATTGAAGAATTTGTGTTTTCTGCTTGTTTGTTAGGTTATTGGTGCTTTGTACGTTCTGCATAAATGCACTTAAAACTTCAGAATCACAAGAAAGGTGAATGGGAATGGTTGAATTTCAGAACACAGGTTTTCATGCAACTGTGAGGAGATTTAAGAGCAAATGGTAGTACTAACAAAACAACATTTTTGTTTACTGCATCAGAGTTACAAGTTACACTTGAGGAATGACATTCTTAACAGTGTCAAGAAAAAGTGGGGATTACTTTAAAAAGAGTAAATTTTAACCCAAATGCGATCAGACACCAAGAAAAATTATTTTTTTTTCTTCTTTTTCCCCGAGAAATGTCTCTGTTTACACTCCAATATCACAGAAAAAAATGACAGTGTCTATGTCGTGGGTGTCTTTGGGTCCCCAGTGATTCCAGATATTAAGAATATTTTGGCATATTCTACAGTGATCTATTTGAAATAAAAAAACTAGCCAACTGATGTGGAATAATCAACTCCTTTCCGTAAACCGTAATGACTATACCATGTTGGGTTGACATATCCCAGGCAAATCACAGAATATTCTGAGTTGGAAGAGACCCACAAGGATCATCAAATCCAACTCTTAAGTGAATGGCCCGTACAGAGATTGAACCCACAGCCTTGGCATTATTAGCACCATGCTCTGACCAGCTGAGCTAAATGTAGCAGTGATCCCTGCTGCGTTTGCACGCTAGTCCCAAGAGAGTGACTGCCTGAGGATGTTTTTTAAGGGACACAGTGAGATGACAATTATGGGGGATTCTTCCAACTACCTGACCACCTATGAATCATTCTCCTAGATTGACTAGGAATTATTATGTTGTCTTTATTAAATGTGATTCTAAGCAGAAGTCTTCCTGAAACACTGAATAAAAACTGTACTGCTGGTGACATTAGGTATGTTGGAGGAAAGAGTCATCGGCCGCTTGTATACCTGGTAACTGCAGGAAAACAGTATTGCAAGATGGATGATCCCTATCATTCATACCACACTGGTGTCACTGTGATGGAGAATTGTACAGGTTTTCTTTTTGTCTTTTTCACTGTTTTTTTCTGCATGCATCACTGACAGTAGTAATATGAAACTGCTCTTATTTGAAACATAGTGGCCTAGAAAATATATAAACTGATGCCACTGTGTCTGCTACAGAGCAGAAGGATCCCAGGGGGCTACTGTTATAAGATTATTCCAGTATGGGTCAACTGTTGCAATATTCAGCAACCTAAATATCATTAAAGCAGCTATTCCCGACTAGGTCCTTTCCTATCTAACACCTTTTTGAGCACAAACTTGGATGTTTCCTCCAATATATATTTTTTAATATCCTGATCTTGCTTGCTCTTGCAAAACAGATGGGTGATCTGCAGAAATGAATCTCATGTTTTCATGCCACAGTGCTGTATTCATCTGGTTCACTACACCAGTTTTGCTTTCTGACTCCTCTGCATGGTTACACGAGACATTTACTTCATGTATTATTTTACTGGTAAAATGAAGATCCTCATTCCCTGAAAAGGTTTTGGAAATGTAGGCTCACTTCCAGAGCAATTCTCTATATGATCTGGAACAAAAAGGCACTGACAGCAGGGGATGATTCCCTTCCAAAGCTGCAAGATAAATACCTTTGAAAACAGGAAACATACAATTACATTTATTCACTTAGGCTCCTGAAGTGTGCAATACAGAGTCCCCCCCACTCCCCAGCATCGTTGGGAAGAGTCAATGGCAGTTCAGTCTTCGCTAAGACACAGAAGGAAGCCTGCCTGCCTTTGAGCAGACAAACTTTCCAGTAACTCTTAAAATTTAGACTGACTACATGCATTAACATTTGTTGCTGCGATGACTGTCAATTAACAGATGCAAATTATGAATTCAAATATGCAAATCATATGTAAATCACACTTATTTTTAGAAGGCTTACCTAAAGAGGGGGATGTAGCTGTCACATTTAACAATAGCAAACACCTAATAGCAAACGCCTACATGTAAAACTACTAAAAGACACAGCAGTGGTGCAGTGTTGAAGCACATCTGAACCTACATCCTCTTTCAAGACACAAAATAAGTTTTTACAGTTTCTTTTTGGCATTCATTCCTGATGTATTGCATACATATGCCTACTAGCAAATGCTTTAAAACAGGATAGATGGAAATACTGCAACAGATAAGCTTGCAGAGAACAACCTTTTCCCCAAATATGTGAGCATATCATGCTCTACGAGACAGACAGTAAGTTACAAAAACCCCTTGTACCACGAATAAAAAGTAATGACTTGGCCCACATTATTATGTCACTGCTTTTCTCTGAGAAGTTGAAGCCTAAAATGGAATCACAAACTTACGAAGAGCTCCAAAGTCTTCCTTAATTTATCATCATTTTCACTTGAAAATCTTGAGAGAAAATTTCAAAGCCCTCCTCTATAATGTCATATGGCACACAGTAAACTGGGGGCAATTATTTCACCATAAGTAATTACTATTTTTTGCTCATGCCATGATGATGGGTACTGAACATGAGGGAAATTGAAACAGAAAGCTTGTAACACTTTCACTGAAAGTACTGCTCTTACAGCCTAGTTCCTAATCTATAAACACTTTGATAGAAATACAACTGTAGGACAGTAAATATTATTGAAATACTTAAAACAGCAACATTCCAGGAGCAGTCACAGCAGTATTGGGTAACCAAATACTCTTCAGGTAAAGCTTACCCCTCTTTGCGTACAGGCACGAAACATGCAGTTATAAATGCATCATCCTGAAAGGGCTTAAGGACAAGGAAAGACCCATGCTCACAGCCAAACCCCTGAGGCAGGCAGAGAAGGAGCAATGCAGGACATGACCGGCCTTAGCTGCTTGATGTCCTCCCACTGGGAGGTAAAGCCCAGGGGAAGACACCTCAGAGCCCCTGCGAAAGCTCCTACCCCAAAGGAGGGCTTGGCGTGGCTGACGCTGACTTGCCGAGGAAGCATTTGACAGAAGCCCCTCCCTGACATCCGTCACCTCCAGAGGGAGAGCAGTAGCAAAGAGCGGGGATGATCACTTTTAAAATAACTATAGGTGTTTCCACATGTGACTGCACTCTAGCTATGAGCTGCAACCATTATTTAATTGTAATTTCAGCTAACCATTTTGCAGTAATTGATGGCTGAATAAGAAATCCAACAACTGCCTATATGGCTGAACAAATTAGACTCTACTTATAATACCTTCTTAACTCAGCCACCCACCATGGTTGAAATATTTGATTGCTAAATTGATTTTTCATTAATTTAATCTTCAAGGATGATTATTATTCTGAAACTGGACCACACACAATAAAAACAGGCATTTTATTAGTCATATAGTCACAGGGCACATAGAGAAAAAGGCATGAGCCCTGGCTGATACATAATTTGTTGTTCCAATTCCAACTTGCAGAATACCATTACCTCATCACAGTTGGTTGGATAGAAGTGAAAAGAAATTTGGGTCCCATTAGTCTTTTTAAGAATTCTTGACCTTGAAAATATGAAACTACTTGCAAGAGATTATTAAATAGCTGTAATAATAAAAAATAATCCCAACACTGGAATTTTAAATTAAGAAAAGCTCTTTCTCATTTCAAGACACATTTGTTATCAGGAAGACAGTGTGTCCTGGAAGTAGTTTGTAATAGTTTCACATAAATAAATGCTTTTACAACCATGGAATGTCACTACCATAAAGGACATCCTTGCAAAAATTATAATCAATTATCAAAAGGTCTTTAATACACTTTAAAAATACATGTCACTGAAACTACTCACACAAATAAATGTTAGTGGCAGAGCAAAAGGGAGACCTTAGTGTTTTTTCCATGAAGACTTGATAGGAAGAAACCAGTGAATAAAAGACCTGGCCAGCAATACAAATTAGTGGGCAGTGCAGAACATCTCAAAACTCCTGCTTGGTAATGTTTTCAAATTACATATTTTTTAATGGCATTCACCATTTTATAGGTCTTAACTATCCCATCAGAGTACCACTGACCTCCTCATGGTCTAGAGAGGCCAATTTTATTTCTAAGGTTAATATTCTCCCTTTTGGCAACATTTTCATTTTGTTTCTGGAAGTAACCCAGGCCCAAAAGGTTTCAACAGGATACCCATCAACTAATGAATTAATCAGCTACACCAATAATGCCTAAAGCCTTGGACTGACCTGAAACTAGTAATGTCTCAACCAGATTAGACCCACCAGGGACCTGTCTTTAACACTAGATCTTTTAAGAAATGCAAATAGAGAAGAAATGAAGAAAAACTAGCTTCTGTGTCATTTTCTCTCCATATTATGGGTACATAAGAATCATAACAGCTTGTGTGATGAAGGTGTGAGGAAAGGAAGTGTAGTAATACAAAAGACATAGATGGTTCTTGACATATGTCCTTTTTGCTGCTTAGCAACATGTCAGTGTACTGCATTCTTTTTCTGTTTCAACTTTCTGCAAAAAGGATGTTTATACTGGAAGAATTGATTTTTTGCAGAACCCTATGCACAACCTTCTGCAAAGCAGTGGATACTGTGCTCCAAATAGAGCCCAGAGGGTTCTGTAATTGAAATACTAAAATATTTTTCAAACAAGACAAGTATTCTCCGGTCATGTGAGCCGGGCAAATCCAAGATGCTCCCCACTAAGAATTTTCTTCTTCTTCTTTCTTTTAATAACAACTCTTGTAATTTAAAGTGCTCTATTAAGACTTGCCCCCTTCTTATCTTTACCCCTACCCCCTCCACCCAAATCCATTATTGCAGAGGAGTAAAGTGAAGAACCACTTCAAAGTTGAAATTAGGTAGCCTGGACTTGCTTTGTTCACCAGAGTCCCTTTCTTTTCTTGCACATCTTTTTAAATTATTTTTATTTCCTAAAGTCAGAATAGCCCATTAAAAATATTTTTAATAAGAAAACTTTCCTATATAGTTAATTATTACTGACAAGTATCTAAAGATCAACATTTTTAGCTACTCAGAACCTTCACTTTTATTATCCTGCTAGAAATGATGTGCATTTGAATTTGTACTAGTGGAATTCACATCTCAAGGATCGTAACCTCCAAGACATTCCTTTCACATTCTGTGCTGAATTCAGTAAAACTTACTGCCACACTCTTCCAGTGAAGTTGTTGTGGAACTTAGCATACAATGGAGAGAACAGAGACTATGTTTTTCATATTTTTTAAGGTTTGTGCTTGTGTCAGCAAAGAAGATGCAAATTTTACTGGTATTAGAGGTGTTTTATGCCCTCTTAGCAGCCTAGAAGTTTTGTTTACACCCATTCTCTGTTTCATTTGCCAAAATCATGAAATGTAGCCTTAACATCAAGGAGAATAATTCCATACTTTTTTTTAGAATACAATGTAGCTTTTGTACAATCTGTGGTACCTCTAAGAAATACATAAATCTTCCAAGTACTTATGAGCACTGCTGTAGGTATGAATTAGGACATCTGAGTACATTTGAGCAACGTAGGTATGAATAAGGATGCTTCTCAAGTAAAGTCTATGTTTTGCTGTTCAATATCAATTTGAGAATAGATAAGTTAGCATGGCCTAAGCAAGCTGTATGCATCCCATATCATGCATTCATAGGTGATTAAGGAACAAAGAACAAGACTTCATCAATCCACCGATTTAGTCCTCGAATGATTCAGCAAATCGCGTCACAGAAAAATCACATAATATAGTCTTTTCCACAAGCTTACTGAGCTCTGTTTTAAAACTGGCCCATTTCTCTCTTCACTGCTACTACTGATTCAGACCCCATTGATCTGATGACTAGAAGTGTTCTTTTAATTTCCAGCCTATATTCATATAAGCACATATCCACTTGTTTTAGTGTCAAGTGCCACTTCTCCCACCCTGCTGTTTCCCCCCATGAAGAGCAGGTGGACAGCAATCTGGTCTCCTCTCAGCCTTGTATTACTGGACTAAACAAGCCACGACCTTTATTTTGTTTGCACTACATAAGCTTCTGTATCATTCTAATTGTCTGTATAACCCTTCCTAATGCTTGCTTCACTTGGATTTAATGTTCCTTAAAAGTGGGTGTACAGTTTTTCAAAAGCTAGCTCTCCAGTGCTGCTACAACATTAACATTTTTCCGCCTCCACAGGAAATATCTTGTTTGATACTTTCTAGGATCACATCGCGTACAGCTGTATCCCATCAGTGACTCATAGTTATTCTATGACTGATTGTTACACACAGGTCTTTTGCCTCCTCTGTCATTTTCAACTGATAAGTCTCTAGCAAAAATTCTTTTCAGCAGCCCTTAAGTGCCATCAGTACTCTTAAATTTCATCTCACTTCTATTACTTTAGTCCTCAAGGTCAGAACATTTTTCCTGCATAATATTCTGATCATCCTTTATATTAATGACGCCTCACAATATTTTGCCACCACCGAATTCCATTCTTCTACTTCTACATTTTGTGCTAAGATCATTAATTAAAATGTTAAGTAAGTCAAGTACTCTAGATTGATCCTTGAAAAATTCTGCTGACATGTTCCTTCCAGTGTGACAGTTCTCCATTTAGCATAACCTGTTGTCATGTCCTCTTTATTCAGTTCCATTCCATTCTGCAGTGCCACTACTAACATCCACCTTGTTCAGCTGGACTAATAATTTCCTGTGCATGATTCTGTATAAAATGCTGAAATCTGAATAATATCAGATCTACCACATTTCCTGTAGCAGTGTTGTCTGGGATAATAACTTTGATAAATCTATGTTGCATTTGTTTGAATGTTCTAATATTGTGGTTGCCTAAAAGTAATTTGAAGGTCAGAAAAAATGAGATGGTAGTAAATCACCTCTTACGAAAATTGTCACTGAAGAAACTTTCTTTCAGAGCAACCTATGAAATAAGTACAACTTACATGCAAAAAAATAACTAAAGCACTAAAAAATCAGATATTAACCAGCAGTGATCTAAAACAGTGGTAAGAAAAAGTATAATTCATAATGTAGATTTGGTATAGAGCCTTAGAATACAATGTGTTGCAAGAAATAAACATTCTTATATGAACTTTTGTTTTAAGCATAACTATTCTCCTATACCTATTAACAAACTAAGCATTCAAGCATCTTCACAGTACAGGGAAAGAACTGGAAAAGCACAGATCTGTGAGAATCTAACAAGCTTCAGATAGACAATGGAGCATAGCAAGAACAATTAAGTGCAACAGAGAAATAAATGACACATCCGTGAATTTTTGCTCTTCAAACAGATACCACTTTTTCCAGGCTGGTTAGAGATATGGTAAGTGACTGATTAACATTGTGCTCTGGCAGGATTACTGAGTTTGCCGTTGCTAGAAAGTAAGTCAACGTTGCTGGAACATCCATAGCTGTTAGCCTAAACTCGCTAGTTAATATGTGGCTGTGGAAAGAGTTTTGAAAAATGTTCTGCAACACCGGACCCAGTTTTTCCTGAAGCTTTTGTATCTTTACTGGGGAACTGTATCCACCCAGAAGGCAACTGCTAAGCACAGATAACAAGGATGTTTCTGAGAGCATGCAACTAAATCAACGCGCCCTATCCACAGCTGAAAGCAAGGTCGGACCAGACTGTAACACTGCAGCTTGCCTGAGCTTTAAACATCACCATTAAAGAAACCACAAATAATGAATGTGGCAGTATGCTATTCAATTTGAGGGGATGCTCTGAATGAAAGACTGCCCAGGCCCAGAGCAGAGGCCAGCTGTGACTCCCGGGATTGCCTCACTGCCTTCTCCTACTTTCTGAAACTCCACAGTGTCCTGTCTGTCACATGCTGGGGTTGCTCCTGCTGTTCCTCATATGATGGAGGCTGTTTACAATGACCCATCATGGCTCAGGAAGCATATATGACAAGATATATGCATATATGGATGTATGCATATATGGATCTGCCATATGGCTGACTCCTGGTTTACCTGGATCACAGGACAATCACCTCTGTAGTCAGACAACAGGACAGGGGGGCACCGAAGACTTCCCGAAGTGTCTCTATGGGCTATTCCAGCCAAAAGTTTGGAAATACTGCCAAGAATATATCAAATCAATCACCAGTTCCCTTCAGAATATTACATTAAGGTAATTTCTGCAGCCTTAGCTTCAACTGACTTAAAGATCTGGGTGTGGGATGTTTTAAAAGCATTTTAAAAGCTCAGGAGTGATGACCTCTTTCCTCTGGTGCAATGTCACTCTCTATCACATGAATAAAGTTAGTTTCTGCAAGGGCTTCCTCCTCTCCTACGCGAAGACTGTGACACGCAGTTACAGGCTAGAAGAGCAAGTTTTGAATTTATTTCCATCACCCTGGACTTTATCAATATAAACCTGTAATGTAAAATGTTTCTACAATTTAAATATGATCTACCCATGGTAATGAATGGGTTCCTGCATCATCACTGCAATAAATTCAATCCTGTTTCTCAGAATCATTACGGGACACTAAGAAACGATGATGCCACCTCAGAGATTATTCAGTTATTAAAATTAGTCAAGACCTTCTGGTATACATATAACATGCATGACGGCAACGTTAGAGTTAACAGGAGAAATAATCTAACTAAATGTTTTTTTCCAAGAAGAAAAAAATCAAAAAGGGGATTACAGACAGCAAGAGCAGCAAAATGAAAAAAAAAAAAAAAAAAAGGTCTGGAGAATAGATCAGATTATATTAATTAAAAGATGAAAACTGTTATTTTTCTGAATGAAGCTATCAGCCAGGACTATCAGGCAGATTCGATTTCCCCCTGCACTTTCTAGAACAGAAATTAAAGTTCTAAGATATAACGCCAAGTACATTGGTAAAGAACAGTAGAAAAAAATCGAGGAAAATGAGTTGTTTCCTAGATTACAACAATACCATTTCTTACTTTCTGCTAAAATCTTATATATCAATACCTATATGCAGTATTCACCACAGATACAGCTGAATGTAAGACTAACTTGTGGTTTTCCTATGTGGTGAACTAGACTACGCATCATTTTCTAGAGCAGTAACTTATATAAAGTTATATAACTTATACACACTTCATATACATTTATATAAAGTTATATAACTTATATAAATGTGGGATTGAACTTCCCCACATGCTTTTGAGCAGTGCTTTTGCACTGAGCTACAGTGCTCTCAGCAGGAAAATTGATGAGGATGGGCCCCAATATTTCACTTTAAAGAAAACAGCAACAAAAATAGGAATAATAAAAACAAACAAACAAACAAACCAGAGTTCATTACTGTACGAGCTTCTTTATTACTACAGGAACTGCAGGTGCCAGAATAATTCCTCTTTTGCTGTACATCTATCACTGGAACCTGCACTATCTCTGATGCCAAAGCTGTCCTTGCCACCCATGGGCACATGCATTTTAACGACCTCCCTCATGGACAGCAGTACCTGTTTGCTCCATACTTTTTGAAATTCCTTTCCAAAAGAAAAATCCAGCAAACGGGGGGAGTACAATCCAGTACAATCATTTTAAGAAAGACCCCAAATGAAAAAGGAATCAATTCTGCGACTTCATGAGAGTCTTCCCCTTGGCTTTTTCTCAGTGACTGGAGGGCTTCTGATCTTCTCATATGTTCTGATATGGACATACCCCCATGCCAGGGCACGGCAACGCGGCACAAGAGAGTGCTGACCTGGCTCCTGATGATGCACCTCAGCTGGCCTCAACTCACATGGCTCACGTCTGCCAGACCAGAATCTGTACCTCTACCAACACGGAGCGGGTCCCCTTGGTGGTGTTTGGTCTCCTGGGGTAGCTTCTGAGAGGCTGCCCTGCTCTGGCAAGTATGCACAAATGCAATATAATCTACTGGACAAAGTTTACTCTTAGATTAGTTGAGAACTACAGTAACAACTGCTTGCCCACAGGTATAGTGAAGGAAAAGGTTTGCATGAAGTTCTTTCACACTTCTGCACAGTGGAGTGGATACGAAGTAAACAGAATTTAACTCAGCAAGGTGAACTTCTGGTTAACTACTACTTCTATTTTTTCATTGTTTTAATTATTTTAATACTATAGTCTCAGTTTGCTATGGAAGAAGAATTATTCATGGTTTATTCATCCAAATAATGATGTCAAACATTTAAGCTTAAATAGCTCATTATTGTATAAACTGTTACCTCATTATTTTATCCATATGTCTAAGGGTGTGTGCCTGTGTACACCTACACAAACGCATTCCAAACATAATCACCAACAAATCTTGATTACAAATAAAGGAAATCCTGTAAAAATCTAAGAAGAATTATCACATAAATTTTAGAAACATTACATATAACAGACCAACATGCCAAATAGCTGTCTTAGCAGTTTATATTTGGCACTCAGATGATAAGTACGTTGTACTTAATAGTCAAACATGTCGCCTAAACAGAATGCTCTTCAGATATTTTAAACTGTGTAAAATTCAACACACCCTTTCTAACTTACAGCTTTTTTCCAAGCTATGTGACAAATGGTTATACAATTCAAATAAAATAAATACCTTGCATCTAATTTGCAGATTTATCATGCAGAAGAATCTTTGGAAAATTCTTATACACTGCTTTTACCTTCATACGTAATATGTGAACACACATTTTGGAACCACCAACAAAAATATTTATAGGATTTTCATCCTGCACAGAGAAGACTTTAAAACTCAGAATTCAGGATTCGAGTTTTACATCCTTCCTTAGAAAAATCTAATGTTCCTTGCCATTTATTAGGTTTTAATTTAAATACTCAAAAATATATTAATTAAAAATCATATGTAGAAGAGTAGCAACATATATCTGGACATGACTTATAGGGTGAATTAAAGTAAAAGCTGAAGTACAATTGACAGTCTGCACATTTTAGTAAGTCAGCGTTAGATTTTTCTCTGAGTGAGAAGTGGTTCCTACTGGGATATATTTAATATGGCGACAGATTCTAACCAGCTGCTTCTTTTATATCCAGGGAAACAGAAAGAACAGACTGGAGATGTCTTACTATTACTTTTGCAAGCTCTTACTTTGAACAAACTACTTAAAATACAGAAAACAGCTATTGATTCTATAATGAGTGGAGTACATCGCACAGTATTTGTTCGTGTATGCCAGGCATTTCTTATAATGGAAAGGTTTTCTACAAGAGAGGAAAAAATTAAATAAACTATTACCAGGAAAAATCAACAGCACACAGGTGCAAAGGCAAATACAAAAAAGAAATAAATGGATAATTCCATTCCTGGTATATTTGTGAAAAACCTTAGTTCTGTTATTACATTAATTACACTAGTCATGTAAATCATAACTACGTGAAAGTGTTTACTAGAACAAATTTGGGGTTTTCTCATACAGTGATAGTCTCTGTATTAAACAAGCTAAAAGTCAAACTACTTCAAATGGAACAGTAAACTGTATGCTGAACCAGAGCAGCAAATCTTGATTTCCAAAACCAAAGTTTTAATTGTATATATTCAAACTCTTCTTGGCTATCTTAATTTTCCATATATCATAGATAATGAATTTTATTGCTGCATTGCATTTTACAGCCTTAAACTTTTAATTTTATTAACCCAATACAGAATTTGACTCTGATATTTAAAAGATGAATATTGTCGTAAGCATCCAGCGTCCCTGCTGACCACTTATTTGACAGTTGACCAAAATTTTTCCAAGGAAATCCAAACCCTTCCAGTCTTAATTAACAGAATGTAGCTAGCATTTGTCCTGACCAAAGGTGTAAAGAATCTTAAATAGATATCTGTAATCAGATAAAAATGCAGATATACCAACACTATTTCCTCTCTTAAAATACCTCTGCTAACAGCAGAGCTGTCTCTCACCTGGAGGAAAGCTAGAAAACCACCTGCTAGAGTACTAATTCTCAATACTTTTATGCATTTACAAGATATCAAATGGTATTAAAAATGGCTAACTACTACGCTAATGTACCTCCTCCTGGAGAGACTGAGGGGTTTATTTCCACTTTTCTATCACAGTGAATCTTACAGAAAGTGCTACATGCTTCTGTGCTGGATACACATTAGTCCTGTGGCGATTTTCCTGAAATTACACATTAGAGAGGCTCATATAGCCTGGAGACAGATTTGCGATTAACTGATACTTCTTATTAAGATCCCAGGTTGGAGTGCCTGAATGTTGACAGAAAACAGGTTTGTACCTAATGCAATGGAGGAGTTATTATTTAAATATTTAAACTATACTTAGCACTGCGCTTTTCACACACACACACACACACAAATCAGTACTACAGGTTTACTTTCAGAGATTATGGGATGTCCATTGGCAAACCAGGTACAAACCAGAGGCCAAACTGGCAGGTGACATCTTTGTTTTATTTCTCAGGGATGGTTTCTACTGTCAGTGGGGTTGCACATTAGGCTAAGTTTAGAGCGCTTTTTGGGTACACAGCTTCATTTCAGTGAGCTCAAATATATCATCTTCCCTCTTCTTTGGTTCCACAGAGAAGTGACATGGGGATAGGGTGTGTTTACAGATGTTCTCACAGAAAAAGTTGTTTGGAGGAAAATATTCAGTTTTTCAAGCAGGTTACATGTAAGCATGTATTACCCGTTATGAAGTACAAACACCACCAACAGCAGCATACAATTCTTTTTCCTTTATCTGGTGTCATTCAATGGATAAGATCCAGCATAGAACACAACAAGTTGAGTGTGTTGGGATATTCTAATGAAAAGTTGATATATCAATTTGATTTCAGCTCAGGGATGTTGAAGGTACTTTCCAACACTTTTGTGTGGGCGTAAAAAAGTTCGTAAATGATGGCAAGAAACTCTTCTTCAGACACCAAAATATGATGTTAGCTACTTAGTAATAAGATTATATGACTTCTTCAGTGCTTTGTGACTATTTTATCTTTCAAGAGACTTTAAAATTACATGTAATTTCAAAAAGTTAAACACCCTGCCAAGGGTTTGCATTCTATATACATTCAAAATAGCTATCCTACACATTCCCTCATTATGCACCTAGGGAACGCCAATACTAAATTCAAAACAGACAAATGCTTTGTTTCTCTTCCAACAGTGGTAAGTTGAAAAGAATAAACACTTCCTATTGTTAATTAGACAATATATATACTTAAATTATTCAAATCCATTTTCAAAACACATTGGCTGCGTAGTGAAATGCGTAGCTGAGTCACACACCAAGACAGAAGTCAGTAAAAATTACAGCTGTCCACTGCAGCTGTGGTATCCATTATGCTGGGATTTAACAACAGACAATAGAAATCCCACTGCAGACAGAAAGCTAGAGAGAAGAATGGACTATAAATTGACCAAGTGCATTGCTGTTGCACTTTAAATGACATCCATCCATTAGAGATGTCTAGTAATGGATTAGCAAATTGTGACAATATTATAACAAAATTCTTAAAAGACCACTGTGTGTCATAGCATTTTTTAAGGATACAGTTAACATGAACTTCACATTGATGTGACTTTTTATATGTGTCTAATTTTAATATAGAAACACTGGGCTGTTTTGTTGTTCTGAAACTTATCTTTACGACGCACAGTGCCAATAGGTGTCTTAACAACAGCTGGAACTCTGTCCTGTTACACAAAACCAGAAAGGCTGGTGGGTGTAACTGTCCCATGTGCCACCCATCAGGCAGAGAAGGGAGGAACAAGAACATGTCCTTTATGGATATAGTAAGAGAAGGTTTTTCAGTTTTGTGTGATTGGATGGATATGTATGTTCCCAAGGACATAACCTACAAATAGAAGCATCCCTAAAAGAAAGGTCATGCATAGATGAAAAAGTTATATGCCTGCAGTTTAACTTAACCTTAGTTAGCTACTTTTGTGAATGGGTATATGCTCAAATTAACAACATCCAGTACATTGCCACAATTTCCCCCATCGGGAAATGAGGCTGTAACCTAAGTGCTGCCTTCAATATTAAGCTCCCTAAGAGACAGCAGTTGTTCACTTAGGCCAGCCAGAGAGGTACTTCTAATTTTAGGGACCTAATCTGACCCTTTGGTTCCGCAAAATCTGTCAGGGATTATTCCATTCTCATCCCAAAACCAAAATTGACCTGTAAGTAAAAAAGCCACCAGTCTCCAAAAGTCTTTCCTTGAACCATTTCATCATGTTATCATGGGTTCTATTCCCAATGGCTTTCCCAATGTCTGCAGGCAACCTTCTGCCCACACCCAAGGAGACTCTCAAAAATCTAGTAAGTATCATTTTTCAAGTCAGAAAACACCTTTTGGACTTGAGATGGCACCAGTGATTCCAGAAGGCAGACCAGTTTTTGGAATGTGTTAAAATATGCACTGAAACTCACTACAGTTAGGTTTTGATGATTTTCCTTGCTCAACAGTTGTAATCTGTTTTTTTCTAGAAATCCAGTTCTTGAATTTTGGGGGAATTTGCATCACCATAAAGCCTACAGCAAGAATGCAACTGTGATGAATTACCACGAGGCTGAAAATTTCCAAAAAATTCCAAAGAATATAAAAAGATAAATCCAATATAAAACAAATGTTTGAAATAATATAAAGGAAAGTAGAACAAAATCAGAAATTGGAGTTTTAAAACCTAAAGTATTTCTAGAAAACTCTGCAGAAGTTATGTGCCTGAAATTATTTGTACATTGAAAAATATTTTGGAGACATTTGATACCAGCTCTTCAGTGTAGACAGGCATTGCAATACCTTTGGTTACAACTTTCATAATATACCTAGGATTCTTGGCAGTTTTCAAATTAATTTCTTTAGGGATATTTCAAAATACAACTTGGAGATTGGAGGAATTCAGAAAGAACACTGGATTTCCTGTTGTGTTGGTGTTTGGGCGCTGGTTGAACTCCCAGTGAAATCCATGGGATTAGCAAGTACTGGCTGTCAGCTGCACATCACAGATCTTCACAACTGGGACTTTACAACAGCTCATATGGGCTGATCAGCACACCAACTATAGTCACTGGGAAAATGAAAACTACAAATTGTTCAGTAGTTGAATGGAAGTCAGTTTGCCCTACCAAATCTTTGGATCTGTGTCAGGTCCTTAAATTACATTCACGTCATATGGCTGATTCCACAAGGTCTCTCTTATCATGGTCTCTCTCTTATCCTCTTCCCTGACTGATCATGGCTAGGTTGTGACCAAAACATCCAGCGAAAACTTTCCAGGATCATTCCCAACATCAGCACTGGTGATTAATTCTGCCCACCCATTGCAATTTCTTCTCCGCAATTTCTTCTCCGCAATTTCTTCTCCGCAATTTCTGTTATTTACATCCTGTCCTTTCCTAACATCTTTCTGATGTTATTTTATTGTCAGTAGTGGCTCTGGTTCACATGACTGAGTACAGCCACACAAGACAGGACGTGCCAGAATTCCTTCTCACCTTTTTAAGGTGGCCTACTCAGTGTAATTGATTCAATTGCTACCTGAGTCATCTAGCAATTGCCTGGCTGAATAGAATATATGAGTGAGAGACCAGACCTATTTTTTAATTTTCAAAAAATCAGTAATTATTTTTATTTTAAAAATAATTTGAGTTATCCTGGTTGCTTTTTTGCTGTTGTT
The DNA here is from genome assembly GCA_013399855.1 of Oxyruncus cristatus. NCBI lineage: Eukaryota > Metazoa > Chordata > Aves > Passeriformes > Cotingidae > Oxyruncus > Oxyruncus cristatus. The sequence continues at coordinate 1,043,818 of VXAY01000458.1, read as the reverse complement.
GTCCACTGTCAAAAATATGTAGGAAATACCTAAATGCTAAGAAAACTACTTCAATTGATTAAGAGGAATATAAATATTTCCATATAAAAAAGACTTCACAGCTTAAAGACCTGTTGTTAGTCCTTATTCTCATGTAATTCTTCACTCCCTTGTTTCTCTTTCCAAAAACCATAATATGATTTCAGCATGACTGCAAAACTGCAAAAATTGTATTTTTGTTTTTGTAGAACACAAACCTTTCCCAGTACTCACCCATTTCCATTTATCTGCAAATGCATTGTACAGAGAATTCAGAATCACTAAGAGCTGTAGCATAATAAAACTCTTCTAAGTTTCTTTTGAAAAGTGACTGGAAGTTGTAACTTTCTGCAAATAAGTTTGCTGTTGTATTCTGTATCACTTCAGCACCAAATCCCAGTCCCAGGTGCCTATCCATGCCCATAGTTGAGTTTTTCCTTCACATTAACAGCTAAGAGGGTTCAAACAGATCAGACTCTTGGTCACAAAACAGAGCTTGTTGAATAAAGAACCTTCCATGAGCAGATACTCTGAAAGTCTAAGTCAACGCATGTCCCAAACCAGCCTCCTAAACATCTGCACCTCAGCACAACAACAACTGGGGCTTCCACCCCAGCCTTGCCTGCTGAGGATTCATGCACCCAGCTATCAAAATACTCCCTAAGCAAGCAACATGTAAACTCTCTATTTGCAGAGTTCCCTTCCCTTCCTCTCCCAGGAAAAGAAAAAAACCCAATCAAATAAAAGAAGACTATAAACCACAATAACTTTTTTTAAAATCCCAGGAGTTACATTTTGTCTTTTTTTTTCCCCAATATATTGCAACTGTTTTACACAAAAAAGCATGAAAATGTAGAGTGCTAGGGTTTGTAATTTAATTGTCAGTATGTGTGCAGCCATATTTTAAAATATTCTGGATTTTCAGGCAGGTAACTTCATAATGTGAACACCACATTAATATTGTAGGATATGATTCTGCAAAAGAGTTATGCATGTATTAAACTTTACATATACAATGAGACCCATTGAATTCAGGAGTTGGCTTAAAAGAGTACTGCAAATGATACAGTTCCAAAAATAATGAACTGCATTATTCATTACATATGTAAGAAAATAGCACAGTATATACATATGTATGCTTCCATACATTTTTATTATAGACAAGAGCTCCGGTTAAGTTGGCTTAATATTTTTTTATCATAATACACTGGTTTTCTGCTTACATATTTGCCAAACTGTAATTATTTTGCTGAAATTTTCCAGGCTAGATGTTTGCCTCAGATGAAATTCTGTTTTTTTAACTTTCAACATAAGTAGTTTCTGTCTTTCTGAAAGAAGAAAGCTCATTAGGAAAACACGTTGTTTGTTTGTATAAAAAAAAAGAAAAAAAAAAAGAGTCCAAGTCTTTTTTCTTTACTGGGAAGCTCATATACCTTGAAGCATGAAGCAAGAATAGGAAGTATGGTAGGATTTAAAGAATGGGTAAGATACAAAACTTTCCATAATATCTAGGATATGGTTGTACTTTGATTGAAAATTCACTTCTGAAAATTCTGATTACCAATGTAATTCACAACTCTGATATGCCCGGCCTTTTGTTCTATATATCTATATTCCTCTCTGTGTCTTTATATTCCAGCCACATGGTCCCTTCCTCTCCTTTGCTCCACCTCTAGTGCATGTGCAGCCAGGTGGCAAGTGAGTTTAGGGAGCTGCTATAGCAGGGAAATAACCAGCATTTGAAGTAATTAAGCTTCCATGGACCTGAACTTTGAAAGATGTGATGCAAATTAAATTGGGACAGGGGGAATGCAGAAGAGGTAAAAGAACTATTTAATCTAAAAGAGAATGTTGATTTGACAAAAAAAAAAAGCTACAAGCAATCATGGAGAAATATAAAATGGAAATTACAAAAGAGTTTTTAAGCATTAGCGCCTTGTATTCTAAAATAACTTTCTGGCAGCACTACTGAGAAAACAATCCTAAATAATGGAGCTTGACCAATTCAATAAAGGGATTATACAACATGGTGGCCTGTGGTACCACACTCCTCGACTTACTGAATTTCTCTGTTATACCCCCTCAGTACTGGCACTGAAAACCAAACCCTCTGTTCACACAAGCAGTGTGTGTTGACGAGCACCAGCGTGATCTGTCGATGCCCTCTAGAGCATGGGAGAACCTGTGTGGGCTCAGAATAACATGTACCTCAGTCTGCTGCCAGGTGCAGTCGGAGTAGTTGTCTGTGGACAGCTTGCAACCCAGCACACGAGGCTCTCACGCTGAGAAAGCCACAGGTTACCGAGCATGTCGTATTTCTGCCTCCCTTGCACTTACCACTCAAGTGCCTGCAACTTCTGCTAATGATGCAGGAGGACCCTCTCAGCATCACACTAGAAACTCAAACATTAGGAAACAACTGTAATACTCTTGCTCACCTAAATTGAGGCCTTGTCCTTGTGTTTGACTTTTAATTACAAGTGCTCCAGTTATTTTTTCCACTGGCACGGGAAAAGATCACATAAAAACATTCAGCTAATATAGTATATATATCCTGATTTACATGCAAGGCAGAAGTCGTTACTACTTACAAAACTCATTTCAACGTGTTTCTTAGGCTGCCATGAAGGTAACTCTACTCCAGTTCCTCATTTCACTGCATGCTATAGTTCATGCATTCCCTTAGGACACAATTTTTATTTTTAGAGAAGCCTCTATTTGCTGACTGTTGTGAAAGGAACACTCAGGAGATGCGATTAGCAGTCACTTGTTTCAGTAAACATTGAATGTAACATATGCCTCTCAAGTAATGTGTATCCAAACATACAATTTACAAATAATTAACATCATGTTAATTAGTCACATTAATTTATGCCACTTTGTGGAATTATTTCCTCAGAGTCTTTAGGAATGCTGCCAGCAGTTTGAGCCAAAGAGTGTGAAAATTTGCTTGAAGTAACTGTTGTGACTGGCTGTGACACACAGCTTGAACAACAAGCAACTAGGGGCCATAAAGACTGATTGAAGATCGGGAAGCCGCCGAGGTGGATTGCTGCTGACAGTGCCAGGCGCAGGCAGCATCCAGGGAGTGCTCCCCGGGCAGGGTTGGAGCAGGCACACACCCTTCCTCGCGTCCTGCCCCACACCTCCCTCTAAAAACACACGCAGGAGGTGATCGGCAACATCCTGACAAATTCTTGTAATTACTGCGGGTTATTTTAGATGATAAATCTGAGGGAAAAAAAGCTGTTGAAACCAAACATAACTTCAGAACTGATAAATGCCAAAATTAAGCTTTAACTTCTCAAAAACAAAAGAGAAGCCATTTGGAATACTGGCACAATCTCAAAAAAATCAGGCACAGCTATTCTTAAATGTGTGAGAATGGAGCTACTAAACACAGCTGTACATTTCAGTAATACAATATGAAATGTGCCTTGTGTAGAAGAAAAAGAGTTGCTGTCTGAGAATTGAGATGGTGAGGCCAAACACAGTAAGGAACAAAAGAAGCTATCTGCAGTCACTTATGTTTTGAAATTAATAGTTCTGCTTTCATAAGTAGCAAAATATTAAAACTGTGTAACATTTGTATTGGAATTGCAACTGTTCAATTTTTAGTAAAAATGAAATTATTCCAGATCAGCAACTGACTGGGCAAAGAACAGCATCACTGATTCTCCTATTGCATCTAAATTCCAAATATGGGGATATTAGAAACATCCCAGCTTGCACTATACATTCATTACATTCTACAGAAAAAAAAGCAGACTGAAAAAGTATCTCAAATGATAAATACATGCAGCATCCTAGGAAGGCCACACTGTGACTGATAATTAGATACCCAGAGAGGCAGGCAGAAATGAGGGCCCTGAGAAATGTATTAAGAATCTTTTTTTTATTAATCCTTCTTCCTGTGCCAAGGACCATGAGCCATGATGTTAATACAAACCGACTTATGCAGACTCTGAAAAAGCTACAGTGTTGTCCCAGACTTGGGGTTAGATGCAGAGAAAATCCCCACTGGTGCTTGTCTTGCCTTTGTCTGCACGAGGACATTTGCCTTCCCTCAGACAGGTGCAACACTTCAGTGAATGATTGAATCTATTTGCAGAGAAATAAATATTTTCTTCTGCTGCAGTTTGTACATCTCTTCAGGAGCAACTGCTGGGACTTTAAACAGATATCATGACAAATGGCATGGGCCTGATCTGTTGCCCACTGAAATCACTGGACAAAATCCACTTGTCAAATGATCCACATTTCAGTTTGCACCGTGTGCTTCTGCACAATAGTTGTATGTATGAGTGTATCAGCAAACTGCTGCCTCTGCTTCTTAACAAGCTGTGTGAGGAGTTACGGAAGAGTACCACATACAGTGCACATTAAATGCCGCCTGAGACAGAGATGACACATAAGGGTTTGAAGCTCTCTATCACCTTTTATACACTTGTCCCACATACAGCTATAGACAAAGGTATCAACATGCATACCTCTGCATGTACAAAAAGTAAAGAATTATTTTCCCCAGTCCATCACAGATACTTCCCAGAAACATGGGAATCACTGTTGGTTATCTAGCACAGCCAGTTGAGCTAGCTAGAGAGATAAAACAAATAAGTGAACAAATACTCTACAATACATATTATACATAATTTTATCTGTATGTATACATATATCAACCCTGCTATGTTCCATGTACTACAAGTTGTCTTGGGGGATGCTTATCTGGCTTATTTTATTTTCTTTATCCTTTAAAAATAATTAATCAGTGTCTGAACATGTGAAAAGTACCCAGTAAAGCACAGAATGCCACTGAGATTTGGAAGGATATCTTTCACAGGGTTTAGATACACTCTGCCCTTCCAAGTGATCAAGAAGAAAGCAATACAACTGTTCTCAATCTAAAACTTCACTTAGTACAATCATTCTTACTGAACCCCCATTCCAAACTTATTTTAAATGCTAGGAGAGGTCGCATATCTTTTCTTTGATCTGATGATAAAACATCCATTACTGTTCAGATATTTTTGGAAGAATGTGTTACAGAACAAAAGTATGTATTTCAAGGGTTTTCAGGAAGTAACTTTCATGACTCAGTTCAGCTTCTCTAAGGATGCCAATATCCTTAGATTCAACATCTTCTAAAATAAGGACATTGAAAATATTTGTATTTATGTAGGCCTAGATTCTGTGCAGTTGCCCTCTGCATCCACAGGGTTGTGATACCTTCCACTGTTGATTCTGATTTTTTGACAATTCGATAAAATTTTCTCCCTGTCATTTTTAATGCTAATCGTGAGCCTTTTGCTAGAGTAGCCAGTCTTGCTGAAAAGCCCCCACAGTACCTTCAAGCATGTCTGGCCAGATGGCACCTTATTGTATTCAGGAGAAGAAACTCTTTAGTCCTACCTGGTATTGTACCATCCCTCAGCCCCCTTCAGTGTGGCTGTTGTGACCACCTGTCTCTCATGCTTTCTTTTGAGTGTAAGTTTTTCTACAGTCCTTTATATATATATAATTCATTACATGTGTGTATACATCAGCACCACAAAAGAAACCTAAGTACTAGCTGGCCACAAAACAGAACACATTAGAAGCATGTGACATTAATTAAAAAAAAAATCAATGGCAGTTATGCTGCAGACATCATAAGGGGGAAGACTCTAATGCAGGAGCCAGTAAATTAGTTTCTAGTTTGGGTTGAAATATCATTTTCTAAATTAGTTTGAGTTTAATTTATAATTTATGCACTCTGTGGCCAAAAGGAACTGCTCTGATCATCTAGTCTGACCTCGTCTATATACAGGATAGAATTTTTCTGAGATGCAACTTTTTAAGAGTTATTTTATTTCATTTTAGTCTCCAACTGTTGAGTCGGCCACCTTTCCTGGTGAGCTTCCCATGCTAAATTACCTTAATACAAGGAAAATCCATCTCCTTCAAGGCTGAATTTGTTCAAGTTCGATGTTTAGCCATTGGACCTTTACGTGTTTTTTTTTGCAACACCTAAGCTTCCATCAAGCCTGTCTTCCACAGGTAATTATCCATGTCCAGTCCTAAAGTTATGTCTCAATCACAAACTGACTCAGATCTTTCTGCTCCTTGGATAATTCCTTTAAGACTTTTAATTGTACATTCTCTGGGCCTCTTGTTTCTATAGCATTTAATTATTGCAGCTACTGTTCCACATTTTCTTTCACTGCTGATGGTAAACTTCTCATTTCATTCACCGTATCAACTCCTATTTCTGTTCAAACATTGAACAGAATTATTAACTGAACACTTCTGCATTATTTGATTTTATATTCTTCATATTGCAATGGAGCTAGTCTTGGATTAAGGCGATTTTTATACCTAATATGCTTTAAAATCTTTCTTGCTATTTTAATTCTATTTCTACTTATATCTCAATGATTTTTTCAGCTTCTCTTCTCTGCTGCATGCATTTTTAACCTGTAATTTAAATTCAGTGCTTCTCATTTCACTTTTCCCTATTATTTCTATGTTTACTTGTATTACTGTACGTCTTCTATCAGGGACTTTTCGGAACTTTTTTCATGTTTTTACAGCCATGGGTTTTCAATCAACCAGTACAATCTCTTTCAACAATATCAAAGATTTACAATTCCAAATTTAAATATAATATTGCCATCATTTATGTCAAGAGAGATACCAGCTTTAGTTAAAAGGTGGGTTTTTTAAAGGATGAAATGTAGATATTATTGGCTGGTGCCAATTTCTATTCACAGATATAATGATCACTATTTTCATATGCAACAAATGCTTTTTAGATATTCAATTAACACCGGGTTCATCAAAACTCCCTGTACTGAGCAGTATTTCCTGTGCTAATGAATGAGCATCTTTGCTTTAGGAATTCAAAGGTATCTCTGATTCTCCAAATTCTACATCACGGTGTAACTTTGAAATCTTTATGTTCACTAGGATTTATGTGCCTAATGGGGAAAAGACTTTTCTTAAAAGAGTATATCAGGTTTAACAATGAGTGCCTTAGTTGGAGAGAAAGAAATAATCTGGGATTTCATTTCTGTTACTATGTACACTGAAAAATGATGAGCCATGTGCCTCTTCAGAGACTTGAAGAGCTTTTGGCTCATATTAAGATGAATCACCGAGATAAGAATGAATGTATTATTTGGTCATTTCCTGAAATCATGCAAAATCATTCCCCGAGGTACACTTCTGTGACTTTTTCCAACCTCTTATTTACCTAATTTTTAATCCAGCTCAACTGTTTTATTTAACCACTTCTCAATGGAGAGCACTGTAAGGCCCATATAACATTCTCCCATAACATTCAGTCTATAGCTCCTCTTTGTCACTTCTCCCTCTTTCAAAAAAAAGGCTTGCACTTTCAAGCAATGGTGGTTGGTCCATACCCACTCAATTACAACACTCTTGCAAAGTCTCCCAGAAGCAGATTCCAGCTTTGTCAAGGATCCCTTTATGGTTCTGCTGTGGCAAGGGGTTGTGGTAATGAATCTGGGGGGAAAACACACAATGTCTCTCAATACTTTAATGATCTAACATTTAATGATCCCAACAACTGAAAACAAAAACTATGATCTTGGAGACAACAACATTGCGTGTTTCCTGGTGTGTACAGCTCAGTGTGTTTCTCAATGCTTACATATGGATGCAAAAAAGATAGCCTTTAAATTCTTATGTAAGCAGAGGCATAAATCAAGCCAGGCACATGTAAGGAATTTTTATGAGAAAGCCAATCATCAGAGCCAATCATGCTTGCGTGTTGGATGTGCACTATCTGCTTGATAATCACAACGAAACTTGTAAGTCCCTATTAAATATATTAAAAATACAATATTTAAAAGCTTCTTCAGTGCCTTGATGCAAATACTCTATAGTTCATATTGATGGATGAATAACTATACTAAAGTCCACACTGAATTAGTTGAGAGCACAGATTTTTCATAGACATTAATAATTTCCAGGAAAGGTTATAGTCTAGAAATAGAAGATATTTTTAAGCGTTCCTAAGATGCTTATGTGTCATGCAAGTTTGTCTGGAATTTATGTTTTGTTCCATTTCTGAGAGTCTGAAGATTGAAAATTGGATACCATTTCTTTTTAATACTAACAGACTCTCAAAAAACCTGCATGTCAGGGTAAGACTGGATTCCATGCAGGAGGGGACTAACAAAAAAAATTCACCCATTTAACATGGGACCATGTGCCTGTGTGGGCAATGTGCATCTAGAGTTTGAAAGAGCCTAAACTTACTTCAGATCTTAGGCTATCAAGTTATCTTTGTACGAGCCTAGAGGCAAGCATGAATTGTAGAAAATAATTTATAATAAAACCATAGGCAGTGGCTTCAAGCATAACCAAAGAGGACAAGGGTGATCAGCAGCAAAGAAGGCAAGAAGAAACATACAGCCAGACTCTGCCCTACTGATGTGGGACCACACAACCTGGAATCCAAGGTTACTATTTAATAAATGTCAATGCAGAATTAAAAAAGATACTTTAAAAGGCGTTTATGCTGTGTGTTCATCTCTTCATATATGAAAAAATATATAATCAATGGAATGCAGACAACAAGGGTTTAAAGGAAACCTGAGTTTTTGGGGTTTTTTTTCATGTGCTTTGAAATTCCCCTTTAGACATATGTTTTTGCTTAAAACAAACAGAGGTGGATAAATCAGTTGATCAGCCTTCCCCTAGAGCTGCCTGCATTAACTTTCTTGGCATGATCTCATCACTTAAGTCAATATGACTTAAGAGTTTCTCTAACAGTTTATTCACCTCTAATTCTATACTGTTCCTGAATCTAAATTTCAGTCTACTGAACAGAAAAATGGAGTTTGTAGAAATGGAGAGCCCAGAGATTTACCGCCATAAGAAGCAGAAGTTCCCCTTGCAGACCTGAAATAGTGAGCTGGGGTTTTTTTTGCAGACACAGAAAATTCTCCATATGGTCAACTTTGTTTTTAGGAGTAAATCAGAAGTATTCCAGATGGAAAGTATCTTTGTACCTTTGCCTTGGTACTCCATATTACTAAATCAAATACATCTATCTCTCTTCTCTCCAGACTTTGCTACACATCGTTTGGCTGAAAAAGCCAGACAGTCTATTTGAAAAAGTACTGTGGGGAAATGCCACGTGGATGTGTTTGGAGACACTGGCTCTTTTTCTCACCACTTGTGAACGCTCTCAGGGAACAAGGAGATGCAAATCACCAATTTGTTAATTCAGATGTTTACTTATTGACTTATTTTCCTAAGTGACTAAATACTTACAGGCAATAATGAGGCCTTCGTTTTCACCTAACAAAGGCACGTTTGGAAATCAACAGATGTAGGATGTAATTTGGCAGCCGCTGCCTGTCCCTGGTAGTGGGTTGTACAACCAGGAAGAGAGAAAAGAAGAAATACACTCATACTCTAATCCTTGCATCGTCCAAGTGGGGAACTGGGGGCACCCACATGAGTGGATCAGCTTTTGTGGAGGCACAGGAGTGTGCTGCGGCTGGAAAGCAGCAGGGTCGTGCTGTGCAGCACTGCCAAGGGTGGGTATTGTGGGAGGCGGTGGTGCCAGCAGTTCTGGCAGCCACGGGAGTGCTGAGCTCCAGCAAAGCCACATGGGTGGAGGCTGTGTTCCCTGGGTCATGCACCCATGGGCAAGCTGCGCTGGGAGCTGCAGCCAGGCAATGCAGAGACACGCAGCACCTCCCCAGTGGTGTCCCAGCCGTGGCAGAAGGAGCCTACAGTCAGTTTGGGAAACCAGACTGAGTGAGCTGGGGGCACTTCACAAAAGAAAAGACTTTCTGCATCAGTGAACAGATTCTTTCCCCCTAGAACCACTCCTGGCAAAGGCTAAGCTCTCTCCCAGGTCTGCCTCAGTCTGCTGCTAACTAAGCATGAGCAGGTAACAGCACAACCTGGCATGCAGTCTCAAAGGGGCCCTTCCTTCCCACAAAAACTGGCCATCAGCAAAACAGACAGCAACAAATATTTTTGCTCTAAATCAGCACTCTGATGACAGCCTGCTGGAAAGAAACATTTGCACTGAAGCAGCACAGCAGTGAGAGCTCACCCGGCCCCCCTCAGCTGCAGCGGCACACACAGTCCTGCACCCGACCTTCCCTCCTGGGAGTCCCAGCAAGCTTAGCCAAGAGGGATAGCATTCATACATCTGAAAAGTACCTGCCACCCTAATAAAACACACATTTTAGCATTCTTTCAAAGAAGCTAACTGCTTGATTCTCTCCCTTTGATCAACACTGAATTTTCATGAAACAGCAGAACATTTCTCAGATCTACACACAGAAATTGATTTAGTTTTCTAGGCACACACCATTATCCTCTCCTCATATAAACAGAAGTGCTTCTTTTTTATTTTTGGTTCTGTGGGTTTTTTTTTCTTTTCCTGTTTGACTTACTTTCCTCCTGTTCTCTTCTTCTAATTCACATGTGTTACTCTTGAACACTCCAGTCTTCTCACAAGAAATAAATCTAAGGTCCTCACCACTTGGGACATTGGAAATCTTATAAAAAAATTGAGGGTGAAGTGCTAGTTTTGCCCAGTTTGCCAGAATCTAATTTGGGTTGTCACATTACGTCTTCGTAACCTTCCCTTGTAATTTCAGCTGGATTGAGCGGCACACTATTATCATCCTTTGTATAAAAGCTGCATCCTGTGCCAGCATTTCTGGTGCAAGTAATTTCAGCCCTTTATAGGTTGTGTCAGACCTTCAAATTTCCTTTTTGTTCTAGTGAATTATTTCTGAGACAGAATATCTACTGACATCAACAACAGTGTTACCAAAATAGTGAACAAAATCTGAACAATACAAACACACTTGAGCAAAGGAAGCATCCACAGGCTTAAAGTATCTCTCTGTAGAACTGGCATACTGATCCAGAATTGATAAAATGTGAATACATGGAAGTATATTATTGTCCTAATTTGTCTCATCAACTACTCATATATAAGAAATAAACATATCAACATGAACAATAATAATAGAATATACCAGACTATTAGCTAAACAGAAGAGAAGCATGGTCTCCTGATATTCTAGCTAGCTCAAAAAGCAACCTGTCCAGAGCAGAGTATTTGATCTCCTGGGGAAGAATTAAGAAGAGCTTTGAGCTTTGTACAAGCGTTTGTAAAGAAGTATTACATATAGTTGACTATTTTAACTTTTTATATTTCTGAGAAAATTCCCCATTTCTCACAAAAAAAACAAAACAAAAAAAAAAAGAAAAAAGCCCATAGTATTCCTCTAATTCAGTGGTTCTTTACTCCAGTTTTAACAGAATCAAGATATAAATTCAGGACCAATAATCTTTTTGATATTTAGTGTACTTAGCTACAAATACAGAACTGTTCAGTAAAAGGTTGTTACAAGTTGCTCTGTGGTGCATTTATTGGGAGAGCAGCTGTGCTTTGGAGGAGGCTTTCATGAGCTACTTGCCCTAATTAGGCTTTAAACTACAAATCTCATTATGTAGATCAGTTTGTATTGCTGTAGTTGCATTTAAAACTACCCTTCACATTGTACTGGAATAAGTACAGGACAGGAACAAATATTTTCAGATTGCTTTGCAAAGTTTTAAGGCTTGCATTTTCCAGAGTAAATTGCACAAGAGTCACACAGTTACAAAAAAAAGCCACAGATTTGCCAGCTCTGCTTAGCATCAAGTTGATCTCAGGTCTTTCAGTAGAAACTTTTTACACTTTTTTTAATGCCTACTTTGTTAGTATTTCATACAGCCAGCAAGACACATTGCTTCAATTAAAAGTGCTAAGAATACAGCACATCTGAAACTTTTTTTTTAGGTCAAAATAAACTGCATGGAGTAGATGGGTCATAAATGAATCAGGAAAACAAAAATAAAAATTGGATACTGCTCCCCAACAGCTTGTTGGACTAAATCTATTGCTGAAACAAAAACCACATAGCTCCTCTGCTCATCTCTAAAATATCTCCAAGCACTTCACACCAGCACTTTACAGTGGGTATTTAATACAATTCCTACAGATTGTGAAATGCAAGTCTTGCTGGAAGCACTGATGAAAGCAACCTCCAATGCTTCCAATATTGTGTGGTGATAATTGCACAGGAACACAGGCACAAGGCAGAAGCATGATTTGCATGAGGTGTCAGCACACCTCCTCATGATTAGTATGGAATTAGTAGCCAAGGATTAGTAGCCATTTGAACCCTTTTTCACTTATATGTGCTTTCAATCTGTACCAAATGAAGATGTCTGATTTTCAGCTTTACCCATGACACAGACTTCTTTATACAGAGAAAATGTTAAAGACTGTTTCAGCTCTGTTTATAGTCAGATGAGTAACTACGTACACTCATGTTCGAGAGAGAGTTGTGCTGTAACTTCAGCTGTAACTGGGGCACTGGGTATAACACATCACATCATGGGAGTCAGACCAAAGAGCTGCAGTTTGTACAGCAGTTGCCTCTATCTGCCTTCTTCTAGCTGGGCCAGCACAGAGTACTTCTGCAATCACAATCAGAGGGGTAATGAATAACAAAATCAATTATAGCTCCTACAGGTGTCACATCCACCTATTTGGACTTTTCATACATTATACACCTCAGTGTACTTTCACATAAATCCCATTTATACATCACAGGCAGTACCAAATCAGGGCAGGAAACCTAGAAGGGAACCTAAAGATGGCAGAAACGAAAGTGAAAATTCAGCAAAGGAGCCTGGAGTGCAGGCCTGTTTTCCTCCTGCAATGCTTTGGGCCATCAGGCTGCCAGACATACTTTTGCAGGAAATGTAAAAGTCAAGGCTTTTTGAACAGCCTGTGCCACTCCATAAAGATGAGGACCCCTCATACACAGATAGATTTTTCCATGGGATGGTAACGCTACTGTTTCACTGAATCATTCCTAAAGTTTCTGTGTCAAGAGAGACCTTCTTTTCCTAGGTGGGCTGGTTCCTGCATTGTACTGCTTTTCTAGGCACATTTAAACAGCTGTCACAGCTCATTCATGGGGTGGCCACTTTGACCCAGTTTTTATTCTACAGAAATAAAAAATCCTACCTATTCTCCAATAACAGCCCAAATCATTCCAGTAGCACTAATGCAATCTGCAGTGTTTCAGACCATTACTCTGAAAACAGCAATTGTGTTCTGTTTTAAAAGTGCCATCTATGTAACAGTTTAAGTTTGTAAATCACCTCTGAATCCTTTGTGATGAAAGGTGCTATATAAACTCAAGCTATTATCATTCCTACATTTCACTGCTCCATAAATGAGATACTACAGCAGCTCCACTCCAGCAATATGTTTGTGATCACATAACCCTTCCTCCCCAGTATTTCATTTTTACTGGAATTAGTGATTAACATGAACATCACACCCTTTCCTATATCCCACTCCTCTGTGGGGTTTGGATTTTATGCCTGGCAACAGTGCACAGCCTTTCTGTAAGTGGTTTCATTGGAATCAGAGAAGAGCAATTAAATTGACTATTAGGATGCACAGTGTACAGGTCAGTGCAGCAGCCTTTGCCAGGCACACCCGCCTTGAAAACACAACCCTTAGAGTCCCACCCGTTTCTGAATGATTCAGGAGACGATGGCAAAGCACTACGAGCATGAACTACAGCAAAGAGCTCCTTTAGAAACAATGGGATTATTTCCATTATAATTGCTTTATACGTGAAAAAGTTACAGAAAACAAATGCTGATTTCCATAGAAAGTTTAAAATAAGAGGTAGTTGGTGTCCTGGTCTTCCTTCTCCCCTGCTGTCCCCACAACTTTTCTATTCTGTTTCCACGGGTTTTCTCTCATCAGGGCCCCACTGAGCAGATCCCATTTAGACAGTTTGCTATTTCCCCTCCTCCTTTTTGACGTGCTGCAGAAACCTGAGGGAGCCAATAGTCGAAAGAGATAACGAGCTACGACAAGTAATGTTAGAAAACATGGCAAAGGAAAAGTCATTTAATAGCATCCGGTCGGTATTTTTTTGCAGTGAGGGGGAATGAGATGCACCATGCACGCTGCCAAATTTTCTGTCACCAATGAAAATTAAGCAATGTGGCAAAAGCAATCAGAGGGTTAAAAGAATCTTGTCTTTGCCCTTGTTTGCCTCATTTCTTGTTTTTCTCTTAAACTGCACCACTGGGATGAACCACAAGACTTCCCTTCTCCTTATTAAAAAAGCAAAACTGCTTATGCAGCAACTGCAGCAGGGCTCTGTTGTTAGCAGATAGTAAGGACGTATGGAGATGAGCTACAAACGGTATCCATATCAGCAGAGACACTTATGGGGAAAAAATTGTTCTGTGAACATTACAAATTCTGGCACTAATTAAACATTCATCTCTCACTCTTCTGGGGGTGGAGAAGAAAATCATTGTCCTTTTATACTGCAGTTAAAAGTGGAAAACATTGCATCCAGAAATACAAAGGAGAAATATTTTTCTATTCTGTGACAGCAATGAACAGTGAGGGTTATGCTGACTGAACGTAATTACTACAGCTCTTTGCGTGTTCTTTTTTTTTTAAAAAAAGGACAGTTCATGCTTTAAAATACTGCCTTTTAGAAAATATCTGTAAATCATTCTGTGCTATAATTTCTTTAAACAGTTGGTACAAGTGCAGATATGATTCTCCCCTTGCTGAGCTTCACAGCCTTAAAAAATATGTTCAAAGATCCATATACATGAAGTTGAACAAATAGAGAAGGGGAGGTGTTCCCAGCTGAGATCAGGTTCACTGAGGGAATGAAACACTCGCCATCCTAGGTCTCTGGTGAGGTGGATGAAAGGTATTTCAAGTTTCTTAAGTGTGGAAAGAGGCAGAAGAATATTCCAAATATTAGACAGGGAATGACCAAGGAACCAAAAATGACCAGTGTCACCTGAGTCTCTTTCTTGCTTCCCTCACAAAAACATTGGATGAAGAGTGCCAAAACCAAGAGCTAAGCTGCTTTATGAGAAATAACTTAGTGACATTTTGGAAGGGCTTAAACACTGATTTGGGAACATCTCCAGTTTATTTTTCCTCTTGCCTGTTTGAATTCTTTTCCTGTTATCTGTTCTTTCTTCCTTTTTCAGATGGTGAATCCTCTAGAGGTTCACTGAAGCCTGAAGTTCTTTCTTGTGGAGGAAAGAGTGGGGGGTTGTGTCTATCAATAGTAATAAAACATTCCACATGATTGATATAAATGTTTTTGACTTTTCGCATGCATTTGGGAAAGGCCTCAGCTGCCAAAGCCCATCGTCCATATTATGCTCCCATTTGCCTTCAATATACAGCGAAGGGAAAGACACACTTCAGTGTTTTTGAAGAACTGATGGCAACACACTGGAGCTCACTTCTACAGCAACATATGGCACCATCCAAGGCAGAAGAGAAGGAGGAGAAGCAGTCAGTGTAGAATAATAGAATCATAGACTATCCTAAGTTGGATAGTCTATGACTGGAAGCCTATGATAGTTGGAAGGGACCCAAAAGGGTCATTGAAGTCCAACTCCTGGCCCTGAACAAGACAGCCCCAGGAATCACACTACGTGCCTGAGAGTGTTGTCCAAACATTCCTTGAACTCTGGCAGGCTTGGTGCTGTGACCACTTCCCTGGGGAGCCTGTTATTTGGGAATACATTCAGTGCAGATAGCTTGGTGTGCAGCTGCAGTGCGAGATTGAACCCTGGGTGGTGGGAGTGCCCGGCAAGAGGTCATGAACTGCCGAGCCTTTGCACAACAAAGCGCATTGGGACCTGTGGCCCTGCCAGGGTATGGGACAGAGGCACAGCAGAAGCCCATGACTGAATACTTTCACCCACTTAGACTCCAAGAGCATAAAAACCCAGGGTCTCCTTTCTCTTGGGTCCTGTCACTGGTCACCAGCGAGAAAAGATCAGTGCCTGCCCCTCCTCTTCCCCTCACAAGGAAGTTGGAGACTGCAATGAACAGACCAAGTGACCTCAGCTGCTCCTGGTATTGTTTCCCCTCTAGGCTCTTCACCATCTTCACAACCCTCCTTTGGAGGCTTTCTAGTAGTTCATATCTTTCTTATCTTGTGGTGCCCGAAACTGTCACAATATTCAAGGAGATGCCACTCCAGTGCAGAGCTGAGTGGGACAATCACTTCCCTTGACCAGGATGATGCTTTGCCTGATGCCCCCCAGGACACGGTTGGCCCTCCTGGCTGCCAGGGCACTGCTGACTCATATTCAACTTGCTGTTGACCAGGATCCCCAGGTCCCTTTCTGTGGCACTGCTTTCCAACATCTCATTCCCCAGTCTGTAAGACCATCTGGGGTTGCCCCATTCCAGGTGCAGAATCTGGCACTTGCCTTTGTTAAACTTCATACTGTTGGTATGAAGTGTGCAGGAAACAAAACTGGTCTCCAGGGCCTGAAGGCTCTGAGATACATAATTTCTGTGGTTTCAGATCACCACCACGGACTCTCTATCCCCCTTGCTGTTTTTGGAGGGCTCTGCAAGAGTTAACCAACATAAAACAGCACAAAGCAACCACTGAGGCCAAAAGATACGAGTAACTGTTTTCACAGCTTCCCATGTACAATGCCACTGAGGAGAAACACAGAAATCCAAGTCTAAGTGGTTAAAATCTAAAATACCCTTATTGAATTGTGTGATTTCAGTTGAAAGATTAAGATAAAACTTTAGTGCAAAACATTGGTGTTTATTACAGAAGATTTGTTCATGCTGTCAAATCAGTAAACTCCATTTGATTTCTTTGTCAGTCCTGTTTTGCCCTGTCAAAAACTTCATCATCTTGTTTCTTACATGCACTCGGAATTTCTGACCATGGAATTCTAATACCCCAAAAAGTTATGTAGCTTGTGTATGGACTAAGATCAATTTTCTGCTATTACAGTTACTAGACAGCAACTAGTAGTGAAGGAAACAGAAACCTGAGATTTTACTTCTAGCTGTGTGAGAAGCATGTATTTTAGCACACATAGGCAAGACAGCTGAGCAGAAAGAACATGATTTTTCCAAACAAGTGGATAAAAGTTGGATCTATCCAACTGTATCTAACTGTAGCAATCTCCTGTACCCTTTCAGATTATTTATCTGTAAAATGAAAAGGAATGGTTTGTTTTCCTTCTAGGTCTTTTAGCATTTGTAGCAAGCTGAAATATTATTCATACCACTAGTCTAGCAAATTATACATACTAACTGATGGGATTTCACTGAGCTAAAACTGCAGTAGTCCAGACTGTGTGATACAACACAGAAACCTGTGATTTAAAGACCCACTTTTAATTTCTGGTAGAGCTGCCACTTATTTTCTTTTAGAAAGGAAAATTAAATAAATTTAAAAAATAATATTGAGTAGGTTATTTTGTCACTGACAAGATCCTAGAATTATACCTTTCAGAATATCTTCTAACTTTCAGTCCTGCTTTGAGACAAAGCATGAAGCAGATGGCCTTCAAGCAACTCTAGCAACCTGAATATTTCTATTAATCACTTGAATGATTTTTGTTTTAAAAGGGTAGTAAGCCTATGCCTGTTTTTCCTTACCTAAATATGACAACTCTCAGTTTGTAAACTGAGATAGTAAATGAAGCATGAGTATTACAATCCTGTCCTATTTGAAGGTTCACACCACACTAGGAAGCTAAATTAGCCCCCAAGATTGACAAAAAGTGATTTGTGTATGTTCATGAATCAGACATACACTCAAAATTTATTTTTGTAAATAACCAAATTCCACTTAAACATGAAATCAACTCGAAGATGAACAAAACCTGGCTTTAGTTTAAGTTACAGAATAATTTCTCAAAATAACATGAGCTGAAACATTTTTATTGGTACCGCAACAAACCTTCATATGAAGTAGTGGAGAAACAAAATGTAAATGTCATTTGTTTTCACCTGACATATACAAATGAGAATAAGATTTACCAAATAAAATGCACTTCTATAACACAGAATTCTGTGGCTCTTTGTGACATTACTAATTTTCCCTGTTAGATAACTAACATCACTTGAGCATAAAACATCAAGAGACAGCTCTAATCTTCTTCACTGTTTAACTCAAGTAAAATATTTGTGGAAGGAATGTGTTTTCAAATTATGAAAATACATTTGCATTGTAGTTTTCTGTCAGTTTGATAGTAAAAGGAAGAAAATGTTAACTTGATCACTAAAATTATGCTTTCATTCAGAATGTTACCATTTATCTGTCTTTATCTTCTGACATGATAAGCAATTAAGTAAAACAATTATGATTTATAATTGGAATTATTATTTAATTTCCAGGCTAAATATTCAGATAAAGCTCTTCATTACGTAACTTCTACTACTATTTCAATCGTTTCAATGGAGAGGAATTTGCAAATATTACCATAACTTTGTGAAAATCTTTAAGGGAACTAACAGCATGAATAAGCATGCAAATGTGGAGAAACCCACAGAATAAGCATAGGAACTGCTCATAAACCTGAAAATTAATCACAGCAGAAAAAGATTCTACAGGCATTACCTTTAAAAGTCCTAAAGTTACAAATGCTTAGGTCTGAGCTAAAATCTAAAATTAAGTTACAATAAAACAAGGTCTTGATCATTGTTTTGATTTTTGTTTTTCTCCACCTAACTCTGGTACGTATGCAGCAAGTATAGTTTTGCTCTTTCAGATTTCTAGTAGAATCCATGCTCTTCATGACTGTATCACTCTTCCTCTCATGGGAGTCAGAAATGGTGGCCTGTGTGTGAGAGCACGTCTTTGGCTCATTGATAGTGCCCTGTGCCTCATTCATAGTGCCCTGAAGAATGCAGTCTACCATAAACAATTAGCTGATAATCTTAGTGAAAGTCTCATGATAGTTGATGGCTTTCTTAAATAGCAGGTCCCAGAATAAGAATCAGCCTTCACATGATAAAAGGAAAATCCTTATAGATTTTGGTTGCAGAAGAAAACCAAAACTGAACCAACACATATCCAAAACATTTGAAATTAAGCAGCCAAATTTAAAAATACTATGTTCTTTAAAGCTTATGCTATTTTGAATAGTGATAAATAGTTAGTTTTGGGCATGCTAGTTAAACATTTGAGAATTAACCCATTTCTGGAAAAGTAAGTTCATTAAATCAATTCTTTTTTGGAGTTAAAAAAAACAGTATTTTGTATTCTATAGACACTGGCTGAGATCATCCATATTGCTTTCACTTTCAAAAATAATCCCACTCTTAGAGATTGCCTTAATCTCAAAAAAGAATGCAGTAATAAAACCTCTGTTGGTATAACACTCACATATATTTCCCTCCACCTTTTTCCAACAATAATGCCCAGATTCTTATATCTTGGGGGTTTGTGTTTCATCATTTTGTTGTTGCTGCTGTTTGAGCGTTTTGTTTGTTTGTTTGTTTTAATCTGTCCCTTGTAATCTGAAAGGTTTGCATCAATAGCTTTCAGAATCTCATTACAGCTTTCTTGTTTCAGCTGACAGAAATGTATGATGGACACCAAGGATACTGTTGCCTTCTGTGTTGACCAGCTCAGGCAGAGAGAGATAAAAATACAGAAATTGCTGCTTGTAGGCTACACAAATACTTCTAAGGCAACAAAGAACCACGTACCTGGGTGCCCTCTTCTTTCTGCAGGGCACTACACAGAGAGGCTCAGCACTTGCTAAGAGTGTAGCTGTGCCTAAGCCCTGCCACCTGCCTGAGCTAAATCAGGAACTGCTGGATGCAAGAGCTAAAATTTCTACTTCTTCAGCTAAAGGGCTAACACAGAAACATCAGAAGAGTTCTAATTAAGCTGTGGTCTAAACAAGGCATATAACCATAAAGGCAATGTCATTTGTCCTAAACACAACAAAATGATCAGTGAAAAGCTGCATGTAGATCTGTTCCAGAAGAAACCTGGATTACTACACCCACTCTTTCTGAGGTGACTTTGCAATAGTCTCACTGACTTCAAGCTAAGAGCAATGGCCTGTACACTGATCAGAGAGGGTTGCCACAGTCTGTATTTCAACTAGTAGCCCAGAGACCTGACAATCAAATTGTAGCTTGATTGAACAACTCAAAAATTTTGCAACACTCATTTCTGTCCCAGATTTATCACACAGGTAGAAATATACAACTCACACCTGGCACTGTATTGTATGTGCGAGCAATCCATTTCTCTCAACTCCTTTCTCTAATCACTTATTCACTAAGAGTTCTTTGAGAGACAAACATCATTGTCATTACTATATATACTGTTATGGTTTCATTGACATATTGTTATTGCTATATTATTGTTATATTGACAAAATGATTGGTAAACCACATCAGAGCAATATTTATTGCTTAGCATTCCAACCATTTCTTTCTCCTGAAATCTACTGGAAAAATAATGGCAGGGAAGATACACTGAGGACTCAAATCCCTTTCAGGCCATCAGCATTTTTAGTGGAGGACTGAAAATAAGATTATTATCATGGGTATATTTAGCACATGTGAATTTCTCATCAGATAGTGGTCAGAGGCAAAAATAGCTTTGAAGCAAGTGAGTACTTTAAAGAGACAGACGTATTGTAGAATGTTTAAGAACTACCACACAAAATACAGAATTTAACATCTTTTCAAATTGTTGTACCTGCCTGTGACACAGTTAGTAAAGCTATATAAATTTATCCATAATGTTACATTTTTCTCAAATATCACTAGTTCCTTCTGCAGGAAAGAGAGAGCAATGAATTTAAGAGTCAATATTCATTTCCCCCAAAACAGTCTTAGAATTCTGAACACAGAGAAGATTGACTCCTGAAGCACTAATGCACAGAACAATAATTATGTTAGAGATGTACTGTCTACGATACTAACTGACAATCTACTTAATTTGTTTATTTATTTAAAGAGGGTAGCATTTCTCTAAATTATGGGAACATCAACCAGCCCAAAGACAGCTAAAGATTATTAAGAAAATGAAACAACATCATTATTACTGTCTATGAGCAGCTTGCAAAATGAAGATTGGAGGCAGGCACAAAGACGCTTGTGTGGTTGGGGTATTATGCTGAAAAGGAAAACCAAAGTTTGATCCAATGAGTAAATTAACTGTAGTCAATGGAGAAGCAGAAGTGGAGCAGCTTTAAGAAATTATCCACAGTATCACATGACAACAAACTAAGAAATTGAAGAGTATTCTTTTTGACTTTGGTTTAGGATGGAAGTTCTTCTGAAGCATTGTCATCTGGGCAGTATGGGCTAAATTACAGATAGGTTTTATACAGGAAGATATTGCAAACAGATGAAATAAGGACATACAGAGTCTGTCTACTGCTTATACAAGACCTAGCAGAAAGCCACAAATGTGCTTTAACCACATAGGAAGCGTACCTGGGAACATCTCATCCCCTGCAAGAGCAGCACTCACCTAAAGTGGAATTCATGACAAAGTGAATTCCAGGCATTGTCTACAGCCTGAACACCAGTGCACTGCACAGTGCATGTTCCTTGCCCAGATCAGCAGGAGAGCCTGCTTCCATGCACACTCCATTCCTGCTTGCATGGGTCCTTCAGATTTAGGATGCCTCAGCCAAGGAATCTGGCTGCTCCAACTTCCTTCCGTCTTACATTACTCCTCCCAACGGACCAGTCAAAAGTTCTTTTTAACCATGTCATTGAAACAGGACAGCATATTAGTCTCAGCCTTTGAGAAATTCAATAAAAGTTCACCATTTCCTGAGTCCTGCATCCTTCTCCTGCTGAATTTAATATGGAACCAACATCTACATTGACTAACTTCTAATATACAGTAAAACTGAAAGAATTACAAAGCATCACATAATCTGGACTGAAAACATTGGGTTTCATTGCTTGCTTCATCTCTTGTCAGGCAAATTTGGACAAGTCATTATGTCTCTCAGTGCTCTACAGTTCCCTTCTACAAAACAGATGTGCAAAAAATGTATATAAAAATACCACAAACATTTAAGATAGGATAATTTCCCCTTAATGGTGTAACATTTGACTAAGAATGAATCCTTTCCTCCTAACACCCGGAATCTATAAAAGGGTTAATTCAAAAACACCCTCAGAAACCAGAGAACTACAGGTACTCTTGATACCCTGAACATGTAATATTTATAACAGTCATACAACTTTAATTTTACTTCTTTGCCTTAGAAAAAAAAAAAAAAGTGTGCAATTTTTCTAAGCACAGCACTGCAGAAAAAAAAAAAAATGAAGCGCTCGTTAGTTTGGAATTTTCCATTCCTTTTTGCTTCTGCCTGAAAGGCAGAGGACTGTGGGGGTTTCATAGTGGAAAGAATTTAGGCCTGTCTTCCTTTGACTTGCAAATTTTAGAAACAGCGAGCTATCCATCTAACTGGTTGGCAAGGATTTAAGGTTGATTTAATATCCCTTAAGCTAGTCATGAAGTATTGTCTCCTCTACCTCCTCCCTCCCTCACCCTTCAACTTCTGTATAAAAGCTCAGTGCATGTAGAATTTACACCCATAACAGTGGTGGTCACTAATGTCACTATCAAGCGTCAGGCTAACAGCAGTTAGAGGTCTGACAGTGATTCCACCATAAACTCCGTATTTCCTTGGGCAAAATGATGTCTCACCTGTTAGAACTCATGCTGGTCCAAAATATGCTGCTTATGCATCAAATACCACAATTAAAAAATAGTATTTTCACAACACAGACTACAAAGTGGTAAGACATTTTCCCATCACATTTTCAGCACTATGTCAGTATGCATTTACACGTCCTCTGTCTTTATTTTAGTTTATATTTTCAGATCTCTAGAGTAGGTAGTAAAACGAGAGACCTAAAATACTAAATATAAATTATGATCAAAAATGTATCATTATTGAAAAAGCTCTTCAGAAAAAAAAAAATTTCTAAAGCGATTCCATCTGTTGTCCTCAAGCCATACTGGAGTTCTTCTACTGTGCTAATCACAGTGACTATAAATAAAAAGACACTTGTCCAGTATATGCTTGCGGGTTTTTTCCTTCTTTGACTGACTTGTGCTTTGAAAAGCAGACTTTTCTGGTAAAGGATCTAATTAAAGAGACAAGCACTTCTAAGCTAAAATTGTGTACATTTTTTTAAACTGCTTGATTAGTTATAGGAACAGGTGAGACTGAAGGAAAACCTGAGTATTTATTGTGTCACAGCCCTCCTGTACTTTCAGGGGTAAAAGGTAATTTGTATCTAAAATCCCATTTGTACATGTTGCTCTCTCAACTGGACATGACCTTTGAATGTAAAAAGGCAGGTTGGTGCCGACATTATCTCCCACAGGGGGAAACGGTGGCTACTTATCATCCCATCAACCTCAAAGCCTAAGTCACATTTGACATCAAACTAATGTCGCTGAAATGAATGACATTCACCTGTTAGAAGGTACTCAGAACCAGATAAACTAGAAAACCAAGGTAGTACGATGGGGCCACAGAGGAAATAGAGGCACTCTGTTTCATGGCTATTGTGCTCACTTTAGTCCATGTAATACAAGGAAAATAATATTAATACTACAGAATTGATAGATAATTTCATCAAAATCCGCATAAAGACAATAGAAATAGCTAAAGACATAGTCAGTAATCCAGTATTTCATTACCTCTGCTTACACACTACTAGAGCTTTGTATGCATCTAATCGTTCCAAAAGAAAACAAGATTTTTAGCACAGTTAATGATTAAAAATCATCTGAAATTCATAACATGTTTTGTGTAAAAACTCATTGTGTCTTCACATTAGGTGTCAGAAGTGCTCTTGTACAAACTTTCACACATGATACTCTCAATTTTTTTCAGAGGATGAAATAAAAGTCCTACAGCAGAATCAAAATGAGCTCACAGACCCATTTTGGAGCCGTGTTAATGGACAAGGTACACCAAATCAGCTACGAATAGAACAGCGAAGCAACCTTATCAGTAAATCACTTGTTACACTCCAAATAGTTGCCTTTCAAAATGTTGCTTGCACTACTTGAAGAGCTATATTGATTTTATATCTATCCCTGAACCTGTCTGTGTTTAAGTTCAGACTCTGGAAATAACAGTTAGCTTTTAATAAAGTGCTATTTATACAATTATACTGCAAACAAGGTTGAATTTCACACATACATGAGTGATAACCTGCCTTCCACTCTTCCAAAGCAAGGAGAGGACTGACTGCTATGAAAGGATATGTCTTTTTTTTGTCATTTTGGTGGTATTGTCCGTGCTTTTATTTCCTGCTATGGATCAAAGAAGGAACAGCTAGTGGCTTTGCTTCTTCTCTCCTATTCATAAAGAATGATCTTTGCATAGCCAATTATTTATTTACTGACATTTTCAAGCTCTGGGGCAAAAGTGATTTGGGCAACTTAATTATGCTTTTTTCTTTGCAGCACATTGCTGGGGATGTTTTACCTTTGGAAATTTCTCCTTTTTTTTTTTTTCCCCCCAATGGTCACGGTGGCAATCTGTCCTTTTGACAGAACTGGATTCAAGGCCAGGATCCAGCTGTTGAACTTACCTTTTCAACTGGCACCACCCCATAACTGTTTTCTGCCATTCTGTCATCTGTACACCAGGCAGCTGGGAGAAGGGTAAGACTAACTAGTTAAGCATAGAAACGTGGAGAGATACCAAAACTGCCTGCATTCAGTCCTTATGTGTCTATGTTTTAATTCCAAAGTATGCTGTATTTTCAAATAATATTTTATACAATGTTTGACTTACATCATCTTCCAGTGTTTTACAATGAAAATGTCCCACTGTCATAATCTGTACATCTCTGTTGCCCAACTCCATCCTCTCTTGCCAACAAACACATATTAAGCATTTTTCCATAAAGTCTGCCCTAGGTTAACCAATTAACAACATAATTAATTTAGTAGTGAATAAGTTGGCTTTGATATTGTGTCGCTCTGTACTGGGGAAGTCTGGCAGCTAAAGGCCTAAGGAAGAAAAGCATCCCTTCTCTGAAATCTCTGTGGGGACCAAGTACAATGGGGTCAGGAGCATTACTGGCTCTGACAGAGCGGGACATGCCAACCAGCAGCGACAGGCCTGAGCGAGCGTGAATGATGTGTCTATTTGGCAGCTTTTTTGGAGAAAACAGCTTTGTAATAAGGACAAGGGAAATAGGAAAATCATGGTATCCTTCTACGACAGGTAGATCTGCCCTTGGTCTGGCACTCTGATCTCCACCCACAACCTTTGGTGAGGCAGCTCTGGGGAAGGAAGGTCCTTCAGAAAGGGATTTTTCACCTCCCTGCACACAAGCTGCTTTGCTCCCAAGCACTGGGTTGATTTCAGAACCTGTGTTTGTGGACAGGGAGTCAAGCTGGAGATGGTGGAGGGATGTTTTGGGGTAACAGGATCTGACCCTGTTGGAGGGGGTACGTCGATCAGTATCTCTCAGAGGAATTATAATTCAGTAGGGTTTTAGACAGTAAAATTGCAGTGTAAAGTGCTCAGGCCTGCCACAGAACCAGCCTTTTAAGCATATATTGGGTTCAACAGTTTAATCAGCTTCATGGGTGATGAGATTGAAGATTCACTTATGAAGTGACAGCCAGGTGACATGGCTGCACATGAAAGGAGGCTCAGGGCGCAGTCAGGGAGAAAGGCAGGGAGGTTCAGGGGATCTGGAGCCATGGTAGAACCTGCAAGAGCTCAGGAGAGCTGGTGCCTGCCTAGGCAACAAAAGCTTTCTGGAAGGAACATGCCACAGATTCCTTCTTCTGTCATATGCCATTAAATCCTGAGGACCAGTTTGAACATTAGAGAAGACTGTAGACACCCTATGGGAAGGCTACCAAAAGTAAATTAAAAAAAAAAAAAGCTTTGATAAAGGACTGGATGGAGCATTTTATCTTTTGAAAGATGGCTGAAAAAAACAAATTTGAAGAAAATTAAAAATATGCAAGATACCTGAAGATGGATTTTCAAATATTTAAATGTGGGATTGATGTTGGCTACAAGTGAAGAAACTAAGGCAGCAGATATGGTAAATGATAGATTAGATACAGACCCTGCTTCCTGGATCATGGTGTATAGAGCGTGATATATCTGCTGGGTTTTCTGTGGTGTGACCATAATGTCACTTCAACTCCAGAAGAGGTTAAAAAAATCTGTACAAAGTCTTTTCCTTCATATATTTCTCTGAGGCAGATCAACGGCAGCTACATGGCTGTGTGTGTAGGAAAGCCTTCTTGCTTGTGTTAGGAGCTTCATCTAGGAGATTTCCAGGAGCTGAGGAGAAGAAGGTGCCTTTGGTTGAGCACCTAAAAATTGAAAGTTCTTTTGATGTGCCCCTCATAACTTAAAAAGTCCCAGCCTCAGGTGCCTCCACCCATTTTCAGAAACATATTTCACTATACTCTGCACTTTCACTAAATTAACCATATGCACAGAGTCTTTCCTCCACCGCACACCCTGTAAGCTCAGAAAATAAAATTTTGTTCTACTTCTCAAAGGCTTACAGCTCAGTCAAATCAAAAGCAATTTTCTCTAGAAAAAGTAATGACACTTCTCCATGAGAGCTATTCCCATGCCAAATTTCAAGTTACTACATACAGCCGAACAAGCTGTCAGAGCCTGCAAATACTCTCTGAAAAAGTCGAAAAGTATGTTTTAGCTTGGCCCGTATCAGAAAGCCCAGTCCAGACTGAGGTTCTCAGGTCCCAATAGAGGGGGAGTGTTTTTAGCCCCCAAGCGAACACTCTGGCAGGTTTTAATTGACTGAAAACAAGAAGTTCAAATGAAAACTACTATGCAAGTTCAACGGGTAATGCAATCTGTAAGAGCCGGTAATTGCATCTGAAAATTTGCTAGTGACCCGTGCTTCAAATAATAACAGCAGACAAAAGGCATTTGAGAGAATGAGCTTTGTTTTCATGGTTTTTTTGCATACATGGCAGAAGTTGCACATCATCAGTTTTACTCTTCCCTGAGCACTTGCTCAGCTCCTGCTATTTGTTCAGGCATTGCAGGCAGTAACCTGGAGGAGAGATCTGTTTTAAGGTTCAGGATAATATGATTTAAAGACACAAAATACGGCAGCAAAACAAATGGATGGGTTCTAAAACTCCTGCAGTCCTTGTGGGCCTTGGATTGCCACTGCTTGCTCTGCAGTATGGAAAATCAGGCCACCGACTTTTGCCCTAAAAACAATTAAAACTTAATTGAGGCATCTCCTTTGGAAAATCCTTACCATCGCCTTTAGGTCGGTGATTCTACTCCTTAAAAAGCAAATCAAACCAACAAAAATCCTAACCCTAAACTAGCAAATAGTAAAGATATCTTGCCTCTTGCCTTTTCAGAGACTGCTTGCACTTATATCCTGTCTGACATTAATCACATGCAATGTAGTCTAAGGTAAAGAAGGGAACATTTTTTTTCCTTCCCTGCAATTTCAATTTTTCATCTTGTGTGGAAAAAAAGTTACAGCTAAAATTCTAAGTAATGACACTTCTTTACAAGTTTTTAGTGCTTTACAGGTTTTAAGTGAGAAAAAAAAGGAGTTAATTTACATCTAAAACTATATAAGCACACACAGGAACTAAAGCCTGTGAGAAGTCCTAAGATAGTTGTTTGTTTATGATAATAACTTTATCATGGTGTATGGTCCCTCTGGCAGACAGAGCCAAGACACAATTTATAAGAGATGCAACCTGATACAGTCCATCTATCCTTCTTTGATAAAACAGCAGTAAAGAGGCATACAACTTTTTATGCTTGGTCACTTTCATTACTTCTTATGTTACTGAAAGCCTAAACTAATATTAACTTCTGCGTTATGTACAGTTATTCCTAAAATGGTATATTATATAACCTAGGAAAAAACCCCATAAGCCAGAAATAATTAAAAGCCTATACAAAATAACCTGAGTTCTCTACTGGATTAAGTTTTGTTTTCGTATTTTCAAATATTTTAACTTCTAACAGGAATATACACACCTTAAGAAAATAGACGTGTGCATATGTGTACACATCTAATTAAAAATTACATACACAGTTAAAAAATTATACACTCCTAAAATTAATAAATACATTTTATTACTGACAGTTAACAGAATTTGCTGGACTGGTTCTTTTCAATGGCAAAGCTGAATGCACTTTCAGAGTGATAACTTCTAGGGTTAATTGTCGTAGCTTCCTTGACGCAATCTTCTCCACCAGCTTTATTTTATCTGCCAGAGCACCAATATGCCATGATTAGCATAAATTAAACTAAATAAATTCGGTGGGTTACTATATTATTTTATGCTAATCCGTTTATTTATTTATTTTTAAGCATTTCAAGGTTAGGGATCGGTGAGCAGCATGATGGCAAATTCATAACACCAGCTTGTTCAAATTCACCTCAGAAGTGCTTAAAAACTGGGTGGGTTTTTTTCAGAAATGTTAAAGAGAAAAAATTCCGTGTGAAAAATGTTGTCAAGTACAAACTGCTATATCATTATATACTGACCTTTTACAGATGTACCCATGGCACGCTACTGTGAGGCAAGGAACTCAATATGTCCAACTCAATAGCACAGAGCAAGAGAAAAAAAAAACCACACCAAACAAATTTGCTTGCCTGACTCAAACGAGAGGCTTTCCTGGTGTTAATAAAGATACACCCTGACCCATTACTGCCCCCTTTCAGACTTTAGAAAGTAGTTTACACATCTCAAACAATTGGTTCATACCAACTGCCCTTGACATTACTCACAAATGCCTTCCTTGGGAATCTGCTGACAAGTAAACTGTAGGCAGCTGGAGGATGGGGCAGTGGTGCACATGAGCAACATACACCCAGAGCCACACCAATGACCATTCAGCCAAGCTGGTGCTGCTCTGATGCCATTCTGCCCTGACTGGAAATTTTCTCAAAAGGGATGTGAAGAACACGTGTATCAATGACTGACTCTCTCTTCAGGAGAAGATCTAACTCAAAACCATAGCCAACTAACATTTGATAAGACTGTGATAGTTAAAGGTAAGTATACATTCCCCATCCTATCTGTCAGCACAGCTTGTGCAAATACACTGTACCACATCATATAGAAATGAAACTAGAAGTGAGATTCACAAAACACTTTAATTTGCTCCTTGCACATAACAGCACAGTAAAGATGTATGCTGTTCTGGTTTGTCAAGTGTAAGAGGTGATGGCTACAGAAGCAGACCTTAAAGGAAATGGAAAGACAGGATGAGATTTTTGTTAGAAAGTTTTGATGAAGTAAGAAAGTGGGTAGAGTAGCTGAAATAGGGAAAAGATGATGAAATTGTAATTGTTCCAAGTACACTTGCATGAGCTATTTAGCTTTTCCTTTATTGATGATGTTAAAATTATCTTTGTTCTCTATTAGCAAATTTTAAAATATTTTCTTGTTTATCCGGTTATACATAAGACAAACTGTGACTCTTACTTCCGTTCCAAAGAAAATTAAGGAAGAGCATAACACTACAGTAGGGAGGAAGAGATACAGCCCTTGTGTAGGCAAGGCACAGAATGAAACACAAGGTTCAACCAGTAGGAGAAAAACTAAAAGGCCACATCCAAAATGCACAGCTATGACAAGAAAATTCAGATTTTAAGTGCTTAGTAATGAGAATGGACAAAGTCATCACTTAAAAGTAGGTCTGCATAATCTCTGCCAAATTAACTGATAGCCATAGGAATCTTTTATGGTTGTTGCTTAAATTAAGTGCCAAAGTGGCAAATGATCTGCGTGTGTTCTATACATTTCACAGAAGCAGAAAACAGACAAAGAAAACATCAAATAAGAACAATGTCCCACTAATAACTTACAAATTTCTACTAACCCTTCAAAAACCAAAGCTGCAACCTGATTAGTCCTGCCAGTGGACTGGCTGGTCTTTTCGTATGTTTTCTTTCTGTATATCATGAGAGTTTATAGGGCAGGAAAGATACATGACAGCACCTTCTGCCATGCAGAAGTGTATGCCAGCAAGAATTTGAACTGAAAGCCTCCAGTTTGGAAGTCAGAACAGCCAGCAAGGAAGGGTTAGAGCCTCTACTCAGATCTTATCGTTTTCAGGGCTCATATGCTGTTGATGCCAAATCTCAGACAGGTCTCTTATTTTGTTATGCACTGGGATGCTCCCTCCCCAAATCCAGCAGCCAGATGTGAGCCCTTCCACTAGCACTGCACTAAGTCACTGGGCAACTGAGATGAGTGCTCCCAGGTAACCCTCGTGAGATCAGCACCACAGCAGTCAGCACTTTGTAGGACCCAGACCCTGGTGAATTATATGAAAACTGTTGTCAGTAGTAACTGTTGGCTATGGAAACCGGATCAGAAATACGTATGAGTTTAAAACACTTGAAAAAAGGCAGTTAAAAAAAAAAAAAGGCACGAAAGCAGATACCAGATGCATTGTATCACATACATCACAGTAGCTTTCTTTCACAATGAATTTCAAGATGGTATCTTGAAGGATCAGAACCTAGAAGCATTAATAAGGGTGTCAGACGCTGAAAGCCATCAGAATCTCTTGTTCTATCACTCTGAATATATTATTGTATCTCAGTTTCTAATGCTCAAAATGGATAGATTTTCAGATAAAAATTAGAAGTTGAATTGCACTTGCTCTCTGGATTCTTGTAATGTATACATTTTCATAATGTTTTGTGAAAAGCATTTGGGGAAAAAAATTGCACGTATTTATGGTCAAATTACCAGCAGCTTAGCTTTGCCAATGCTGTAATTTAACTGTTTAACAGTAAATTAAATTTATGGTTTGTAATGTAAATAAATTCTTCTTTTTAATTCAAATAATAGAAAATAATATGTGTATAATAGAAACTCTGTTTAACAATGACAAATTATTTTAACAACAGATAAAATTTACTTATTTCAGCTAGTATTTATTGCTATACAATCTCACTATAATAGAAATTATTTCCAACCATAAATATGTGTTAAAACATTTAACTTTAATGGTGGAATCTTGACATATTGATGTACAGTAATAGAACATCATAAAATCTTATTCCAAATTGCAAACTGAAGCATTTAAAATTAACTTTATATACAAAGAACAACAGGTTGAAGTTTCTGCTATATGGTCAGAAAGTTAATCTAAAGCACTGATTAAAATTTTGATTCTGCTTAACACATTTAAAATAAAAAAAATCCTAAAATTGTTGAATATTTCTAAAAGAATGAGAAAGAATTTGGGTTTTAGTTCTGCCAGGATGATCTCTGCTAACAAATGTTGCTGCCCTATCAAGCTGCTCTGACTTTAGTCCTCTAGGGTGTGCAAAGGCAGACAAGTTTGCAAGAAAAGGGCCCTTACGTTAAAAATTCATAGGAAAGGTCATGTTTCTACCATTTCTGAAGTGCTGAGAGGATCAATGGAACACACAAAACAAGGCAGTGAGACAGAAATTATTCCCTGCTGGTTGGCAGTCTCGGAAGCAGCACTTGGGAAATACATAGGATTAAGGACTGACACTGCTACCAAACTTTGGGGCATTCTTTCCTTCTGGCCTGCGACAAAGCAAGGTCTGGAGAAATAGAGTCCCTACTCCACTGGCAGGAGTAAGCACAAGGATACCTTCAGAGGCCCCTAATGAAGTCAACATGCCGAGCTAAGCCAAGAAAACCCACTTTCTAAAAAACAGGACATAGTTATGTAGGAACCTTCCGGTGAGCAAGCAAGGCTAAATCTCTGGTAATTAATTCCCTCTGGTGCTAGCCAAAAGACTTTATGTCACAGGGAGGCAATGGGGTCCCTCCCCATGCATGGCCAGGGCAGTTTAAAAGCCCACACTGGCCAATACTCATCATAAACATGGAAGGAAACACTGAGCTGTGCAACATGCCTCTGTTTCAGGTCCTATGATATGAATGTGGCCATACCAACCCCTGCCTAGTCTGGGGCTGCAGCCAGTCTCACTGAAAGCTTTTCCCATTGGATTAAGTCCTCAATATATACCTTTTTGTATCCAGGACAACCTGACCCTGATATTCAATAGCCAGCAGTAAGAAAGTCACATCAACACAGAGTTTATCTCACACTATCACAATTACACTTTGATACCTTTCTTTCATTTATACCAGAGTCTCTTAGTTTACTTTCATCTGCTTCCCAGAGACCAAATATACCTTCCTTAGCGATGTTTTGCCCCATAACTGAACACTTTGTAATAGATGTACTACTATACCTTAAACCTGACATTTCCTGTAGAGCAAAAAAGGCTCTTAAATGGACTTTGTGACTTTTCCCGACTGAAGCTGAAGAAGCCCAGATATAATTAAGGATGGCAGTTGGCTGGCAGTCCCTCAACAGCAACCCCACCACGTCAGTCCTTTCAAAATCAGCAAAATAAAAAGCAGGTTATTCAGAACTGTGTTTTGGGGCCAGAAACTTGCAAGAGGACTGAAAATTATCTAAACTCACAGCCTGGTACCATTCAAAAGCACAGCACAAAATAAAAAAAGCTTATTGATGATTTGGAAGTAGAGGTCTTAACAGTTACACTTCTGAAAGCTCTGAATGTTATTTGCTGAAATTTTTCTCTTCCTGTATAGTCAATAGTTTTGTAAAAGGCATTTGATTAAACCATATCTGTTACACAGTAATGTGTATTCTTTTGAGGATTGCATTAGCTACCCTAACTCATGTTTAATAATATTTCATTTGACACACATCCCCACTGAAGTTGATACTGGATTAGGTACTAGGTAATATAAGGACCAGCATCAGAGTCTGACCCTTAGTACTCGAAAACTCAGCATCTTAACCTCACAAAGAACCCAAAGTGCTTTACAGATTGAATATGCAGTAATTGATCATTCAGGCTGAGCTGTCCTCAAAAATCTCTCATCAGGGTGTAAGTTGTACATGAGGTATGGTAAGACTACAGCAAAGATGGCACATTTGCAAACATAAGCAGAAAATATCTAGCAGTCTTCTAAAATGAGGGACAGTCTAGCTATTAAGAGCAAAATCAGCTCCCATCTTTTAGCTGTTCCAAGTCACTGACAGCTGGTTCAATCTTCCTACAAGTAGCTCTAGTTTATTTAAGAATGCTTCATTTTGCCTGTGCCACTTTCAATTTAGTATTTCCTGCTTAAAGAAAAAAAAAAAGATGGTTCATTGAAAATGTAAATTATATAAATCATGTATCAGAAAAATTAAAACAAATAAAACAAAAGCATTGCTTTACCTGTTTTACAAATTACAAGAGTTGAGACCCACATCTTCTCATGCTACGCCAGAGCTGTGCCATAGCTCTGCCCACTATATCACACTGCCAGCAAGAACACTGCTGAGTTACTCCTTGTGGCTTTCTCTGCAATGGAAGCATTCCTTGCAGATTCTACTTCATTTAGTCAATTATTAGTCAACATAATTTCCAAGTGGTCAGGTACTGGTGGATGAAGAAGTTGTTTTCCAAGTGCTGTGGGGAAACATGATTTTATTCCTATATTTGTTTCCTTTGGAATTTAAAAATAAATGTGACCATCATCCCTATAACAGGTTCTGAAAGAAGCTAAATTCTAGACTAAGTTAAAAAATTAATGTTAAAAGGAACCACTGTTTCCCAACAGGGGACAAAAAAACAGCCAGAACAAGAAAGGGAGCAGTACTGCTAAAGTGATGTGTTGTTCTGCCACTCTGCCTTTTGCTTGCCTAGCTTTCTTCTATGCATTTTAAAATAACGCAAATACTTTCACACAGAGAATCTCTGTGATGGTTTTTTATTTATCTGGTTCTTTGCACTTCCAGCTAATGTCCAAGGCAGGAGGTCCCAGCTCTGTTGTGAAGGCATCTGGTTCAGCTTCACAAGAGAGCAAGCTGTGAACTGCACAGTCTGTGCAGGAGTTACGCTGCTGGACTTTAACAGCAATTCTCACTTAGCTCTCAGCATCCAGAAGCCACTTTGCATTCAAGTGATCCTAACTTAAGCATAAAGTATACAATACTCACAAGAAATAAAATGAAAAAAGGGAAAATACTACTCCTGCCTGCATTGAGAAATCTGTCAGCAGGGCTGTGCTTTCCACTCCTGTACAAGGGACAAGGCAGTACAGTTTTCATTAAGCTTTTTAACTGTATCACAGGAAAACTGGAGCCATGCCACTGACTTATAGTCACCCTCCAGTAAAGATGGCAGCTTGCTCCACCTCTTGTTTGACTTCAAGGATTTTATCCAGAACAGTGGCATACTTGCAGTGAGAACTGTGCCTGCTAATGTCACGGTGGCCTAAGATTAAACCCTGCTTATCACAAAAGCAAGAGTGTCTAACTATGGCACATCCCTGAATACAATGAATCAACCACAGTCAACGAGCAGTATTTGATGAAGTTCTGCCACAAATTCTGTTTTAAAACTGCCCGTTTTCATGCGGATTCGACACATGAAAATCAGGCTGTGTGGGGGAAAAATTAACAAATCTTTAAAAAAAAACAAAGCTGCATAATCTGTGGTATTTCAGTTGGTCTTTATCCGCAAAATCCCAGATCTTTGTTTAAGCTACAAACAGACTACAAAATCAGCTCACTGGCCTCTCTCCTTATTATCCACATCCCTGCACAAATCAAATGAAGCTTTTGCTGTAAAGCTGATAAAAAACACCACACACATGAGCAAGCTGATGTATTTAAAAAGTGGTTATCATTTCTAATCCTTTCCTCTCTCTCCAGGGAATATCATATTTCCAAGGAACACACAAAACTCCACCACTGAGCACACATGGGCACTTATACTTGTTTTGATTAGGGATTTTCTAGAATAACAATGAATGAAGTAGTCTGGCATTATCGTTGATTTTTTAGCACCTAGGGAAGCAGTACGACAGTCATCCAATTGTTTGAAATCAGTGAATAGCCAAGACCAGTTTTGACAAATATTTGCATTCACATAATCTATTTCAAACACCTCCCAAAATGAACTACGGTACCTGGTTTGATAGTATGGGGATGCTTTTCCCATATCTTTGTAGATAACCTCCTTTGTAGAACCCCATGTGTAACCCAGAACGAGAAGTGGTCACAGATGCTAAACTTATGCCTGAGCTCTCCTAGCAGGCACTGGTATTTGTTTGGGATTCTGGGTATCGACTGAGATGCTCTCCAGTTCCACTTCCTTGATGAGTGAGACAGGAAAACAGAGCAATTTTTAGTATCTAATTTAGACATATCCAAATGACATTTCTAAATCCACTCTAGACAACAAAGCTTAGATTTAGGCATGAAAAGCCTAATGCACATTTCACACAGGTGTAAGTCGAGTCTTGCAACTTGCCACAAGCCAGTAAGTGACAACAGCGGGAAACCAATGTGTAAGATTCAGGCCCCAATGCCTACAATTCAGTTTTTTAAATGGGAACAATTCTCCCAAGGATAAAATTCCGCTCAAAAGATTAATCAATCAGCCACTGCGTTCCCTGATTTCAAACTGATTTGTTACAGGCTTGAGCCAAACACTATAAAGTTTGAATTAAAACTTGCTCAGCGCCGAGAGGTTTAAATGTCTCTCTTTACATTATGCACATTAGAACTTTGTCCACTCAAAGACTGCTTTACAAATAAAACTGCAGACATGAGTTATGAATTTTGGACTCTTGGAAATATATGCACACACATGTGCAAAGAATATGGAACAAAAATAAGCGCTTAATTTAATACACAGATTTCTGATGGCTGCAGAGTGGAGAAAGGTGCTTCTTCAAAGTGGGCCTGAGCACAGTGAGTCTTACATTCATAGCAGTGGTTTGTGTGTCAAATGCCATTTGGATTTCATGTCCTGTATGATTTTTAACATGTGTAACACATCACATGCATTATGATACTTAGTTTCTATCAATTCAGCCTCCTTCTAAGAGCCTCACCTTTTACACGAATGAAGTAGGCCATTTACATTTACATACATCATAGGGAGTAGGGTGAGGTAACAGCCCCTTCCCAGCCAGGCAGTGGCTGATCTTGAAAACAGGAAAGGACAAGGAAACAGAGATGAATCTACTAATGCAAAAAGTCTTTGCTCTTTGTAAATTTTTAAGTGCCAGTAAACAGCAAGAACAGCACTTTAGAAATAGGCACAGAACTTTGGATATAATGAAATACCAAAATAAAATCTACTCAATTAAGCCAGTAACATCTGTAGAACTTTCTCCTGTAAATAAAGCCTCAATTTTCAATTTTCTTTGATATTTTTCTTTTTTTTTTATTTCTCTTTTTTTATTTATTTTTTTTTTTGGCATTAGAATATATAAAACAGAGACTAAAGCATGGCTTCCTTCAGAAACAGCACAGACAAGTAACTGTTTGAGAAAAGGAAACTTAATTGAACATGGACACGTATTTTAAAGGAATGGAAACAAAACTGACATGAGAGAAGGAGTAAGCATGTATTCCAGCAAATTCTCCTCTCTTTAACTAAAAGAAGTTGTCAGAGTTCTTTTTATTTGGTAATTTCTGTTAAACAAATAATCAGATAAAACAAATAAAACCAGAAGTAACACCTGCGTAGTCTGACATGAGCACAGACTTGAACTGGATTCCACCTTTAACGGCCGCCCTCAGGTGCCTAAGGAATCATAGCAAGGTAATTCAAACACCATTAGGCCAGTTTTCAATGGACTTCTGTCAGCTGAACAGTTGATAAAAGCTGTCTGGATGATCAAATACTGCATAGTTCAAGATACAGAAAGTGGTGAATATATGTAAGCCAAATCACTCTGACTCTGCCTCCTCACTGCCTAGTTTTTTGTTACTGTTTTTGACAGCTATATGTATTCCATTTTTGACAGAGTTCAGAAGTCCAGGTCCTATCTATATGGCATTTTTAATTCACATCTACACAAATGTCATGGTATTTCTCTGAGAGCAAAAAAGTGTAAAAGTTGGGTTTTGTGCCAGCTAATAAAATTATTGTACAATTTATTCAATCATATTTTCTCTAGACTTGTATTTATATGGTTACCTAACAGTTACAAGGCAAATAACAGACATGGACAAAATGATGCAGTCCACACAGGCTGTCACTACTACCCAAAAAGATATGACTGAAGAAGTGGTATGGAAAGGGCTTGGTCTTTCACAAGGACTAAATGGGTTACCTCTCCTATCCAAAATGAGACAGCTATGAATCATTAACAGTTTGGTCTCACAAATCTGAAGCACAACTGCCATGTGATTGAACAAGTATTGCCCTTTTCTATCAGACATTTAATAACAAGGAAAGACACCAGCATTTATCTTCTGCTTCTAAGAGGTCTTCTCACCTATATAAGAAACCTTCTCACCTTCTATAAGAAACTTAGAATTATAATTCAAAGGTATCCTAGAGCTAAAAACTTAATGGGTGAAAATGCTGGCTATTTGCATGACAAGCTCTTTTCATGGCACAGATTTGCTCTTTAAATGTACTTTGATATACAGGTCTGTATTTTCAACTGCACTAGTAATATCAGCCACCTCACACTGGCTTGGCACGTGCATGCAGCATTTATCTCTTCTGTGCGCCTATGACAATCCTCCCCTCAACCATGGAAGTAACTTTCACTGATTTTGTGGAAAATCAGATGTTTTGGAATTTTGAAAATGAGGCCAATTTTTAAGGCTTTAGACACACATTCTAGGACCCTGTTGTGGAAACCCATTGTCCATGTTGGTAACCTTCACAGTCTAAAGCACTGTCTCAGTAATAAGGAATGGAGATGCCTGAATATATGTAACTAGGACTGGTGTTGCAAGTAAAGACAAATACTTTACTGCAAACATGGTGACCAAAATTCACACCATCTAAATCCATCTGAAATGTAAATGGACTTCTATTTGCAAGAGGGTCAACTAGTAATTCTTTACAATTGATTTGCGCAGATGATAACTCTCTGATGAGCCTGGAAGCTCCCAGTGCCTGCCCATGTGGAAAGACAGCTTGTGCTGCCTGATAGCCATCTCCAATCTGTGGCAGTGTTTAGGTCTGACAATCAAAGAAATCATCTGAACCTGTCCAACAGAAAAAATCTTACCTGAATTAATTGCCACAATCTGAGTAAAAAAGCTTTTCATCCTTTGCTAGGTGCGCCCCTTAAACCCTCTCCACTTATTGAGGTGTAACTTCAGTCAGAAATCATAGCAGAAGGCAGCAGCTTTGTTTAGCACACACAATACATTGTTTGCACAGTTTTATCTACAGATTTAGTTTATGAATTAAAGAAAAAGTTTGTAATAGGACAGATTCTCAGAACAGTTACTGGACAGGAATAACTCTATATATAATTTTTTAACATCCAGAATGATGAGAAGTGGTAGAGAAAAATAAATGAGAGCATGGTAATTTTCCTCATAAAAACTAGAGCTTATATAATAAAAAGCTGAAAAAGACTGTGTGGTGAAATGGAAACTCTCTCTTCTCCATTGATAATATGATGCAGTCAGACACAGAAGATTAGAGGAAACCTGCAAGGTTTTATTACCTTTAAATTTTAGCTCTGTGCTTCATAAAATTAATTTATATTTTGCTGTAGAGAGTGATGGCAATGTGGAAGAGAGGATTTTTCCTGTGCAAGATTTGTGAATTCTTGTCAGACCTCAAGCAATATTTACAGCATGAGAAAAATATCTGCCCTGCATTTTATGGTGCTATAAACTCAAAAGAGGTCCAGTTTAGGTCATGCATGCTTTCAAACTTCTGGTTACATAGCTAGACCTCATTGACTCTGATCTTAATATCAGATTTGATCTTTAGAATGATAAGCAACTTAGCACGGTATAGGGCAATCTTCCAGATCCCGAGAAAAACAGCAGTTCCCATGCTATTTCAGTGCCTTCTATCCAAAACGAGGCAAAATGTGGCAAGGGTGACAATGCCAGAAAAGTTAGAGTAATAAGTAATAATAAAAGAAGAAATTAACTGAAGAAATAATTTTCTAACTATGCAGCATCTTGTCCAAAGCTTTAGGAATGGTAGTCTAAAGAAAAAATCTGATTTTGTAGTGAAAGTTCAGGAATGACAACTCAGGATTTGTGCTCTCTTCCTATCATCTATATATAACTAGAGCAAGACAATTCATATCAGACTCATTATTTTCAGAGTTTTCAGAATACCGCTTATCCAGGTTATATGTTGTGTTTCACAAAAGATAAGACCTCAGAACACTCAAAAATCAGATCTAAAAAAAAAATCCATTTTGATGTTTACTTTAAACAAACCCCACAGCAGTCCAGAGAGGGTCCTCATGTTTTTCAGGTGCTAGGTTTCCCTGCATGGCCCTTATTGCTATAAACCAAATACTAAGGCTCAGTTACATCTTAGCAATGAACACACAAAAATAAGTGTTTGTGATCTGTCCTTCTCCTACCCCCTTCTTCTGGGTTTACCCTGCTGGCAGATACTATAAACTCTTACAATCCCTCATTCTACCCTGTAACAGGGATCCCTCAGGTCCTGTTTCCCTGGCAAGCCCCAGCAGTAACCTTCAATCTCCAGAGAGAAGAATTTGCTC
The DNA here is from genome assembly GCA_013399855.1 of Oxyruncus cristatus. Classification (NCBI taxonomy): domain Eukaryota; kingdom Metazoa; phylum Chordata; class Aves; order Passeriformes; family Cotingidae; genus Oxyruncus; species Oxyruncus cristatus. Next base: position 1,004,369 of record VXAY01000458.1, on the reverse strand, counting down.
CTGTGGTAGGGCCCCTGCTGTCTCTTCTCATGCACTGGACAGCAAGGGATGAAGTGGCAGGTAACATGGAACTTGGAGGAGCTCAAATGACTGCAGAAATGAGAGTAGGAAAACTGTTCCCAACTGTGTTAAATTTGTAGACCGTAACACTTCCTGAGATTCTGAAGTGTGGTGCTCTTTTAATTCCAAAAGACACTTGTCTGCCCACAGAGATGCAGCACTAATGAACACTTGTGTCCCACTAAACTTAAAAGAAACAGCACAGTCTGACCAAACTTCAAATGAAAGGCAGGTGGTCTTCAGTAAAATTCTGCATAGCAGCGTATTGTTGTTTGAATAGGAAAGGAAGGTCTGAACTGAATCTTGTGGATTTCTTACTTGGACCAAAACAAAGAAAAAAAGAATTCTAAACCCCCAAAGCAGGCAAATCCAGATACCTTCTAACAGATGGCTCAGTTGGGTGGGAGGAATCAGTAAAGTTGTAGTTTAAAAACATTTCAAGGATCATAGAATCATATAACAGGGCTGGAAGAGACCTTAAAAATCATCCAGGGAACCTTGGAACTATCGGCATAAAAGTGCATGGCAGGCTCAACACCTGGAATGTAAACATTCCCAAACAGGAAAAACAGACGGTTCTTTCTAATAAGAGGCAAGGAGCAGTTCCTAGAGCCAATTCAGCTTCCAACCACATGGGAGTTACAGTCATCCCAGAGGCTGCAGAGAGGCACTTCTGGATGTCACATAGCATGGAACTATGCACTGACAGCTTAGGATCTGGGAAGGGTAACGAGTCCTTCACAGAGGGAATCCAACATGCCAGAGCCCCTTCTTGCCCTCTCCCACTTTCATGTTCTCAGACTATGCACAAGGTCAGGATGTGAAAGCGTATGAGGGAACTGGGCACTCAACTGCCAGACAGAAAGAACTGTCAAAAAAGAACTGAGTACTTAAGATGTCATCTTAAGTAGAAGCAAAGGAGGACTTTGAAACATCACTACCCACCCTCCTATGCCTTCTTCTTTTCTTTAGGTAGGAAATTGGACTTTTCTACTCTGCAGCATGTCTAGAGCACTGGGTGGAGGACTCTGATTATATCCTTAGCAAAGTATCTTATGACCTTTCAGCCATCCTGAACTAATTTTCATTGCACTTTTGGCAATGGATAAAATTGGGTTGATTTCAAATAAAAGGATGCTTTCATGTGGTCCATGGGAAAACAAGTAAGAGTTTGACTCACTTGTGACATATCTTGAGGAATTCAATACATCAGATTTTTCTGACATATCTTAAGAATTCAATACATCAGATTTAATAGCCTATATTAAATATATTATCCCTGAAACAACTTCTCGCAGTTTTGAATACCTGAGAAAATACTGTGGATTGGAAACTTGAGGAAGATCATCTTTAGAACCACTGCAATTGTAAATTGTAATGATGGTAGACAGATGAAAGCTTCTCTGCTGTTTTGAAAGATAAATACATTACAGAAATCATAAAAGCATCTTCAGTGACAGCAAAGGAATCTATACAAAAGCTCTGTAAGAATAAACAGGATATTAGCTGAGATTCATTACTGCAGCCTTTGTAGATGTCTATATTTAAGACAGTTCAGCAACAGGATAAACCTGATTGTTGTTATTCTCAGTGAGCACAAGGCATCCGAGATGTGAAACAGGAAGTTAGATTTCTTCTGGTAAAAGAAGAAAATGTAACTTTTAAGAAAGGTTTTCACTGATCTAAATCTGTCAATGGTTCTCAGCAATCCCACTAAAGAAGTCTGAACTACATTGGAAATAGGAAAAAAAAAGAAAGAAAATTCCCTTTGAGGATTTGTAGACATTTTCACATCATCCAAGGAAACTTTTACATGTTCTGTTAAATGATTCTTGTGTAATCTGTTATCCCTACAACATGAACCACGTTTACCTTTACTCTGAAAAATAAGTGATGAGTTAAAATGTTGGTATATATTTTCCTACTTTTTAACTTTTAATAACCAGAGTTAGAGGGGCAATGGACAGGCAAAAAAAAAAATCACTTACTCTTTGGTTTGTACTGAAACGGGGAATTCCTGTCATTTATTTAGATCTGGTAGCACTGGGCAGAACTCATCCAATCACAGGCAACTCTGACAGGGTTACAGCGTTGGTGATGAGAGAAGAGGGACCAACATCATCTACCTGGACTGTAGCATATCTTTGTCTCTAAACCGGATTTGATGGATGGACCATTCAGAGGATAAGGAATTGTCTGGATGGTTGTACTCAAAGAGTTGTGGACAAGTGGTGTTCCTCGGGAATCTGTACTGGAACCAGGGCCATTTAATACCTTTATCCATGACGTGGGCAGTGGGATTGAGTGCACCCTCAGCAAGTTTGCAGATGACACCAAGCTGTGTGATGTGGTTGACACGCTGGAGGGAAGGAATGCCATCCAGAGGGACCTGGATGAACTCAAGAAGATGATCAGAGGGCTGGAGCACCTCTCCAAGTGGTGAAGAGAAGACTCCAGGAAGACCTTAAAGCACCTTCCATTACCTAAAGGGGGCTACAAGGGAGCTGGAAGAGGGGCTTTTTACAAAGACATGTAGTGATAGGACACAGGATAATGGCTTTAAACTGAAAGAGCGTAGCTTTAGATTAGCTATTAGGAAGAAATTCTTTACCATGAAGGCAGTGAGATGCTGAAACACGTTGCAAAAAAAAACCTGTGGAGGCCCCATCCTTGGATGTGTTCAAGGCCAGGCTGGATGGGGCTTTGAGAAACCTCCAGTGAAAGGTGTTTCTGCCATTTACAGGAGTGTTGGAACTAGATGACCTTTAAGGTCTCTTTTGATCCAAACCATTCTATGATTCTATGATTCTATGAACTAAACATGGTGTAATTTGAAGTATAATAGCAGAAATAAGTAATGGAAAAATAGCGTGGGAAATGATGAAGAGAAAATCTGAAAAGGAGCTCCTTACTTTAGTCCAAAAAATCTAAAACTAAGTTAAAATTTCAGACCAATATTTTCATGAGAAGTGCTGGAGCTCTACCATGAATTAATGAGAAGATTATTTTTCTTTATACAGACCTAGCTGGACACTAGCTTACCAAGGTAATTATGAAATGAAAGAGAACTGCTGTATTGCTGTGAAGCTGCATACTTAAAGTTACTGAAGTTTTGGCATATCTTTGTTTTAGAAGAACCATGTATTTTAATATTTTTGCATAAAATACATTCAGCTACATTGTCTGAAATAGTAAGTTTACTCATAAGTAATCAATCAAATATTATCTTAGACTGCTTTTCAAATAGGACGGCTATATATGCACGACATTATACCAAGTCAGTTGTGCCAGAAACCTGGGAACACTAATAATTTTATGAAAAAGCAGAATTATAAATTTCATAAATGATGGTGAGACTCTAAATACATAAACCAGTGTTTTAATTAACAAGTTTTCTTTTCTTCAGCTGGCTGTATGTAATGGCAAGCATGGATATATTAATGACAGTTTACATTAACACTTGTAAAAGCGACTGTAAGTATTCTCTGCCTCTGAAAATTTTTGTCTTTGTCCCTTTGATTCATCATTGCATAGGTAAGACACAAGAGTGTATACCAAAAGCCCTGCTTTTCCCAAACACTGTTGACTTCATTATGGTTAGTATATTAGGATGCTATTTTCTTGTTGCCTCCTTTCTTAATAACTAAACTAGACATGTCAAATATCATCTTTCGTAAAATAAAACAGTGACAAAAACAGTATAACTATGATGGTATAAAAAAAGGAAGAGAAAGACATAAGCACTTGAAAAGTTTGCAAAAAAAAAAATCTGTAACATTTTTCAGTGAGAATGAAAATCATACAGTAATGTATACATGAAATGCAGTACATACTATTGCAACACATCTGTCTGATGCAGGCTTCCAACTCTTTTTCTCATATTAGTACTGTTCCAATATTTCATGGTAAAAGACTCATAGTTGTCCCTTTTAATCCTGATGACTTTTGCTTACAAATTCAAAGCACACAGAAGAAGTACAGTTCAGATCCTATCAACAGGTCTAGAGAAATGTGTTATGGTCTGGTGAGTAAATGTATCAGTTTCATCACAAAGACAAATTATATATGCTGTGCAACTGCAATAACCCTTACTTTAAAAAAGAAGTGACAGAAGTGGAATACTCAATTGGCAAGACATGCAAACCAGAAAATTCTCACATGCCAATATTATCTCATTAAAGCCTTTCTTAAAAATGGCTTTACCATGCTCTCTGTAAACAACATTTTTTGTTTACTGTCTCTGCATATTAACTAGTACTTTTAGTAGATACTAAAATGTCTTTAAACAATCAGTCAACTTAAACAGAATTGAATTACTACCTCATGGTGCACTATACAAACAAACATAATGCTGACATTCTCCTCCTTTCTAGAAGGACATCTAAATGCTGGGTAATGATGAATGCTGGTCCTTGCTAACTCTCTCACATGTCACTTCATTTTTTTCTTGCAGCAAGATGCATTAGTGGTGGCCAGGTCCAGAGCAGGCTCTGCTCTGTGTACTGTGTCGTAGCTCTCACTGACCACTTCAGCTTCTACTGAGAAGCTACACTGCCATTTTAGGTACTACCTAATGCTCCCCATGGACACAGATTTCATTTCTGTTAGTCCTTTTGTGTGCTGCGGATGACCAATGCACTCAGAATGATCAGGTCCACATACCTTTGTTTAGGATAGCAGTGACTTGCTGAAGAGAAGCAGGCATTAATCCCAATTCTAGAAGCTGCAGCAAGAGCCTCACCAAAAGCTAATGTTGCATTGCAGTGTGCTCAGATGCCAGGGGATATTCAAATTGAAGCTGACTGCACAATCTTAATCCTGCTTCCCTGTGCATCTGTATTGCAATAATGCAGATTGTAATTACATGATCACATCTATTTGCACAAATGAACTCGATAGGATATAAATTTACTACAATCTAGATATATGTGTGCACCTTCCTGCAATAGAGATATATCAAGGTATATTAATACTAATCTGAAGTCATGGCAGTCCACAGTATATCTACTGACATACTGGTTACATTCTGTTGAAAAAGTTATTGCTAGAAGCAGCCAAAGTTATATTTAATATATCTGAGCTCTTCACTGTAAAATTACACCATCGTATTGTCTTTGTTATTTCTAAAGAGAATTGATGGGTGGAAAGAAACTTCAGAAGAAAGCATTTTGGAATTTAAGACCAGCTTTCAAAGTATGTCAAGAACATACAAGATGACCCCATTCCCTGAGGAATGGGGTTTCCATACAGCACTATAGGACTGTAAGCTGGGGGTAATTGCTTGATCCAACATGGGGGAAGTGGGTCCAGAGCAGAAAAACAAGCTACCGCCGAGCCACTGGCTTACTCTGAGGGAGGTCAGCAGCACTGGAGGGACTGAGATACAGCTGCAGAGCAAGGCTGCAGACCCCACAATGATTAAAATAAGTAAAAAGAATGAAAGATTGTGTGCTGAATAGTCTATCTTCTCCACATCTCTGGGAAAAAAAAAAAAAAAAGTCAAGCTGGTGTTTGAAGAAAAGAAATTGTCATATGACCAGAGCATTATCACAGATTATCACAGGAACATGACTGTTGCTGAATATAAATTATATCAAAACTAAAAGTAAATGAACTTTTCTACCCAGGATAGCAAACATTATCACAAAGGGATTCCTTCTCCATACCCAAACTCACTCTCACTGTTTAGCTCAGTTAAAGGATACTTGTCTGAAGTCAGCTGCTGAATCACCCTGCTTTGGTCTGTGTTGTGGAGAGGCCTCCAATCTCAAAAATTGTATGCCCTTCACAAGAAAGGAATCAAATGGGCTCCAGGAATGGACCTAATGCATGCCTGCCATTAAAGGCAGTTAGCTCACTAGACTGGACTGGAGCTGTGTTATGCAAAACATCCTCTGTGTGGATGTCATGTCCTCAACACCACAACTCCTACTGCATTGCACTGCTTGCTAATGTCAGTCTAGCATCCAGCTACTAGTACAGCAGATTATAAATTAAATCAACAAGCTGCCCCTGAGAGTACTAACAGTCCAAACTCTACCTTTCTGGAGGTGGTTGGAATGTATTGTCCAGACTTTTTCTTTCTATTTAGTCAAGAACCTTCTCCCTATCACAGTAAAATTCCCAAGCAGTATACAATTTCACATTACAGGATGTGCACATTTTACTAAGTTGTTTAACCCTTCTCAGCATGATACCCTCTGTTTCATTTGTACTTTAAAACTATTAAATAGTTCTATTAGTTGTGCATGCATAAGGAAGAAAAGCAGAATATTGAATAGAAACAGTCTGGAAAGGACAGATATTCCTTTGTTCTCCAACTTGATATACCTTTTCTCGGTGCAAGGCCATATTCTGGTTCAAAATCTCTTTGCCTGGACCTTTTCCTCCTTCTATTCTTCTTTTTTTTTTTTAAGACCATGACCTGGAGCATCCCTTTGGATTACAAAATTTGATGCACAGCCAGCCATGCATGTGCAACTGTCCCTAAGAGCCAAGCCTCAGCAGAAAAGCTGGTGTGCATACAATCTTGAAACAAAAATAGCAGTCAAATCAAAGCCCATTTACCATGAAAGAAAACACAGATCCACAGTTAGGGAATACCAAACTATTTTGAGTTCAAAATTGCTTAAAAAAATCAGGAACTTGATTTTATGAAAGCAAAGTGTATTTTTAATCTGATATCATTTAATAATGAATGAACTGATTTTTCTTAAGGCAAAAGGTGAGGGTGGGGTATGGGAGGAACAAATAGGGGTAATATTGAGGTATACTGAGAGTGAAAAAAGTGTTGAAATCTGTTAGCAACTAAAAGAGGGGAGGGAAACACAAAGGGGTTTACAGCAGACTGATGCTATCGCATGTGCTACCAAAAATATGTTAGTTCAGTGTTCCCTGGACCAGGGTTTTTGCCTCATTTTAGTGAATTAAATCATGTACTACAAAGGAATTTGGATCTGAATGAAAGGAACAGGATTGATATCAGGATGAAAAGTAATGCTGTATTAAATCAGGTTCAGACATTAAAGACAAAAATAAAATTTAATTACACAGTGTTCTAATATTTCTGGACTACATGAAATTGTATATAAAAGCCTTCTTCATAGCCAAATTGAGATGGGAGTAATGGATTTTTAATAGATACAACAAAATGGTCAACATCTACTTCCAGGTACCCAGATAACGACATCAATGGTGTTGACTCAAAAGCTGTCGTTGAACAGAGTTGTCCACTGGTGCTTCTCTGCACACATTCCTGCACTATATCCAAAATGGTAAAATTCTAAGATTAGCCTGAGACATAGATAAAAAGCACATGTTTGAAGTTGAATGGTGACAAAAAGGTAACACTGTTGAAGGAATAGCACTTTCAAAACACTGTAGTCAAGGTGCAAGCCCTTTTGGCTGAAGGAACACAACGTTTAGGAAGTCTATTCTGGAGCAGAGGTATGGAAGAGACATCACCTAGACTCTGCACGTGGTAGTGCCCTTCAGCAATAAACTTTTCTCAAAAAATTGACATATCTTGGCTGGGTGACAGCAGTGAAACCAACCTACACAGTGAAACCATAAGTAATGCCACGTGCTGTGGTAATGCCATGTGCTGTGGCATTGTCTCCTCAGCAGCCCAGGCCACCTCTAGTGTATCAGAGTTAGCTTGTAATCCTTTTCTTGGCTTTCTCATACGATAGAAAATCGAGATACCAACACACTTAATGACTTGAAGCAAGATTCTTCTAAGAAGAGTATATCTGGAACACTGGACCTGGATTAGCACGTTTTCCTGGGCAGGCAGAGCTGGGCACTGTCCTTCAGGAGTCAGGACAACCCCAGCAGTTCAGTAGAAGAGTAGTCTAAACTCCACAAAAGCAAAGTAATATCACAAATCTCCATCATTCTGTTCCAAATCCAATGCATATACCTATAAACTGTCCTCTCTGGTGTAAACTTTTAATAGCATCTATATATTGAGTGCATTTCTCTTGAAAAATCCTAAACAAATACATCACCAAACCCACTTCGCTTAGAAAATAAGGACAGAAGAAACAAGAAATGCAAGTTACTGCTTACACTGCTATATGCACCAGAATAAACTTAAAATATTATGGTATAAAACTTATATGGATCAGAATAGTGGAACAGCAAAATGTCAGCAACATTTTAAAGGTAATATAATTTGGAGTGCAGAATTCAATATGATAAAGAACGATAGCCACTGTATAATATCTCAGCCTTCTCATATACAGCAGACTTAAAAAAAAAAATCATGACTACATTAATTCAAGGAAACTTTCAATATGGAATTGGGAACAGTATCTCAGTGTCCAGAATCAGCTTTGGGGTCTATTTCTACTAATCATGGTGCTGCAGCTGACCCAGTTTAAATGTATTTCTATAAAGATTCTATAATTTTTGGTGATGTTGCATATTGTGTTCTCCTAAGCCATTTAAAAATATTGCACTACAGTAAATACCTAGTGCCTAAAAATAAGGTGCATCATGTGGAATAGAATTACTGCATCATAGAAATACAATGTAACAGCTTTGTTAAAGTTTTATTTCTACATTAAACACAAGTATGTATATTTTGTGTAATAGAACCAGCACTATTTTAGGATGCACGTTTGTGTATTTGACCACATTCTATTTGTGCGTGCATACAAGTCTGCAAGATTAAATTTGAGGGTAGAGGAGCAAATATTTTACTGTCTGAGCTTAAAAAAAGATCATCTGCACTTACAAGCCTTGTCCTGACAGTGTGCTAGAGCCATGAAGTATGCAACACCACTAGTTGCACTGTTTAGAGTAAATGCAAAATATAGAATTTACAAATTATTATAAAGTTATCATAATGTGCATAAAGTTCCCAGAATCAATATGAATGATGTTCTGATTCACCTACATCTGAGGACTGAAAAGGGGAAAAAAAATATCTGATGGCCCACCGTTTAGTTATTCATGTTCTATAAAAGGAAATTTGTTTGTAATACCTTCGGGCAATCCACATGCTCTAAAGTATTACAGGTTATACTAGCTGTAGATAAAACTACTATAATTAGTTAAATGCCTCTCTTTGGTCTAGAAGCGAGATGACAATATGAAAATATCCTTTGCCACAAATCTTTCATTTTTATGAAATGAAAGTTTATGAAATAGTATTGCTTAGGTAATTCATAAAGTGGGGTGTTTTGCTTCTGAAAATGAACCAAGTGTAAGAAAAGAAAAGAAACAAAATGAAAAATGCAGAAAAAAATTCCTGACTACTAATTGAAACATGAATATTCCAAGTCTTGTTTCTTACAGGAACTCTGTATGTTAGAAATTTTTTCTGCTAAAACATAACACATATTGATCATATTAAAAGTCACCTGAACATTTTAAAAGCTGAAATAATAACCACCAGATATTTTCGATTTCATAGAAAAAAATCAAACACCTCTAGTATAGCAACATTTTTATTTCACAATTAAAAGAAATAAATTTAATGTACTGACACCATTTGAAGACAGACACAGTTATTCAGCAAAACAGAAAAAGTACTGGCCAATTCCTCAACATTGCCATTACACTATGCACACAAAAAATAAAGAAATTATTTAACCTGAGTTTGTAATACTGAAAAGCTGTTTAATACTTTGACGTAAAAAGATATTGATTTCCATTATTTTGCATGGGTTTCCAGCATTTTATTAACATCACCTCCAGCAGAGAGAAAGAACTGAATGCCACATAATTTGGACCAAATGAGTGAACAAAACCCTACCACAGCAAAGGGATTATTCGTACTGGGCTGGGGAAAAGCCTGTGATTCTCTTGTTAATTTTGCCTGTATTCTTTCTGCTCTCTGAATGGACCCCAGACTCCTAAAATGTATCATGTCCTATTATATTATGATTTCTCCCAAAGAGGGCTTATCACTTAATCTGTTTATACAGCAGCAGAACCAACCTGGTTGACTTGGATTTCAGTGTGCCATGGCAATTAGAGGTTCTGTAAAATTGTGCAATATTCACATTAGGAGTTAGTAGCCCTTAGTATACTAGTACTCCTTTCTAGGTGCCACTTTACAGACATAGGGTCTCCAACAGTGATTTGTATAACAAAATTAGTTACAAACGGAAGATATCTGTGATTACACTATTTGTAAGATACTTTAAAAAGAGATTGAGAGAACAGACTTCACGATAAACCTCTCCACAGAGTATCTGAGGTTGTGTTTGAACACACATGCAATGAACACGTTGCACACGGGTGGCACTTTACAGTAGAGCAGCCTGTGTTTGTATTTTAAAGGTATTGATAACTGAGAGGTGCAGGAACATTTTGCTAGCTAACAAGACTGCAGCTGGCAGAGGTGAAGGTCTAATTCATATCTGCTAATAGCAAAGCAGGAACTAGAAGGAATTATGTCTTCAACACCTGTCAGTAACTTGGAGAAAAAGAAAAATGCTTTTCCTGAAGGAAATTGTTGGAAGATTCAAGTGCAAAGTCTTGCACAGCCAGCAGTATCAGAAAAATACTATTTCTATTGCTAAAAAAAATCAGAAATAGCAGGGTGTTTTTAATCACAAAAAGTTTTGCATCCAAGATAAGAAAATTCTTCCAGAACAGGTTACAATTGCTGAGACTGAACTGAATGGGACCCTGAAAGCTGGCACTTGCTTTGGGACCAGTGACTTCAGGGAATTAGAGGTGAAGGTCAGACAGCCCCTTTATTAGGGGAGGCTCCACAACCTCCCTGAGGAATCTGTTCATGTACCTCATTTTTCTCATTGGTAGGAATTAAAAACTATTTTTTTTTTAAATGCAATTTAAGACCAGCATCTCTTCCCCTGCTCACCACGGATATGGAAAAAACCATATGTCTATCCTTGATATGTCTTGTTATTATGTCCCCTTTTCCCCTCTCCTTTTTGCCATGTCTTTTCTTCTGTAGACTAACCAACTCAAATTCTTTCATTTTTCTTAGTGAGTCTTATTTCAAGACTTTTGTTTTCCCCTGGACACCCTCCAATCAGACCACATGTTTCTTAATAAATGCCATCCAAAACATGCATTCAGTATGGACAAAGAAAAGGCAATCCCAGTCAGTAGGAGAGATATAGCTGGTGCTTCAGAATACTGGATTCACCAAAGCTCAACTGATGGGAAAAAGTACAGATAGCAACTACAATGTGAGAAAGAAAACAGTTTGGTAAAAAAAGTTAGTAGAAAAAATGAAGGCACTACTTAAAAGGAAAAAAAATCCTAATAACGATGGTGACTACAGAAAATAAAAGCAAAGATAAAAAAGAGGAAAATGTTCCATAAAAACTCATTATGAAATATAAAACATCAGAATGAGATGCTGAAGTTGGCAGAAGAATATCCATATCTGTATAAGCTAGCAAAAAAAAGACCTTGAATTTTATTCAAAACTTAAATTAATCTGGAAGGAGAAAAACTGTCAACATCGATATATATAGGAAGTTTTTTTGTTCTACTTTTGGAAAGAATGTTGATCTTGAGGGAAAAGTACTTTCTAGTCCATCAGCAGCTAAGATCTTTGAAAAGTAAATGTTTTGAAATTAGCAGTTCTAACTTTTTTTGCACATTTCTATCTGTTGTTACAAAATAATAATTAAAAAAAAAAAAGACCTTCTGATGGAATCTAAAAAAACCACTACTCTTGTGCTGATATTTAAGAAAGGACACTAGACAGTCAGGGAACTGCATAACTTGATATCAATACAGACAAAATAGTGAAAAAAAAATTATACAGGATTTAACTGACAAAGATTGAAGTGAAAGGGATGTAATTAATGCCAGTCAACATGGGTTTATGTAAAATAGGTCTTGTCAAACAAATCTCATTTTATTCTTTGATGAGCTTACAAAAGTTTGGGTGATAAAGATAAGTGCATGGGTGTAATACACTTAGACACCTGCAAACCATTTGACTTACTAATGCATTGCTTATATCCTTACTAAAATTTATTAATATACAGTTTTAATAAAGCATATGTAAAATGGATTGAGAAGACTTCAAACATCAATTTTAGGAAGTAATTGTTAATTAGAAATCATAAGCTGGAGAGTGGAGGGGCTAGTGGTGATCCAGGCACTTGTGGATTTGTTATACCTGATTTTAATGAAATTTTCACCTGTGTTCTGAAATTAAGATCAAAAGTATTGCCAAGAAACTTTGAAAAAAAAACAAAACTAAAAGAAGGGTATATAAAGATGAAGACCAGAGCATCACACAAAATAATCTGTCTCACTTGCTAAGCTAGGCCAATTCACTGTGTTGCACCTGAATGCTTGAGTCATGTTTAATGACTGAGATTTCTTGGGGGGGGAAAAATAAAGGGAAAAAGAAAGAACATGTTCCTGGAAATACTACAGTCTGTTTCTCTTGGCAAATTTAATTCTCTCTCTAAGAGTTATATGAGAGAAGCCAGACGACAGTTTTATAGAAACCTGGGGTGATAATGTAGTATCCTGGCCTCTCAAAACCCTCTCTTTGACAATAGTTATGCAGGTGGGTAATGTGTGGTGAACTTTCCATGTTTATTCCCAAACTATGTTCCCTGCTTGTAAGAAATACCCACTAGATGTAGCTTCCCACCATTAACCTCGTAGAAGTTTTTCAACAAAGGGCTATAAAGTTACCTGTATTGCACAGCTTACAAACAGGGAAAAGGCAGAATAAATCTGTTGCAGCTCACTCGCTGTGTATTAATTAAATAATTTGTAGTAAAATCTAAGATACACCTCTGTAATATATTCTAAAGGCACACAGAATAACTTAGATAAGCACTTTAAAGCTGATAATTTTACCACTTGGCCCAAAGTTCACTGTACTCTGAAACTACTGCCCAGAAAACTCTCTTTTTCTTTCTGTCTGTCTGTCTGTCTGTCTGTCTATCTATCTGTCTATCTATCTATCTATCTATCTATCTATCTATCTATCTATCTATCTATCTATCTATCTATCTAAAAAATTTAAAAAAGAAGAAAAATCAAGTACAGTTCCTGAACCAAATAGAGAAAAGGGCATAAAATGCAAAGCATGGTATAGTTATATTGTACATTCCAAACACAAACTGCAGTAGAAATTATAACACAAAATACATATTCAATTATCAGCTACATATTCGGAGCAACAATAAAACTGAAATCACTATATTTTTCTAGGGAAAGGGAGAGCAAAAGAACTCAAATCATTCCTTCTGAAATTTCTACTGTGTAGCATTATACAATGCCAAATAAAATTGGGTGATGGAAGCCTATAAAAAGTGCCTGAAACTCTCAATACCTTCTACATCTATAGGCTTAAATAAATCCATTTTGAGGACTTCATCATACCTACCACACATGAAATTTTTTTACAGCTACAAATGTGATAGCTCATGCTTTTGCTTCCTCACAGTATATAGCTCCTCCATGGACAGAAAGCATTTATTGAACAGAGAAATGCAGACAAGCCCTAATTCTCGGTACAGTGGCAACTGCATCCATTCTGCGTCACAGTGGCACTTTGCCCTGAAAGAGTTAACTTTCTAGCTCCTATTCTCTGCAGTGCTGCATAAACACTGCACATTATTCTTACTGAGCATGCTTCATCTTTCCTGTCTCCACAGTCTTGGGCTGTCAATCACCTGTCAGTCCCTACCACATCAGCACAGTGTGCATCACCAGGCTGTCAGCACAGCAGCTGATGAGACTCTGCTAAAAGCTGTCAATCAAACTTGTTTCTCTTATCTGTTCAGGAAATATTTTGTCTCTAAGAAACAAAGAACCTGGGCAACAATGGATCAGAGTCTAGTATTTACTCTTTTACAGGGATAGAAGCCTCTTAACAGGAAATGAATGCTTTAACCATAACAAGGAAGCAAAAAATCTGCTCCATTAGGCCTATTTTCTTATTTTGGTTTTGTTGAAATCCTATTTACTTCTTGATCAAACTATTCAGGACATAATATATTAGAGCAGATTTCTTTTTCCTCTCACTGTGGAATGAACTTCTTGGGTTTACTTCTTAGTTTCTGTTGACTATAATTCAATGTGGTTTAAAACAGGTAGCACCTCTTTGGTTCTGGAAATCTTTTCCTGCCCTTAGGCGTTGGAATGTGTGAGGTTTCTCTCCATCTCATGGTAGCAAAAAAGCCAGACTAGAGAAACATATCATTTACACCTTTGTTACACTGAAATACATCTTCATTTTCTGTTGCATTTCTCATTAAAATTTCAACACAGAATTTAGTAATGTGAGTAGGGTTCATAGATAATAGCAGACCAAAAGAATAGCTGATGGGTATAAGCAAGTAGGAGAAAAATACACATTTTCAGTGGCTGTTAGAAAGAAGATAGTATATAGTTCTTGCATCTTCGGAAATCAAATGCTGAAGAAAGACAAAAAGAGCTGCAAAGATGAGCACAGGAGCTATTTCAGGTCTGACACAGAATCTCTGCATGAAAAAGTTAAGCTAGTCTTTCAACTGAACATCTATCCAAGGCAGAATAACACTCTGCAAAGATAACTGGTCTAGGTCTAACAAACTCAACAATCAAATTAATTAGCACTCGTGGATCACTGAACGAACAAACCTCTGCTCTTTCCAGGGTATAATAAGTATCTTTACATGCTGTGCCATTCAGATATACATGTACATTTAAAACTAGCTCAAGTACCAGTATATAGTGCTGTGTTATGCAAAGCAAAGTAAATATAACCCAGTGACTTGAAATCCCCATTTTGACCCATATCTGTTTTTCCCTACAAATTAAAGAATCTCAGAGCTGACAGGTGACGAGAAACAGTGAAAGTGGCAAAGGGAAGAAAACTGCTTTTCTCAGTATAGAGAGGATGGCTGTAAAACATGGTAATATCAATGGCAGACCCAAAAATATTTTGTGTTTTTCATAGAGCTTCAGTTTTGGGCCATGAAATTAAATAAGCAACATAGTTTTCTGAGACAAAAAAAAAGTGAGTTTACAACCCTTACGGTTCCTTGGACAGAACTGTTTATTAAAAAGTTTAAAAAAATTGGAGACAAGTAAAAGTAATATAATATTTTACATCTTCTAACACTTATGTGAACAATTATTTACAGCCCTAATTCACGTACTCTGAACATTTGCATTGGCTGTGCGATTGGACTGTTCAGGTAAGAGCAGAGGGCAGAGAAAGCCAGCTGGGAAACAGGCTATGATGGGAAACTCATAGAAAAGAAAAGTTTAAAAGCAAGCATGGGAAAGAAGCCCCTAAAGGGGTTTGGGAACTGCAGTCAAGATTAGAGAAGAGCAGACTATGCAAGTTCCCAGCAGCCTCCCACAATTTTCTTGAGGGGCTTTGAAGAAAGGACCCGGGACAAAACACCGTGTTTCTCCATGTTTCTGGTGGCTTAAGGCAAGATCTGGATAGCCCCTGAGAAGAAGGAAGGAAAAAAAACTGGGAATTGCCATAACCCAGAGAAAAATCATGGCCATTGACAGAGAAAAACTATTTGTCCTCTCTACACATGCACACACACTTTAGAGTTTTTTATGGAATTTGTTTGCTCCAATTATGTTTTAGTTCCCAAAAGAAGGAAACCATTGTCCAAAGGAAAGAAAATGAGGTGGTGGCCACAACCAATGTCAGAGATGTAAGCAAATCTCTCAGAGTCTGAAGCAAGACAAAGACAAGCAATTTTGAATTCTGGAAGAAAAGGCAAGAGGTTGGCATCTTTCATCACTTTCAACTTTATAAACAACTTCTCAAAGGATGCCTATTTTTCTCTTCCTAGGCCTTATCTTGGTTCCCTCCGTTACTGTCTGTGCCTGCAAGAGTAAGAACAAACAATTTATGTTTTCTCTTCCCCCTCTGCAAGCTCCAATATTTTTAATGCCCACTACATACTAAAGAGCATGCGAACTGGGCAAGGAGGTAGTTGTCTTGCTGCGGACAGCAGGTATGAAGACCAGGCACTTCTGTTTCATCTCTGTCAAAGCTCCATGCTTGGTGCTGCAACCACTCAGAATACTCTGGCTCACCTAACAGAAGCCACAGCCCTTGGCCAACAATTTCACAAGTTACTTGGAATAAAGGTACTAGATGACATTCTGGTCTTTGGGAGATGCCAAGAGCATCGATAAAAGCATAATGGAGCAGAAGCGTGGCTTGAGCAGGCAAAACAGAGACCTCAATCAGGTCTCTGTGCTCCCTGAGTACCTGCTACAGGTGAAGTGATTTTCTGCTGTTTGTACTCAAAGGGGAGCAAACTGCTCTGTTCTGAACTCCCAAAGATGGTTTTGGACACAAACTTCCCTTCTAGGAAGAGAAAGCTACTCTTAACATGCAACCTCCTCTCTGCACCCTCCCCTGGCAATGCTGAATGTGTCCCCAGGCAGGGACTTGGACAGCACAGCACCCCCAAGGCTGCTCTCAAGCCTTCTCAGAGGACAAAGGAAGTCCCAGACTGGAAGAGCACAAGCATGCTCTTTAGAGTATCACTGAACAGTCACACTGCTCATGTCAAAAGGAATCACTAATGCTGTAGTTCAGAATTACATAAATATTTACTAATGAAGGAAAGAAAATAGGAATGAACAGCAAAGAGCCCCAAATGAGGACCCTCAATTTCAGATGCTGAGAATAACAACCAAAAGCAACAACAGTTTGTGTAGAGGTCAGAAATTAAAACCAGAGGGAAAATCCTGTGTACTAACTCTTTTAAAAACATGCCTACAGTAATTTGATCTTTCGATCGTGCTTATCAGCAAACAACAGCAAGAATTACAGTATTACTCTGTACCAAACTGTCCCAGTTACAGACAGTACAACCATTATCAAGCATTTGTGACAACAGAAATATTTTACACTTTGACAAATTCTTTCATATACAGCACTGTTTTCCAGAATCACAACTCCCTATGATCTAACTGGACATTAATTGCTTTTTTGCTGATGTATCTGTGCCTTCTGGACTGATAACACAACTAGCAAATCTGATATCTGACAAGTTGACTCAACCTAATCAGGACAGATCAGCTGTTACCAACGTTGCTATAGGCTGTAATTTGAGGACCTTTACAGAGTTATCACTTGCTTTGAAAGGCAAGAAACTGTAATTCTGTCAACACTAATCCCAGAATGTGCTTTCAAAGTGGCTGTTATTTTTTCTCCAGGAGAAGGTAACACTTGTCAAATAAATACCTGAGATAATTGATAAAAGGAATTAGAAGCATGTGAGTGATACGCTGACAATCAGTCACTCTCATGAAAAAGAAGAATCTCACATGATTCAGAGCATTAAGAGAGCACAAGCTGTCACCATAAAGCATGGGCCACTCTGAATGGAGTGAAACAATTGGCAATGCAGTTTTTCAATGTTTACTTCTCTCTCTGTTGCTTAGTGCTAAAGCTGAGTGAATTATTCCCTTCAAACAATTTGTTCGATGAATTTTATCCTTTTTGCTGCTCAGTGTGTGCAGGCAATGGGTACCAATGCCATCAGATTTATTCACTGCTTCACTTCTATTCAAGCTTTCATTTAGTGTTTGATTGAGAGTGTTCTAGACTCCCACTGTTGTTCAGACAATATCCAAGGCAGGCCCTTAATGTGTGCAAGCAGCATAGATCCACACAGCTGATGGAATAATACTTATCTACATTAGGAAGGATATAGCTTTTGATTTGTTGTTTTTCTGATCCCTGTTTAAATTTGGAAGCCTTTCCAGCAACAACACTGAAATTTGCTATGAAGTTCCCTCTCTGTGAACAATTTTGCCTTGAATGTCTGCAGAAAACAAATTAACAAAGAGTCCAAGCACAGCCACAAAGCATATTTATTTAAAAAAAATAATCTAAAGATAATATTTTATTATTTGCTTCACTCCACTGGAAAATTATTTTACTTTCATGTACTAAAATTCAGAGAATTCCACAAAATGAATGGATTCCCAACTCATGCAATTCTTTAATGGAACCTAATAGTCACCGAATACACACAAGAGACTTTGTCATTGCCAGGGCTGGATCTGTTTTGTACAGACAAACTACGTCTAGAAACTCAGACTTAACATTAGAACAAAAAATATACATTTCTTACTGTATCGCTTTGGTCCATCTTCCAAACAAAATGAAAGGGTTAAAGTTGCATCATCTTCAAAAAATTCAGTTGCAAAGGCATCCCACCAGAGGTTGTCACTATCCTAGGAAGCAACAGATCATTCACTTAGCAGGAGGCAAAATAAATATAGGTTCATATGTTCTAAAAGATATTCAACAGGATCACACTTAGTTTGTCTTCTTCATCTATGGTTTTGGGGTGCAGATATTTCAAACTGATTTTCCTAAATAAAGTTCCATTTCTGAAATAAGGAAAAAAAGGTGCCTAGTTTATTACACGATAGACTGTCTTTCATTTTATCAAGCACACTAAATATGTAAAAAAAATAATTTCCATAAAGAATGGTAAATACAGTTTTATAAATCAGTAGCAAATAAATCAACCATGATTTTCCCTCCTTTTCTGGGATATGTGTCTCAGATGCTTGGTCCTAGTAATGAAAAAACCTCAGGACTTAATTCTATAATGCTACATAACCCGATCGTCAGCATGAGCTGACAATAAAGTTATTTAAAAACTACATATAATGGCCATTTCACTCCAAAGCATTTAATATAAATATGATGCTGCTGCAGGTTAAATACCAATTAGTTACTTAAACGTAACTGTTGTGAGACTTTACTTTTAAGTGTGACACATATGTTAAGATGACCTGTGTATACTTAGATTTAAAGTAGTACACATAGCCAGAACATAGCAATTATTAATACAGTTTACCATGTAAAGCATATACCAGTACACTACTACAGGTGGTTTCTTGGCTTTGACAATTGAACCAGGCGTTTTCAGACCTGAATGATCAACAACAGCCACCCAAACTTCAATGTCTAGCACCTGACCAAGTGGTCCAGCTTGCAAGGTTTTTCACAGAAGTCAGAAAACACAAAACACACGGAAGGTTTACTTCAAAAGCTATGGACATATTTAATAGCTGGATTAGAAATTACAGAAAATACAGTCTCTTCTGCTCCTTTGAGGCCCCTGAAACTTCAATCACTTGCAGCACACAGGAACAGCAACAAAGCTGGAAATACACTTGTGAAGATGCCCGAGTTGCACTCAGAGCCATTGTATCCCACTCATGGCAACTGCCTCTCCAGTGTGCAAGGCGAGGTTCACTCAGCACAGTGAGCACTGAGCACCTCTTAATGCCTGAGCATTATAGAACTAAGCCAGAAAATATTTGTTCCCTTCACAGGAAAAAAAACCCTGAGATAAAATGCCAGTTTAAGGGAAAATATGCATCTGTCGTAGTCATTATACGTACACATGCAGAGAAATAACTACCTGGTGGTTTTAGTTCTGCTCCTGTATTTCCCGATGATGTTACTGTTGGATTTCACACCAAAATGCTGAGCGAGGTATCTTTCCTGCCTCACAACTTCACTTTGATTTTTGTCAAGCATACAATGGAGAAATGGTAAGGAGAGGTTTTAGCAATCTGGGTTGTACCAGAGACTCCAGAGAGACTTCTTGGCTGCGTCAGAGCCTGTAACACACCTTCCTTGCCAAAGCCCATCCCACCTGGCAGTGACAGGACCATATGGCCCTGCAGTTCAGTCACACAAAGAGGTATCAAAATTGTCCCCACATCTGAGACATCTGTTGTCACAGAGTTGCTGCTCTTTCCTGGTGTAAACCTGATGAGCGTTACCATGTGCAAACACTGCTGTGTTGAGGAGCTGAGTAGCCATGGTAAGTGCGAAATATATGCACAGGTGTTCAACACACCTCTGCACAGGGACCCTTCACTCAGCACAGCCTGATGGGTTACATTATGAGCCCATACAAGAGTGTCTTGTCCAACAAGTAGTGGCAAAAGAGAGGCTGCAGAACTGTTTAACCACAATCTTTTGGACATACTTGTCTTAGGGAAGGAAGATGGGAGGGAAGGATTTAAGCAATGTCACATACCACATTTGCAGTTCTTGTTAACTGAGTAGCTGAGTATCACTGGAGCTACCCATGCAGCATTCAGTGACGTGGGAACAAAAACAAGAGCATCATGTAGCCAGGATGTAAATGCACATGGGAAAGACAGAGAAAAGCAAGGGAAGTGCAGGGCCTCACCTCAAAACCACACATACTTGCACTCCTTCTGGCTTCCAAGAAGTCTTGAAAGCAAGAAAAATGTGGACACAATTACTATGGATTCCCCCCCTGGTTAGATGAAATATCCAGACTCTGTCACAGTTTGAATACTGTCCAAGGTCTTTATCTTAAGCTTTTGCATATTTTATGTCAGGAAGAAGGAAAAACATAAAATGCAACACACCACCCCCAAAAAGAAAACCAACCCCTAAAAGAATATATAAATCCTGTCAAGCTTGGATACACTCTGCTGATTAAGTCTCTGCTCCACCCTTGTCACAGGTGGGCCCAACTACTCTCACAGCCAAATGTGAACAAAATCAAATGAGGTGTCCCCAGCCAAGGTGAAAAAGGATCCAGTTATTAA
>VXAY01000458.1:956493-983712 GCA_013399855.1 Oxyruncus cristatus | reverse complement strand
AAAAAAAAAAAAAAAAAGCGTGTTTTTTTGGTTTTTTGCAAAAAGGGGATGGTGAAGGCGAGGCTGCCCTCAGGCATCTTTAACTTATGCTTTGACAGGTTACGGGGGATTTTGCCAGAGTAATTATTTTTCTATTCAACAATAATGAGAAATTACCATGGCAACCTCCCTTTCACATACTGCACTCACATGCTCAAACATTGAAATAATGGCCTAAACATAACAAAAAAAAATATTAATACTTAAAAAATATTTTGTATTAAAATACATGTATGGAATGGGTCACAGGAGAGAAGAGGGCAGAGACAGACAGCAAGTTGGGTTAGAAGTAAAGGTGCCATGATGCTGTGGCCACGCTACCCAAGCAGCAAAATGTCTTCTGCCACAACTGTCATTGCTCCCTCTGATCCCTTCCACCCCTGGTATTATTTGTAATTTGAAGCATGGCTCAACTCTGAAAAGGATCTCCAAGTAAATGGTATGCTAGGGTTTCAATATTTTTTCCTGACTCTGATTTCTTTGGCAAATGTGATTATTTTTAAGTACAATGATGTTCTCTTTCCCCCTCCATCTAACAGTCCCATACGTTCACTGTGTGATCTGAGAGTCAAGCTGGGTTCTTCTTTGAACCTTACACACTTACATGATTAAGAGTCTACAAGCTAAATGAGGCTTTTCTTCTCATCTGTGCTGGTGATTGCTGAACCAAAATAGATCTTGCAACTGGAATATGAGGCCAACAGAGACTATGGCATTTTCTCCAAATTCCTTTAGTTTTGTTTAATGACTCAGAAGGCAGAATGCAGTTCACGTAAAAAATCAGTACATGAAACCGCACTTCAGAGGATGAAGATACCTTGCAGGACAGAACTGGAGTTCAAAATAATTTTGATCGGAGAAATGATTTGAAACGAAGATGAAATTCAATAAAATTAAGTGACAAAAGCACAAATAAAAAATAGGGAATAACTGGATAAGTGGTACTGTAGAAAATGGTCCAGCATATAAAGCAAATGTCTTGCAAATAAGGCAATGTCTTAGATACAATAACCTTCCCCTCCAGCAAACACATTTCTGGAAAGACTTCAACTGGAATAGTCTGTCCACTTCTGGAGTACTGTGGTCAGGACTGGGCTACCCACTCTAAAAGAATTTTGCTGAGATCCACAGGAATCAATGAGTTTAAGGACAAACGCAAACAAATAAATCAACCCCAAAAGATTCACAAGAAGCAAGGCAGAAAGATCTACCTCTGTTTTGTGTAAGGGAAGCAGCTCACAGGGAATGTGATGACAGGCTTTAACCATATGAAAAGATTGCTATAAAGAAGAGTAAACACTTGTCCTTGGTGGCTAACAAGGATGGGAAAAGTAATAATTGGCTCAGTTTGCTGCCATCATGGGTTAAGTGGATTAATCCCCTGTTATAGATTTCTACACTAGTGTTTTGCAGAGGGGAAAGAGCTACAGAGCATGGCTGCTGCATGCCCAAGAAGAGTGGATATAGAGATCCTGCTGCCAATGAGCCTTCGGCAGAGCTGCCCTTTACAGAAGCTCCATGGCTCATCCCCGGTGAGAAGCTGATTTTTGGTTTCTCCCTCACATTGCTTTTGGCTGCACATGTGTAACAAGTGTAAATAGTATATTAAAATAAAGGTAAGGGAACAAATAAATGTGATTCTGAATACACACAGGAAACATATCTGTTCTGAAACAAGACCTTTTTTTTTTTTTCGTATAATCACTTTTCAGGGAAAAATCTGAATTTTAAACATCAACCATGGCATTGGACAAGGCAAAAATAAAAAGAGATAGTGCCCTTGGGAGCTTACATTTTTCTTCTGGCACCTGCAACTCTTCCCTATTGACACTTACTATTTTCAGAACTCTATACATCCACACTCCTGTTGGCAACATACACGTGTCTCATATTCTTTCAAGTTAATGCTGCATGAGGAAACTGTCTCCCCAAGGAAAGAATAGCATTCCTCCCCTCCTCCTCTTCCCAGCAAATTAAACTATACTTGAGCTTTTAAAATGCAACTCCAGATAAGATTTTGCCATTAAATACACCTGTAAAAACTCTGCAGCCATTACAAATTAAAAACCTCACAAGATAAGTATATAAAAAAAATCCGACATTAAAGTTTATACTCAGAGCACACAGTCTAAATACAAGAAACCAATAATTTTCCCTGTTAGTTTTAAATTAGATCCATCTTGATTCTACCTAACATATTTAGGATTCTGATACAAATTTCACAGGAATAACAAATTAATAAGGATCTATATATCTTAACTTTATACATTGGGACATTTGAGTACTGATCTGCAGATCTGGTCCTGCAAAGCACAATGGTTTTATAGTCTGGCATAGGGTTTTTTTGCTATTTATATAAATTCTATATGGAATACAGACATTATGAGTTTTAGACTGATTTTCTTGGAAACAGTATGAACAGAGTGGAAGAGTGGAATGACCCACATAGTCAAATGCTTGTTACACAGGTACAAGAAGATGCACACCTATTTTATATTCCCAGTATCTTTTGATCAGGGCTGCTTTATAAGGACCACTCCCATTATTTCTGCAATTTGTTATTCTATCTGATTTATTTATCTCAAACATAAAGCATGCTTTACATAGAATTAAATATAGTTTAATCTTGAAGTTAGTGGTATCTTACAGAACCTCCATTTCCCCTCCTGCTGCCACGAGCAGGAGTCTCCTGCTCTAGTCCTTCCATTTGTTATTTCACACATACTCACAATTTTAATGGTGTTGCTTGCTTTTATTTCACTCACTAGTGTGGCTGGATTCCATCTCTCAAACAATGTGTAGTAAAATTGGCTGAAAGAGTTTAAGACTTGGCTTTGGTCATAGGTAGTTTTCTGTTCCATTATATGCTTGCAACTTCTTGCCAAAACTCTGCTCAATGCCCAAAACATATCAGTTTCTTCAGCTCACTTAATAATTAATTAAATTATTGTTCACATTCCACTTAGGAACTTCTCTTCATTTGTACAGTAAAGAAACAACACCAAGTTTCTGTTTTATTGAAAAGGCAGATTATAGTCATGCAACAGATCCCCACAGCAATACCTCCTCAGAGAGACTGACTGGGGTGCAAAATGGGGGCAACGTTTCTGCTTCTCATGTAAATCTGCAGTAACTTTAAGAATCTAATGGAATTTCAGGGAATAGCTCATAACAGGGAGTTACTCTTACACATTCCCTTGAAATTCTTAATATATCAAGGATCCTATTTTTATTGCCTATAAACCATTACACTCTAAGGCAACAAAATACCAGGGGGTAACAGCCCATTTTCTGAATGGGGAACTGTGAAAATCAAACATTAATTATTTAATTTTATGTAAAAATGGAAGAGAAAAAAAATAAAAAGAGAGAGGCTTTGCAAAATATGAAGATTGATTTATGTGATTTATGCCATTTCTTGATGAACTCTCAACCCAGGCATGTAGGAATCAGCATCACTGCAGGAAAACCATTACACTGTAATGACACTGGCCATACAACAGCTTTGCAGATATACTGCTTCGAGGTAATGTCACTGAGATTCTCAAATAACAAGTCCACCCTGGGAAATTCTACCAGGAGTTCAGATTAACTGAAACATGCTGACACTGAAATAAGGACAACAAATATTTTTCTTATGTTCAGATGGATGTTTGACTTCTTCCTTGTTATCTGGCCGCTAACATATACCCAAATTAGAGAACTTCTGTTAGAGTAGTTGTGGCAACTACTCACTAGGCTGGCAAATAGCTTGACTGGTCTACAAACAGCTGTAAAAGTACAGCTATTTCACTACATCTAAGCCACCCAATTTTTCCATCTACACAGGTGCTCTATGTATAACAATTTGGACAACCTTTTAAAATTGTAGTCCTTAAAATTACAGAGATTTATAACTTAAGTTGTCAGGAAAGGATAAGACAGAGATACCATGTTCAGTCTAATAACAGAATCAAAGAACAATGCGTGGTCTCAAACCTGTTATTTGTCAGTCTTTAAATTTTACTACAGCTTGTGGTCAAAAGAGAAAAGAATTCTTCAATATCCACTCTGTGTCTGTTTCACTATTCACCTACAGCAGACAGGGGATTACAGTGTTTAATAGTGCATTGTAAGCAGTACAGAGCAGAAAGAGTTAACTTATGAAATGTGTCATTTCACCTGCTTCTTTAATTTGAATTCATTATTCCACTCCTGGAACTTGTGCATGAGAATGGAGAGGAGAAAGAAAGGGGAAAAAAGACCAGTGAAGCTGGGCTCAAGACACACTCCTCTGCCAATTCCTTATCACCAACATGGCATCATCCTTGATATTTTACAGCAATATTGTCAACGACCAGAAGATGTTCTTTTGTACTTTTTAAATACATGGGATAAGATTTCACTTGGTCTCTATGGATAAGACCTATATTTTGGCTGTGTGAACAAAAAGACTGGGCAATAATAATTAAATCATGTGCAATTTTTAACAGAAATAGACACCCATAGTTAGGACTTACTGTATAGACAGTGCATACTAAATCCATATTCAAAATTGTTTTAAATTTGAGCCCTCTTTTCAATAGGCATGAGGATGTCTCTAGGTGGCTGGGAACAGTAATAGATTTTCTTAGTAGTATTCTCAATCCATGATCATTGCAGATAAATCACAGACCTGAGTTTTGTGTTTATCAAAAATGAACCACAGTTACACTTCTCTATTCTGCCACAGAATACCCCATAGCCTCTGCCTTTGAGAGTGTTTTATAGAGATGGAATATTAAGTGTGTCTATTATCCACTGTACTACTGTCAGCCATACAAATGTTCTTATTTTATTCTGACATTTTGACCTGGTTTCTTTTTTACCTTGTTTACTTCCATCTATATGAGTAAATGGAAGCTACTATGCCATCTATCCGAATGAAAAGGCAATAACTAGTATTGCCATGAGTGAATATAGAGCATCAAACATTATGTGTCACTAGGGCATAGAAAAAAAGTCATATTCCCAGCAATATTAGTAAATTAGCCTCTCTAGATATATCTACCCAACTGCACCAACTCCCAAGGCTCTAAAAAAAAATTTAGTGAACACAAATCCCTTTATCAGTTATTACAGTGAAAGTAAAATTATTACTGACAGCATTTAAATACTACATTGGAACATGATGAAATGAAGACAGTCCTTGACACCTCCATTTCGCACTGGACTCTCACCACTTCTTTGATCACTGAAGTCTCATGAAAGCATCATGTGTATTAGAGACAAGTATAAAGCTGGGACCTTCAGAGGTCCCTGCATCTGAACAACTGTAATCTAAACTATGATCTAACAGACTGTACTTTGAGAGGTAAGAAACAGCTCTTCAGCTGTGCTGAAAAACATACTTCTTTTATCTCTTGTTCGTGATTCTTGTGCAAGCCTAGTGATCCAGGTAGGAAAGATAAGACAAACCACACTTCTACTTACATTCCAGCTTCTTGGAGAAGTATCAAATGGTGACAGGGTTAAATAATGCAGCAATGAAGAGTTGATTTTATCATAAAAAAAATTATATGGTTGAACAGACATACAGGTGAAGAGATATATATCTCTATATATACAAAGAAAGCCTTAGAGGGATTATTTACAAAGACATGTAGTGATAGGACAAGGGGTAATGGCTCTAAACTGAAAGAGGGCAGGTTTAGATTAGCTATTAGGAAGAAATTCTTTACTGTGAGAGTGGTGAGATGCTGGAACAGGTGTCCCAGAGAAGCTGTGGATATTGCATCCTTGGGAGTGTTCAAGGCTAGGCTGGACAGGTCTTTGAGCAATCTGGTCCAGTGGAAAATGTCCCTGCCCATTACAGGGAGATTGGAACTAGCTAATCTTTAAGGGTCCTTCCAATAGAGACCATTCTACACAACTTTACCTTACAGGACTTTGAGAAAACTCTTGCTAAGACTTAGCAAGAGACTTTTAAAATTAAGGATATGCTTAAATGCTTCGTTGAACTGGGATACAATTATGGATTTGTTAGTCTGCAAGTCTAATTAACTAAAGCTTATGACTTCCTATTATGTTTTGCAAACCAGGTACAGGAATATCAAAATTATGGACAGGTCTGTCTAACCAAAGAGCCGCCATTTCTTGTGAAGGTACATGGAATGGAAAAGATCCAGCATGTCATATATCCCATCTCCTTTAGAGGACAGGTAATCTCTCGCACAAAAGTTTAATTTCGCATATAACTAGTCAGAAAAAGAGAAAACCATTAAGAGAGAAGTATTTAAGAAATCACTCCCTTTTTTTACGATTTTCAAGTATATCTACACTTTAAATTATATATTGTTTAAATTATATATTGCTGCATTTAAGTGTTTTATAATAATATTGCAGTTCTGGGTGTTCAGGTATCACCCAAAGAAATTGTAACCACAGTATATAATTCCTCACAGTGCAGAGAAGCAAATGCTACAGCACCTTACAGAAAAATTTTGGCAGGAAAACAATGGTAAAGCACAAATATGAGTTCTTGTTATGTGCTGCTAATAAAAAAAACCCTATATCTTCGCTACAAAACCAGAGTATATTCTTTAAGTAAAAAAAAACACTGTAGGAATTTACAAATAATTTCATTAAAGAGATAGAGTCACCTGCAAATTCTATCCCTTCAAATTTCATTCATATTTTTTTATTCAACTCATCTCAGAAGCCCCACTCTTGTGATCATTTTAAAGGATTACTTTTTTAGTACAGCAAAACTACACTCCATGTTAATTACTTTATGCCTTCTGTACTTATTAGAACTAGTAATCACAGCCATTTTTGTCAACTGCCAATGTCACCGTATCCACAACTATTTGTGTAAAATGTGTTTTAGAGTCTAAACTGTACTTAAGAGAGAGACAAGAGTCGATATTTTAGTCTCTACTTACTTTTTCCAGTTTTCAACACTGCATCACAGTTAGTATTGTCCACTAATTGCACTAGCTGCAGTTGTCAGATTCTCGGGTTTTTGAAAATAATACAGCTACATTTATTGCTTGTAATTTTTAATATACAAACACATGTGCATTCAGACTTAATCAAACATTAAGGCAGAGATTTTCAAAGCTAATTAAAAGACTTATGCATTCGTTTTCCATTAAATTAAGTGGAAATCAGATGTTGGAATATTCTGTGCAAGGCTCCAAATCCCAGCATGGAAATGGAGCTTGTTACATTTGCTAAATCAAAGCTGGAGGGTGACAACAGGGCTGGGATTCATTTCACCCCAAGACAGTTGTCTAAATTCATATGAGATAAAAAGCCTCCTGGAGATATCTGTCTCTTCACTGTCTGTAGAGGGAGCCTAGAGAATGGTTCAGTCTAGACATGTACCTTTTACAGGGATAAAGGTAGGTAAGAGAAATCCTATTCTATGTACCTACCAAGAATTTAAAAGTCAAGAAGAAAACTGGTTGAGGTTTTGAGAGCTTACATAGTAAAGGACAAAAATAAGTGAATAGCTGGGTGAAACAACTGTATCTACTTTGTCTAGATTTTTACAGTCTTGGCAGGAAAGCCTATAAATGATGTTCAAGTTTTTTGCTCGCAATGCTCAAAGATCTCCAGGCTGCCAGGTTCCTGCTGTTTCATATAAAAAGCTCCAAGTGGCAGACAGAAGTTGGAGCACTGGTTAAAGATTTCTGCCAGTATGAAATGCTTTAAATGAAGAAGATGTGATTATTTGCCTGGCTTCCTAACTTTACTCAGCGGCTAGCCATGGTTGCAAATACAGGTGCTCAGATCCTGTGTTTTATCTTGTACTGTATTTGGATACAAAATCCTGTACAAAATGCAATTAAACTAGAGACAGAATTGTTCATATGCAGTTTCCTACATCCTCAATAATCTGAAAAATACGGAAATCCTGGGACAACGCAACATATCAAACAGTGACATTCCTCACATGTTATTCTATGGCCGTCAGATCACTCGGTTGCTCCTTGTTTCTGTGGTGTAGCACTATCCTTCCCAAGCACTCAATGCTCACTGCTGGGCATGTGACAGCCAAGACTGATCAGCGAAGGAACAATAACCAGGAGTCCAGATTGCTTTGACAAAGTGAGGATGGGTTGTGCTTGAGACACTCGCATATTCTCAGTATATACAATGGTTTACAAGTCTTGATGGTGAGAAGCACAGGGTAGTGAACTTTTTAAACTGACATTTGCGTTTACAAATTAAAATTCTGATTCAAATGGAGATGTCTGAATCATCTGTTTGCCATGAAAAAGCTACTTAGAACCAAAACTTTTACTGTTATTGCTGCTATAATATTGTAGAACAGTGTAACAGATCACTGACAAGGGTGTTATGGTTGCTAAATCAAAGGATATACAGTACTGAAAGGCACCAAAAGAAATATAGAGAGGTTGTGATAACAGAGTGGGTTTGTGTGTTTGTTTTAATTATTAACTTTAAATTTTCACTTCAAAAGAAGTGGGAGAATTTATGCATACCAAGTGCTCCCTTTCAAAACAGTCTTCACTGAGAAAAGTAAGTACAGCTTTCTTCTAAATGGCATCTCTTATCTTGTCAACCTCATTTAAAGTAAAAAGGCATCAGTAGTAATAATAAGAATGCAGCTTGGTGAACAATTCTTTTACAGAAGCCAGCTATTACATACTGTAACGAATTAAAAACTCCAAAAGTCTATGCAGGTCCCCAGAGAAATGCTATTTAATAAAGCAAACACTGATATTGAATGTGACAGAATTCCATTTGCTTCAGAATCCCATCCAACTGAATCTGGCTGAAGCTGAAGCAATTAGGGAAAGCTGTGATTTAATGATTATGCTAAAACCCTAGACAAACAAAGCTCTCACCTACCAAGTGGCCACTTAGCTGTATCACTACCACCAGAATGTATAAAAATCCTTGTAGGATTTCATTTGCTGTCAGTCAACTAGTAGCAACATGAGCAATTATTTACTAA
The DNA here is from genome assembly GCA_013399855.1 of Oxyruncus cristatus. NCBI lineage: Eukaryota > Metazoa > Chordata > Aves > Passeriformes > Cotingidae > Oxyruncus > Oxyruncus cristatus. The sequence continues at coordinate 974,726 of VXAY01000458.1, read as the reverse complement.
AAATGTTTATTTACTAGCTACCCTACTGCTTAAACATGAAAAATGTATAAATCTAAATTTAAACAAAGTAAGCAAGGCCAAGTGTGAACTACATATGTCAGGGAAATCACCCACTAAGGTCATCCTTGTAGCTGAGACCTGATATGATTCAGTCAAAAGCTCACAGCAGGTCAGCATTTAATCCTTTATTTTTTTTTTTTTTTAAATAAAAACTTTATGTTGTATATGATAATCCACTGGGGCCTCACCTCTGGGTCTGTAAACATCTAATGAAATTTTAAACATCTTTTCATCACAGCAGTAGCGTCCTATGAACTACAACCTATCACTTCAGACTCTGTGGGCCTGTTAAATCCGCAGTAAAACTGATTCACTTGAGATTTCTTAGCTTTCAATAGATGCCATTTGGCCTTCCCTATTTTCTAATGCCTTCCAAATTTCTCTGTGTAAAGTTGCAGAACATAAAGAAGTATAAAAAAAGCTCTGTATGCATGTGACAATTTGAAAAACTTGGATATGGAAAACTTGTGAATTTGCTTGAAAACTCTGGACTTTGTTGGTGTGTTCCTGCTAGCCAACAAGCTCTATTGCAAAAAAAATGCCTGATAATATTTCCGATTTTTAATTTTCCCATTAGTCCAAGAGCCAAGTAAGTGACACCTTGGACTGCTGATGCACATTTTTACCCTCGTTGCCTTCCAGGTGAAGGCATTTTCTGACAAAAAGCAAGAAAAGCCTTTGAAAAAGCAGTTCTCTTCCTCCCCAGCTTTTGTAAGGAACAGTATTTAGAGATATGGTGCATATCTATACCCTAATAAAAAATACCAGTGTTGATACAGATTTTTAAAACCATAAAGAATATGAAATCCAGAAGAAAGCTAAAACACACAGAAAACTATTTTAAGAAAGAAAACATTAATGTGTTACACGGAGAAAAATTCACAGAATTGCTGCAGAGGAGATTGAAATAACTTAAAGATCTATATGTAGAAATGCACCTATTGAATAGCTCAGACCTATTTTCAAAGACCTAAATCCTCATGTCTTAACAACAGTACATACTGTGGGCATGGTGTTGTCTGTTGTGTTACAATTGTGCATTTCTAACTAAAATATACAACTATGGTGTTCAGAACCCTAAATTTTTTTAAGTACCATGTGTTCCTCAAGAGTGCCATAAAGCCAGAGCATCTACAGTTTCAGAGTTTCTTTTCTAAAAGATTTGTGTTCAGAGTACTAAAGAGCCTGAGAAGGCAGCAGTAGCCTTGACAAAGCCAAGGAACTACATGGTCCCATTTCTGGGAATGCGTTAACTGCCAGAGGAGCTGTCATCTGAAAGTGAGACAAAAAATCAGAAAAGATTCAGTGCTAATGTCTTTTTATACTAGGGGAACCTTATATCAAGCTCAGCCCAGAATATATGAACTCACACCAAGCAGCTTGTTTTCTACCAATGCAGTGACAAAAACTGTGAGATGTTATCATATTTTTTGCACTATGTTTAGTCAGAACCTATAAAATTGGTTGTAGCTGGATCTCTCTCTCAGTTTTCAAAGAAATACTATATCAAAATATCATAGACCTCTTTGGAGGGTGCTGGTTTCAGGTGCTGTTTTTAGGATTCTCCTTCTCTAAGTGAGTTCTTCCAAAATCACTTGACTTTTTTATACCTGATTTCTGTATGCCACACTGAAGGATCACCTCTCTGTTTTAGAACAAAATGACTTCTTTTTTTTTCCCTCTTGCTTTCTTAGTTCTACTTTCTGATTTGTAGTCTTCTTCTAGAAGCAGATGCACTGATACAGACAAGCACAGACACATTTTTTTGTTGGTATTCTCACCTTCTGTAGTAGTGTCTCCTGGATAAGGTCATTTGCTTCTTAAAATCATATATTATATATCATATCCAGGGTCTGAGGCGTTCTAGAACAAATGTGAACTTTTCGTAACCTCCACAACATATGGGGAGGTCTGAAAGCTGCAAGAACACCAAGGGAAACTGCGAGGTCAGCACAGAGCCCACCATGTATCTTGTGGTGTATCAGCAAAGGACAAAGGAGTGTATTGAAGACCAAATATGCTTTTTATTAAGCAAGTAGCACCTTGTTCAGCCTCCCGTGAATGTTCTAGTTCAGTAAGGCTCAACATCTGGCAGCGGTTAGACCTGGGCTGAGTTCCTTCTGACTTGATTCAACCCTCTCCAGTGCAGTTGACAAGCACAGGCCTTCACATCCTAATGTTTCAATGGACTTGCAGAACAAGTACAGAATGAAAGCAGCTTCCTCCCTTTCTCCCCACAAATACTCCATGCACCTTGATCTGAAGGGACCTCAAGGAGGATTACACTGTCAGTATACTCCTCACCCCTCTGCCAATATTCCAGGCACTCATTAGTAGCAGTCAAAGAGATGACACCAAACTGCCCTGGCGATGTGGCCTAGAAACAGCAGAGATAGTGAATATTTTCAACAAATTACATAGTATGCTGCAGACATACGATCCTACGGGTTGTGAGCTGATACATATCAAATGAATATGGTCACGGTGGGATGTGAAAACAGAAGTGTACTTTACGTTGTATATGATCCACCTCAGAATAAAGAATATCATAGGGAAATATCTGACTTATTGGACCATCAGCAGCAGTGCCTCTCAAGCATAAAAGGAGACACGATGTTCCACAATGTTCCTACGACAGTAAGCACAGCAGTCAAGGATAATAAATGTCTCCTAAGAAATATCAGGTGAAAAGGTGGTACCTCAGTGCTAAGAACTGATGTTTCCTATTTGAAAGGATCTTTTTTTTCATTCCTAGAAAAGGTCCACTTGCCACACTTCTTAGATTTAATCAAGTAATCCCTTTTGTACTTCCAAGGTGGCCATCTGTTGGATTTTAAGACAGAAACCCCAAAAGTAACTTACCCCATGGTAAAATAAAGAAAAGCAGTTTATAGTTTTTTCACTTTGACTACTGCTACCATAAATAGCTCTAAGGAAACCACTATACATCATGTTTCATTCTAAAAGAATTAATATTTTCCACACAGATAATGATCAAAGTAATTCTGGATATTTTCCTGATCTACAGGGTCTACCTGAGGTAAGAGACAGCAGTATCTGTTCTGTGCATGGAGTGCTTGGAGCAAACATACTGAATTGTAGCTCAACATTTGAAATTGTCAGTCTGTAGAATCTAATTTCTTGATACAAGCTTAGAATAACTTGGTCCTCTATTCTTCCGCTGTAGACTGTGCACTTTGTAGCTTGTCTTAGCAAAAAATTAACTTGAAATCAAAACTCTCAGGTGCTCTAGATAGATATTTAAGTGTGGGATTTTTAAGAACAGAAACCTATCCCGATGGTAGTGTGTTGGTAGAGAGAGGCTTGAGTGTGATGAAAAGCATTTAAACATAAGCAAGGGAATAAACAGGGTTCCAAACTATTTTCTTCTTCAATGGAATGACATTTAAGCCAATGGCATGATCCTTCAGAGCCTGGCTCTGCTTTGGGTGGAAGCATGGAGTGGTTGACCTATTGTAATTGCGCACGTTCATTCTCATGGCCACAAATATCAGACAACTGGAAACTCACGTGGAGGCAATGTTAAACAGAGTGCAAATTTCTCATGTGGAAAAGAAGCCTTGATCATCCTTGATATTCTCTTTTCTCATTTGGCTTCTTTGAGTGTTGGTATCAAAAGGAAGTGACCTGAACATATTAAAGATGATGCAAGTTTCACTATTTCCTTTCGCGTATAACTTAAAAATTAACAGTTCATGAATATCCAAACAGATCTGCTTTGGGGAGACCTGATTGGAATTCAACACTAGGTATCACAAGCATCTGAGAGCACTGTTCTTAAAAAGCCCCCAAAGCAGCATTATTTATGCTACCTTCACCTACAAAAGTGATATCTCTCCTTCAGTAACTGAATAAATAGATAGAAATTTAATTGTTTTTTTTCTCCAGTTCTCAAAGGGACTGTATTTTGCAGCAATATAAGAAAAAATCAGCTTATTTTATCTAACACATGACATACTACCCACTGGTAGGAAGAGAAAGATGGCAGCTCCTATTTTCTTCATGCTTTGATAGAGAGTCAACAGAGAAGTAATACAAACTGACAGGTTTTTATGACTGACCTCCTGATACCTACTGGTGCATAAACATGCAGTTGTTAAAACTTATCACTAGGGCCAGGGTTATCCCCTCTTGACTAGGAGTCTGCCAAGTCATAAATAAATAAGCTAAAAATAACGTTCCAAAATAATGTGTTCTATGTAGTGGATTCTGCCCCTAAAATATCATGTCCCAGAAAACCTTCAAACAGGAAAGTTGAGATTTCACCATGTTCTTTACTTTCCAGATGTTGCACAAAACCTGGTAGATAGGAAAGCCATCTATATGTCTCTTCATATGTAGTAGTGTCCCTCAGGGGTCCATATTGGGCCCAGTACTATTTAACATCATCAGTGACACAGACAGTGGGATGAAGTGCACGTGCAGCAAGTTTGCAGAGGAGAGAAAGCAGAATGGTGTGGTTGACATGCCTGAGGGATAAGATGCAATTCAGAAGGACCTGGAAAAACTCAAAAATTGGGCCATGTGAATCTCATGAGGTTCAACAAGGCCAAGTGCGAGGTCCGGCACCTGGGTCAGGGCAACAGGTGGTATCAACAGAGGTTGAGGACTAAAAGGAGTGAGTAGCCCTGTGGAGAATGGTCTGGGGGTACTGATGGATAACAGACTGAACATGACTCAGCAATGTGTGCTCACAGCCCAGAAAGCAACTGGGCTGCATCAAAAGAAATATGGCAATCAGATAGAGAGGTGATTCTGCCTCCTGCTCTGCTCTGGTGAGACCCCACCTGAAATATGGCATCCAGGTCTGGGATCCCCATCACAGGAAAGATCAAAGAATTAAAGAATCACAGAATCGATGGGGTTGGAAAGAACCTCCAAGATCATCAAGTCCAACCCTTGATCCAACACTGCTGTGGTTAATAGACATGGCACTAAGTGCCACATCCAGTTTCATCTTAAAAACCTCCAAGGATAGTGAATCCACCACCTCCCTGGGCAGCCCATTCCAATGTCTGATTACTCTCTCTGTAAAAACTTTTTTCCTAATATTTAACCTAAACCTCCCCTGGCACAGCTTAAGGCTCTTGTCCTACTGCTGGATGCCTGGGAGAAGAGACTGACACCCACCTGGCTACAACCTCCTTTCAGGTAGTTATAGAAATGTGGACTTGTTGGACCAGGTTGAGAGGAGGTCCAGAAAAATGACTGGATGGCTGGAGCACCTCTCCTATGAGAACAAGCTGGAAGAATTTGGGTTGTTCAGCATGGAAAAGAGAAGGTTATTGTAGCCTTCAAAAACTTAAAGAGGGAGCTTACAGGAACGATGCAGACAGAATTTTTAGCAGTTATGTTGCAATAAGACATAGTTTTTAAACTAAAAGACTGTAGATTTAAACTAGACATAACGAAGAATTTTTTTTTTTATAATGAGGACGGTGAAACACTGGAACAAGTTGCTCAGATATGTGGTTGATGCCCCATCCCTGGAAACATTCAAGGTCAGACTGGATAGGGCTTGAGCAACCTGACCTAGATGAAGATGTCCCTGCCCACTGCATGGGATTTGGAATTAGATGACCTTTGAAGGTCCCTTCCAAACCAAACCATTCTGTCGTTATATGACAGACACTCTGAAGGTGATCGGCTTCTGCTAATCACTGATCACAGTATCTGTATGCTGAGCAAGACATAACTCCCTTTCTCAGTGAGCATTTCTGCCCTACTCTGGGGCCAAGCTTCTTTTAACAGGGCAGCCTTTTTTATTTTACCCAGCCCTTTTGATTACCTTTAAATCACTGTGGCAAACATCACCTGAACCCCACCCTCAAAAAATTGTGTTGCTCTTTTTGTATAGTTATCCCTATATTTAGAAATAGAAGTGGCTTTTGAATAACACATATTTTGAAAATGTTTTATCAAGGCAAGGCCCATAAGATTCAGCCAGAGAAAGTACATCCCATTCTCTATTATTCAATTTAATGCCTTGTCCTACCACAGCATTGCTGAATAATCTACAGGCAGTTGTTTGTAGTGTAAGATTCAATACAAGAACTCACTGAATAATGTAAAAATTTTTGTGGGGAACTTTTCAAATTACAAATCTGATCTCAATTTGATTTCTTTATGTGGTTTTCTACAACCAAATTTTAGCTCATACAAATATTTGTGAAGAATAAATTTAGAGGAAGGTTGCCAAGATGAATGTAATCATCAAAAGAGAAATAATTTTGTGATTAAATTAAATTCATTTCCAGCAGAGGTAGCTGGAGGTAGCTCATAAAAAATTAGTTCTTGAAATTAGAGAATATAAGACCCAGCATGAAAACCTACTATTGCTACTAGTTAGTCTGTCACATGATGGGATTTCTGTATCCTTTAAAAAAAATACTAGGCAATGTTTAGTAAAGGTAAAGCAAGAGAAGCAAATCTGAATAGAGACAGAAAATTTGTTACATACTGCTAATGAACAATGAACAGGGAGACATAGCACTTGCCTGAATAATTTCCAAAAGTAATCAAAAAAATTATGATCTGCTTTTGAACATTTCATGAATGGAAAACTTACAGATGTGCCATGTAGAAAGAATAGGAAGGCAGAAACAAAGAATGCCTTTATCACCTGAAACAGACCTGATCAATTGAAGTCCAGCCCCATCCATGTTTTTAATAAAGAAGCCCCCACAAAGCAATCCCTCCCTCTCCGCCAACACCATGAAGTCCACACCAAGAGATCTAAGTCTGTTGGATTTCAGCTGCGTTCTACCCAAGACCTCTCTTCCCCTAACAGCCACAAGATGGTTTGGTAAGCACCAGACAGCACTTAAACCTCTGAAGAGCTGGGACAGTATGGGTAAGAAGAAATTCCTACATGACAACCTCATTGGTAAAGTATTTACCAAGAAGACCCAAATTCAAGGATCTTCAGCTTGCAGAGATTCAAAGCTGCCTTCTCTAGCGCCCAGACAATGCTCTAATTTCACAAAGAGTCCAAAAGAGGTACTGTTTATGCCTTCTTAGACACTCTTTTGAGGCTCTGCCACTGTTTTTAGAAACTTTCAGGGCCAAGAAGGGACTAAGCAAGAAGGAATTCTGCTCTGGAGTGATGGGCGCTGAGCACCTCTGGGAGATAAATATAGAAGGTTTCTTGCATTGGCAAGCTGCAACAAGAGCACAGTAACTGGTACTGACGATCCAATGCCCAAAACACATGGATTTTGGAGTGCAAGGTGGGAGGAAAGAAGGGTTAAATTTCAATCAGCTTGAGACTAATCTCATGGGCCCAATGTGGAGGAACAGAGACACCTGCAGAGGTGCAGTTCACACATGCCGAGACTGCTTTGCAACATGACCTGACATGCAGTAAGTTGAGACATTCATGTAATTTACTTCAGAAGCAACAATCCAAGTACAAACTAAAACATTAGCAAAGGTGAAGATGCAGCCCCTATCACCTTATCCAGACAAAATTAAGAGGAAAAATAGGGCTCATTTCTGTGGCCATTTTTTGAGAAGAAAATTTTAGGTTCCTATCCTCAGGGATTTGGGTGGTCAGCCGTGTCTAGGTGAATCCCAGCTCTGCAATGATGCTGAGCTTTTACAACGAAATAAAAAATAATCCTACTTTCTAAAGACCACCCCATCAATAGCTTAGAGCCGAGCTTAACAAATGGCTTGTTTGAAACTCTGCTCTGAGGTGTCTGGCTTTCACCCTACACTTTACATGGAACCAGACTGTGGGTTTATTCCATTCTGGGGTCCAGTGAAATTACTATATCTTACTTTTCTCCCACTTAACTGGTTTTAGCTAACTGTGTCATCTAGGCCCCTCTGCACATGAGAAATACTCACCAAAATAAGAAACCCAAGAGCTTTTAACTATGAGTTTAATTATGAGAGAGTAATACACCAACTGTACTACACATCTAGCTCCTAAGAGAGATCTGGGGCTATATTCTGAGGTCAATTACACTAAAGCAAACCACACTGACTTCGGAGAGTCCCTTCCCTTTCTGTGACAAAATCTGTGTGACAGAAATCAGAATTTGGCACTCAGGGCAAATTTGAAACTGATATGGCTCAGAAATGCCTGACAGGTGCTGCCTGTAAGAGGGTCTTCCTCTGTCCCTTCCAGGGGAGAATAAAACCTCTCTGATGGCTTTAGGAGTCTCTTTGCCAGGTACCTGCCATATGCCTCAAGGCATTAGACAAACATGATTACATTTATTATCATGAGACTAGCTGGCTTTTTTAGAATATCTGAAATAAACACCACATTTTTTAATGGCCTGATTTGTTTTTTCACAAAGCTGAATCTTGGTACATGAGCTGTCATATCAGATTCTATTTTATTCTTTTATGTTTACAAAGTATTACATAAACAGGAACAGCTGGTGTTGATTTATAAACACCAGAGTTGTCTTGAGAGTTTGGATATTATTTTGCCAACATTGAAGCCTAATCATTTGCAAGCAATTGTTCTGTACCATAGTGGACAGTGGTTCTTCTGCTGACTAGAGACAAAGATATCTTCTAATAATACTAATAATGTAATTCTTAATTACACTTAGAAGGATCTTACATCCATATCTGTTCATGTATCTGTGTATGTCTTCTCTCATCCAAAATTTCTTAGAGAATGCCACAACATTCTCTCTTCCAATCTTTTGTAAAATTACTGTAGCCTGTTGTAAATAGCCAGGCAAAGACATTGGCCTCTATGAGAACCTGCACATTATTTGCATTAAATGCAACCACTTGTTGAGCTTAATGTTTACCCACCTTAACCACGGGACATTTCTACCCCTGTTTCATTCACTGTACAGTTGCCAGATTCTGAAACAAATATTCTCCAGACAACAGTCTCTTTCCTTATGTTATCCTGATTTGCTCCCATTACAGAGCCACACTGTGCACTGAAGAAAGCAGGAATCACATGATCAGATACTGTGAGATCAGTTAATTAAAGAATTTATTATAAGCTAAAAGATGCCCATAAAAGTTTCATAGACAAAATAAATTCCTGCATCTCCAAGTGCAGGCATTGAAGGTTTTTTTGTGAAACTCAGAGAGTTTTTATCTTAAGTTTTAATAAAGGAAAACCCAAGACTTGGTTAATAAATCATTAAAAGATAGCAAACAAAGGTTAGAGCGGAAACCTAACCGCCCGACTCCCAAGGACCTGAGATGTTAGGTATAGTCTTGCAGGACTCTGAAAGAAGATGGATAAAAACATGAAAAAGTTGACCAGGCATGGAGAGTCACTCTGGCTGATCTGAATGCAGAGAGTTGTGGGAAGCTTAAAATACTAAACAACAATAAAACAGCAGAGGGTATTGATGAATGCAAAGTAATGCATATGAGGGAAAACAATCCTAATTAGATCTAAGCCACAATGGACTTTAGCTATTATCACTCAGCACAAAAATCTCTGAACCATTATGGATAATTCCATGGAAATGTTGGTTTAATGATATGTAGTGATATAAAAAGGCCAACCACGTGCTTTCAGATCAGAAAAAAGGTAGCTGGGGATGGGTACAACAGAGGTTTGCAAGTCATAAAAGTTCTGGAATTTCTTGTCTGTGATTGGAGACTGATGATTCAGTCTAAAAATCAGCACTGTAATAAATAAATTACAAAAAAATAATTTGAGGACATCTAATAAAATCAACTTACAGTTTTAAAGCCAGTAAGAGGGACTAATTTTTCATACAATGCACAAGCTGTTGAACTCATTGTTGCCAGGCTTCAAAGAAGTCACAAGCATAAACAAATTCTAAAACATATTAGGTGTATTAGAGGAGGCAGAATTGGCAATTCCCGAACACAGTGCTCCAGGCACAACCGCCCATTTGGGATGAGCTGATATATCACTAAAAAGTGTTTGGTTATTTCCCAGTTTTGCTCACTTGTACTTTCCCAAAACATCTGCTGCTGGTGGCAGGATAGTTGACATCTGACCCCTCTTCCCCACAAATTTTTCTTTCTGCAAAGACTGATTCCAAGGTCTGATCTTTTGTATACGAAATACTAAATCCTATAACTCCCTTTGGTTTCCAGTTTCCTATCAGTCTGTCATCCCCAGTGAACTGTTTCTCTGTTCATGTCCCTCTCCCCCTTTCTTTCCCCCATTATTTCCTATTGGCACCAACCAGAGACAGCACGATTTCTTTTCTCAGCTAATTCCAGTCTCCTACCTGCCTTCATTACCCTTTCTCAAAGATTTTTAACTTCATGCAATGTGATGCCTTTCATAACCATTTTATAAGACAAAGAGCACCCTCTGCCAAATTACAGATCCTTATTCCCAAACAATAGGATGGGGGGCAGAGGGAGGAGGGGAAGCTACAGCTATTCAGAGCAAGGTTTGCCAGGACTTTTCAATGTGGTCAAAACAAATATAATTTCCCCTTGCCTAATGCCTGGAAATGTTTGAATAATTTTTTGCTGAAATTTTCCACAACAGATTCAACTAAGAAGAAAACCAGCATGAAAAACTTCATCTCATAAAGATGCCAAATGGTTAAAGTCCGACAAAGTTATCAGCAACTGCCAACAGGGAGAACCATGGAGAATGTAAAGCAATCTTAGTAAAACCTCATCTATTACAGTATCAAAGTGCACAACATGTACTCAAAAATATGTGATTACTGATGCTTCTGATACAATGAAAGCATAGATTTCAATGATAGATTTTGGCAATCATTTCATTGCACGTTATTTTAAGAGTGCATTATTTTATTTTGCAAGATGTCATCAAATTCAAAAAATCCTTTTTTTCATGGGCCAAGACAGCTTTTAAAACTAGACTTAATGAGACCATCAGCCCTGGCAATGACTGCAACAAATAACGCCCCACAATTCTCTTTGTTTGCAAGTATCCACAATTTTTTTTAAATGACTGTATTATAACTGACTCTCAAATATGGTAAATTAGACATATTTAAAATGTACCTTACTAACTGAAGAAAAGCCAGTTTTAAATGCAGATAAATATACACAGATCTGAGAGGACATCAGTTACAAGGACATGTACCAAGTTCCTCCCTTTTCTCTGGACTATCAAGAGATGCTCTATAGATATAAGCAAAATAATAAAAGATAGATTAGCATATGTGACTTCTGAGTTTTCTGGCTTTTGTGTACTTCTAAAAAAAATAGTGCTCCATTCAGATTGATCTTCTCTATTAATTATATTTAAGGAGAAAATTACACTCCTGCACTAACTAATAAAGGCCAAGTTTTTAGTTTCCCTGGAGAGTGGTTCAAGTGTCTACTTTATGGCTTTGTAGACAAGAAGAACTTTATTTTTCACAGATCAAGAAGCCCTGATTGAGCTCACTTGTTTGATTTCTGAATGTAAACAGAAAGAGTTCCCACAAAAGAGAAAGGCTACTCACCAGTTTACAAGATCTGATCATTAACAAATCTACTGTTTTCAACCCAGAACTCTTGCAGGTCTTCTTTACATCAGAAGATGTGCCAATGATGTGCCTCTGTATTTATGACACAGGGACCCTTTCAGAACTTCTCTGCCACTAGCCTGAAGTTACTCTGCAGGCTGAATAAACCACACTGGAATACAGGTGATGAAAATATTGCTCAGAGGAAACCCCAACTTCTGCCCCATGATTTACAGTCCTGTCTTCCCTATGAACCAGTCAATATACTAATATTTAAAAGTAGCCATGCACTGTGAATTTGCTGTCAAGTAACTTCAGTTCTTTCAGCTGAAAAGAATTTTAAGCTCAAACGCAGCAGAGCCATTCTCAGCTGGGTTTGATTCCTTTCACCAGAAGATGTTCTGATTCACAGATTGATGAGAGAGAATTCAGGTTGGATGCTCACAGAAGGATTCTGCTGAGTAGGTAACAGGGATTTTAGCCTTTTTTTTTTTCTTCTTTTTTGGTCCCCTTTTTAAACGGATCAAATTTCATACAGAGACTCATGAAGAAACAATAAACATGGAAGCCTAGAATAGCATTTTTGCAGAGACAAGTTTCAGGATAGAATAACACTTTAATTTTTTCCAGGCTTCCCACAGTATTGCTGGCAAGCCTTGAAAGCTGTAGAAGAGCAAGGAAACGGATTCCAAAACTCTACCATGGGCCAGATTGTATTTAGCCCTGCATGGGAGTGTAAGAAGTGAGCACAAGGGGAGAGAAAACAAAGAACCTCCTCCTGTGCTGAGGCATAAACCAGCAGAGAAACATGAGCACTGTCTCATGAGAAGATGAATCATGACATCAGTTTCTCCCAAAAAGGGCTGGGAAGAGTTCAGGAGTGACTGGTAGTTGTCCCTCTTTGGCAGTGGCCATCAGAGCTGTTCAAACATGAGAGAACATCTTTGCAAAGGACTGCTGCATTTCACCTGCCAAATTTCTTTATACGTCTTGAGAGGACCTCAGACGAAATGCACATTGACACAAGCCCTTCCTCTTCCAACCTGTCTCCATCACAGGCCCCAGTCTCATTCAGAGTATTGAAGGGATGTCTGAATCCCAGGAAATCAGAAATTCCCAGGAACAAACATATAATGTGTGGACTGACTACACAGACTAGGCTTCAGCAGGATTTTTGATGGGGTTTTTTTTGCTTTAGTTAGGTCTGTCTTCTTTTTTTTTTTTTTTTTTTTTAAGTCTTTTCCCTTTATGATCTTAGAAGCTGAGGAAATATTATTTCTAAGAGAAAAAAAGCTTTGAGTATTTTAGAACACTACCATCATACGCTTGGAAAGAAGTAAAATATTCTGTCATCCCCACTATGCAAGGCACAAAATGAAGACTGGATGGTTTGGTTTTGTCACACAACAGCTGAAGGTGAAACCAAAATGAGCTTGTTGCTTCCATATCTAACAGACTCTGGTATGCTTTTACACTTTATCATTAATTCAGTTAAACATCTATGCAGTGCTGTTAAGACTTCAGATTTCAGTGTCTCTACTAGTGGATTTACAAACTAACTAAAGGAATTCATACAGCCTTTCTACAGAAATATAACCTCTTCTTGACAAAACTCTGCTACTTACTTAGCACACATGCCATATCACTGTTCATGTGAAAACAACTAAACAACTAAAGGAAAGAAACTGGGACAGATTGGAGGGCAGGAATAAAACCATCTTCCTGACTTCCTTCCTACAAGCAAATCCCTGCCTCTAAAATCTCTTTTCCTTCATCCCATTTGTTTTTGTCTGTTCAAACTTCTAACTTTGCTCCTAACTCAAATTGTCAACTACAGGGGACAGTTGACAGGATAATAAGGAATAATAATTTTCTGAAGAGACCTCATGGTCATGCAGCTATACCCTTTCTTAAATTTGTTTTTGCACATAATTCTGCCACTGCACCTCCTCCGCAGGAAAATCTGATCAAAATGGGTATAATCAGTAGAAGACTGACAAAACTTCTCCCTGCTTTTGAAACAGCAAACCAAATTCCATGTAATTATTTATCAGTCTACTCATATGACAATAGTCTCCTTTTTAACTATGTAAGCACAAGACCCCTTTATATTCAGCAGCATTAAAAATTAGCAGTATTTTTTACTACTGTGTTTTTAAACTATAGAACTCATTCCTTTAAAAATAAACACATTGGAAATTAGTTCATCAGTGTCAAACGGAGATGTACACAAAATGCTCTGAACAGTAGAAATGATCCTTTCGCAATCATCAATTAAAACTTGCACTTCACTCTCTTTAATGTTATTAACATTTAAAACTGCTAAAACATCAAAACACCACAGTAACACATTTTTATCCTGCACAGTTTAGTTCACAAGCTTTTGACTCCTGTTGATATATTGTGACTTTAAAAAAGTTCTTCACGTGCAACAACACAGGTGCATAGGGTACATGGTAGCCTTTAACAAAAACATCACCAAGCAATCTTCCTCTCTCAGTTTATTCCATATATACCCACTGTGGACGCAGCAGCATGATCGTTTGTTATAGCCAAAGAAATGCCAAAACACTTATACAATTAAAAAACCATGCAGCCTTTACAATTTTAAAGTAGGATGCATTGATGCATCCTTCACAAACAAACGGTGAAACAAGCATTCTTGGCAAGACAGAACTGCTGACAGTTTTTAACTTAGGTTTCTAAATGAATACTCCTTTCTTTCCCTTACACTGGCCCCTGGCGTGTTTTACGGGAGGATATTTAATAGACCCCATCAGGTCATAGTACGCAAGGCTCAGAATTGGTTGCCTTCACTGAATAGGCTGGGAAAGCTGCCTCAACAAATCTGTTCATGCTTAAGGTCTGGTCTCTGCCAAGTGACGTGCTGGAGACGGCTGCCTTTCCATCCTCTGCTGTTAGTTTAACTGCACATTCACAGCAGAAAGGACAAAAGATATACACCACGACCATGCCAAAATGAGAAGCAAGACTGCTCTTAGACCCAAAATTCAACCCTGGTGGTGCAGAGCTAGTGTTTACTTTTCCTCTGGCTCAAGAGCTTTGAAACAAAAAAAACCCCAGTCCTGAGTTTTCTCAGTCCTCTGGAGTCTGAGAGACTTCAGAAAGCTCAATTTTACTTAGAGATCCTTTTATTAACTCTAATAAATACATTTGAACAACAAATACACGTGATCAGAGGGGTAAAAAAAGGGAAGACATAAAATAACAATGGATGCAAGCTTGACAATGGGGCAAAACTGATGAAATTGCTGGAGGATTCTGTCCTTATATAAAGACTCTGTCATGCTGCCAAGGTCAGCTGGAGCTTGGGTTATCTGTTGCCTGAGGCTACTCTACCTTGTTTTTCATTGAGGGATCATTGTTCTTTGGTTGTTTATGTGGATTTTATTCACCCTTTTCTTCATACTGTCTTCCCTTTTCAGCTTGCAGTCCCTGAGGCACACACCAGAAGCCCATCCTGGTTGTGCACTGAGAAATCCAGACTACTCTAATGGGAAAGAGCAGTATTAAGTGCAACAGTTTTCCTGTTTAAAAGGGAGAGAGTGAATTTTTCACTTTTTGCAAAGGATTTGTTAAATACCTTCTCTCTGACTAATTACTTTTAAGGATAGTTCATGTACCTAACCAGTGAGGGGATGCCATCTAAATATCTTTATCACCATAAACAAAGTAGTTAAACAATACACAGTTTTCCCTGTATTTTAATGATATTTATAATGCATTCCATGTATCAGTACCATTTATCAGTATTTAAGAGATTCATCAGATGGAAAAACATAAAGGAGAAATTATGGAGGAGAGAAAAATGAAGGGGAGAAAGAAAGGCAGATAACAGGGTGTACAGTACTATATCATACACATACAAGAATAATTGAGACTTTAGAATGGAGGTTTTAGGTAAGATTTTTGCAGTGAAATGTTGTATAACATGGGGCAGGGAAAGACAGAGAGACCAGAATCTCCTATCACGGATGCTGCAGTTACCTTTCACATCAGTTCATTTAAAAACATTGCAAGGTATGCCAAAGCTTTCTTATTCCTTCCTTTAGGGTCAGTATCTGTAGAAAACTTTAGAGGGAACACATTCGGCTTTCACAGGAAAAATTTTATCACGGGGCAGAATCAAACCCCATTAGCAATGCCAGCTCCCGCTGACTGAAGTGGGAGCTGGATTTGCTTATATCAAAGCTGACTTCGGCAAAGGTAGTCCCAAAGAACCATGTAATAGGCTTCCTTATCCTTTCCTCTCCACGGGATTTGAGATGATTTTAATGTCTCTTACATGCCCCTGAACACAAGATACAGAACTAATTAAATATTTTGCCTACTTTGGAATTCAAACTTGATTTGTTGTGCAAGAAAGGGGCAAAAGAGTTTAATCTAAAAAGACTAACAATTAGTGCCATTAATGTAGCCATTATTTTTTGTTAAAGTTTTGTTTCAGATATATTTCTGTATTTTAGGGACATTTATTTTATTTTTTTGTTGGTTCCCAAGGTTATTGCATCCTCCAAGACAATTAG
Organism: Oxyruncus cristatus; assembly: GCA_013399855.1. NCBI lineage: Eukaryota > Metazoa > Chordata > Aves > Passeriformes > Cotingidae > Oxyruncus > Oxyruncus cristatus. Next base: position 958,693 of record VXAY01000458.1, on the reverse strand, counting down.
AACTTGCTCATAAAATAAGCAATGTATACATCTTTAGGATGAAACTACTGCATACATTTGAAAGACAGTATGCATAGAAGGAATCACTGTAAAAATCTAAATAATCTGTTATTTAGGCATAAAAGATAACCACCACTATAAGCTTAAGGAGCCTAGATTTTTAAAAGATTGAGCTGATCCCAACTGATTTCAATTGTCAAGCAAAGTTCCTCAAGTACTTAATAAGAAACAACTAAAAAATGGTCTCCTCTGCCTAAATTGTACACTTTCCATTATACATATATGTTTTAAACCTATTTTTATAATGCAATAAAGTTTTTATAGCAGAATAAGTACACAGCACAGCCCTTGGTGATGCCTCTTGTGCTGTATAGCATAGCTTAGTGAAAAGGAAACACCTGGCAATTTTTTATCAGCAGAAAAACCTTTTTTCTTTGAGAGAAAAAAAAAAAAACCAACACCCTAACTCAATCTGTGTCCACACAGAAAGTTCATTTACTTTCACCAAAAAAAAAAAAACCAAAAAACAAAAAACAACAAACCAGTAAAGCTTTGAAAAGCACTTTCCAAATAGTGAACCTCATCAGAAATGGTTTTATGTCCCTCGTATGGGATTTACAAAATTCTTTGAGTGAACAGCATTAATCAAGGTCACAATTTGATTCAAGATCTGTCCCTACACCATGTCAGTTATACGGCTTTGGGAAAAGATCTTTAAACCTCTGTAGAAAAGACTACATGGAAATAGCTGATAAACTGGTATTGATTTTCACATATCACCCTTGTCAAAAGGATTTATTGATGTGTCAATGCATGTTGTGGCAAGGATCATAGCAGGATAGCTTTAAAGGATTTATGGCGAATCTATAGGCTTTTATACACTCTGTGGTAAATAACTAACAAGTACTGTGTATATTGATTCTTTTGATGTGGTCAATGGAATCTTTAGCCCACTAATTGTTAGTATTGACAAAAGGTTCATGATCTAAATGAGCAACAGAACATCATTCCTAACCAGCATTGCTCCAAACATGATTTCTTCACCATTTAGCCCCTCAGGAGCAATGCTTAAACACAGAAGTATTCATCAGGACTCTGCCTTACTAACTTTAGCCAGAGCCTGCTTAGTTTTTAGATTCCTGTTCTCTACCCTGCAGTAGTTCCATGTACGTTTAAGCATCTTTAACTAATTTTAAAAGTCAAAGGGCAGTTAACTGTAGCTACAACTTTCACCTGAATTATTCCTCATTAGAACTTCTAAGTGGGAATCTTACTTCAAAATCAGACACTTGCCTGTACTACTAATGGTTTAATATTTTCAACATTTTAAAAATTGAGTATTTAAATACATGTGGGTACGTAGATGAGACTCAGATTTGATGTCTGCAAAGAATTTTTTGAGAAAAGAATTATTTTATGGTTTGTATAGGTGTGTGCTCATTCCTGGCAGCTTAATGTCTCAGCCCAGATCTTTAATTTTATTATCTACAAACAAAGAAATAAACAATTAAATAGTTGTAAAAAGATTTATCAAATTTACTGCTAGTGTAAAATCAATATTCAGAACTAATCAAACTGGTAAATTAATTATCAGTTAAACAATAAATAAAATTTCCATTCATACTTATGCAGAACTGGGTAAACACAGTGTGTGTATGCAGAGCAATATCAATTCATTCCATTAGCCTTGTGACTTACATTGAGTAATAAATACAGTTTACAGTGTTTTTGAATATCTATCAGATACCTCAGAGACCCAGTAGCCTGTCTCTCAGTATCTCAAACACATGGAAACAAAAATACTCTCATAAAAAGCCCAACACCCGAAGACAAAACAAAGAAAAACAAGCAAGCAAGCTCTGAAGCTTGCTTTCTAAAGACCAGAAAACTGGTCTTCAATACATCTCTTTCGCCTAAACAGCTTGAAAAAAATGTAACATTAATTTTATCAGAGTTGAATTAATTTATACCTAAAACAGAGGAATAAATCATAACCTGAGGATCCCTAAGAGCAAAAGCAGGTTTGGGGTTTTTTTTACATATTTATCCAAACCAATCTGTAGGAAGGCATCTCGGGATGGGATTTCAACCTTAAGTTTAAATAGTCATAGATCATATAGAAATTTAACATTACCTTCTTTGTTTGGCTTTTTTTTTTTTTTTTTTTTTTTTTTTTTTTTTTTAAACTTTTATTTCCTTT
>VXAY01000458.1:932800-956486 GCA_013399855.1 Oxyruncus cristatus | reverse complement strand
TTTTTTTTTTTTTTTTTTTTTTACTATTTACTTGAAACTTTAATTGCCTTTGTGTCTTTCTACAGAAATGTTTGCAAGCACTTTTAAAAAGTGTTTTTGCCTGGGCACTGCAGATTATCATTGCCTTAAGTTTGCTCTGCTTTCTTAAAAGGGCAATTTGTGGCTTGTGGTGAACAAGCTTGTGGTGGGGACAGTAGTAAAACAGACAGCCTCGGTGTCTAGCCTGCTTGAAAGAGGGTTGGCTTGAGATGGTACTTCCCTTCACACCAGTTCTGTACAAGCCACTCATCAGCTTAATAACCAGTTCAAAGCATGGAGCCTACCTGATACTTGTACAAACATCAAATGTGTGGTCANAAATATATAAATATATAAATATATTTATATTATATATAAATATATAAATGTATTTAGTGCTTGCGCTCTCTTGAGAACTTGAGCCAGTCTGTGTTACTGAACTCCCTCACACCTTTTATTCCTATTAACTTTTAAGTAAAATGAGTGATTGCAAACACAATTTACTGAAGTCACAACAAGTCAAGGAAAATGTACTCAAACAATTTGTCTTGACTCAATTACGAATCTTAATAAACTTTCTGATCCTGATTAATAACACTGAGGTATGTGTTTAACTTCACATAGATCCCATTTATTTTGGCAGCTCTTAACAGCTCTGCTGTACTGGGATCCTTTTCTCAAAAAGAACCTTCATTATAGGCTAGCTACTGGCCTCATTTCTTATCCTTCTAAATTCTTACCATTATATTATAAAATTATCTTTCTGCCATATTCAGGTCATGTGTCTTAGAAGCAGTGGATATGAATATAACATACAACCTGAATACCTTATATCTAGGGTAACAACATTAGCAGAAGGGCAGCAAAGTAAGTTCTTAAATCTTTTCAGCATCCATTAAACCAGGGTCTCATTTCAGAAACAAAAAGCTGCCTTTTCAATCACACACACACTAACCTACCAATCACTGATTTATATCTGAATAAATAAATTTTAACCTGTTCAGTCCAATTGTATTATTTAATCCATATAATGGATGAGATCTTCATTAAGATCCAGAAATCCTTCTTACATCATAATACATGAGTAAAATAGGAAGTTATTAATAAAGTATACTGTGAAGGGTAATATAACTAATGGGTTCTGCTTTGCAGTGTTAGAAGGCTGACTAATTATTGGTATTGTTCTTTACAATCTTGTGATGAGATTGATAATAAAATACCACATGGGACCTCACCATCTACTGCTCAATTCCATATTTAGCTGGCAATTTAGCTTCATCTGAATATCATTTTCAGCAGCTCCTTAGTAGCCAAATATTACAACTAAGCAGTATAGGCACCCATTGCGGGCAGTGTTGTGTATCCTATGCAAGAAGCAGGAAAGACAATACAGAACAAGGAGATAAGCATCTTGCATCTAAACTGTGGCATTCAGCCATTTAAAATGCAGGAAAAAACCCACCAGTTCCTGTAAGTTACTTGACAGGCAGAAGTGTAGTTGGAGAAGTCAAAATAATATATGATCTCTTGCTGAGACTTCTGCCATTTTATCATAGTTGTGTACAGTACCCTACAAAAACACCACATTTTTTTAAAAGCATAAACTAAATAAAAAGTTGCAATAAATGATACTTAAAAGCAATGCAAAAGAAAATGTTCTAATTAAGAAAGATTGGGAGGCTCTTTGACACCTGGATTCTCAACTGTGATATTTCACTCTTCGAAGAATTAATTTTCTTCTTTGTTCCATTCCACCAGAGTGACATTCAGTCCTATGTCACACTACCAACAGGATGGCTAAAAGGTTAGTAATATAATGCTGATCAAGGGCAGCAAGTTTTGGAAAATAGGTTTAAAGCTGGTAGGTAACTAATATGCCTGCTTTGCTCCAGGTCAGAGCCACCAGAGCCAAAGGCAACCTGAGAAAGATGGGTTTATCCATCCCTATCTTACAATTCTCCAGTTTCACTAATCTTCAGTAAATTTTAATATGCACAGTTGTAGAATATTTTGAAGAATGGGAAAGGTATTGAACTGAGAATATCTTTACAAAATATATTTGGCAATGATGTATATGGTGTTTGCTGGGGACATTGCCCTGGCTGATGAGAGAGAAGGCAATGAAGCTCCACCATTTTACATTTTCAGTAACTATCAGCACTGTCACTAAAGGCTGATCTGCAAGTGTCTCCTGTGTCCAATTATCACTACCCATTTTGCTAAATGACAAGTTATCAGGACAAATCTGTCTTCCAGTCTCCTTCTGGGTATTTAAACATAGCACGTTTCCCTGTTTCAAGCTAAATCTGTGCGCATAAGCACTAAAAATGAAGTTTACCAAATTTATGGCAAGACTGCATTTCTTCTTTCGAAGAAACCAAACACCTTTTTATGGTATGAGTACACTTTCTCTCTTTTCTTTTTCTTTTTACATAGAGATGGTTTGATCCTTTTTACATCACATCAGGTCGCAGAATGAAAACAGGACTTCAGAAGAAACAGGTAAATCCAGCCACTTTCAAAGTGATTGCAATTTGCAGCAGTAAATAGGATTCTACCTAAATATGATTTGTTTCTCCTGCAAATCAGCCCAATATTATAAACTGGTCTCTTCAAACTACACTGTGTGATGAACTGTAACCACTCTTAGCTGGCACAACTTGGGCTCAGCTTCAGGCTAGTTTCTTTGGGCAGGACTGTGAGCTATTTCTTATGTCTCATAGACAACAAACAGCAGATTTCCCAAAGAATCCCAAAACCTTGATGTTTTTCCTAGGAAATGATGTCTTCACTGGACAGAAAGGCTTTTTATCTACATAATCAGAGACCTTCACTCTTCATCCACTTCTATTCTTACCTGGGAGAAAATGGATAATGTAAGATTTACCTCCTCCTCCTCCTCCTTTACCATCCCTGCTGACGACAAATGTCTGATTTTTAAACATTCCCAAGTTACAGTTTCAAGTGTCGATTTCTTTTTTTTTACATTTTTAACAATTTTTAACTGTAATCTGTAATGCATTCACAATTAGAGGTGCCCTTAAAGACGTGTGTGAAATTCAACGTTGCAATTAATCTTACTGCAGCTACTGGAACACATTGCCCTGAGGGGGCTGGCAAGAGCTGTAAGGCTGGTCCCAGCAGCACTCTCGCGCTTGCTTTCTGCAGTGGCCATGCTGGGGGAAAGATGAGGCAAAGGAAGGAATTTCTATACAAGCCTGACTGTTCTCAGTGCCTTGGGTACGTTCTTCTACGTCATCCTCTTTTATGTCATCCTCCTACGTTCCAACTAACAGCACATACAAGACAAGCTGCATCCTAGAAAGAGACCCCATTTGTTTCACTGCCAGCCAGACAAAAAGCTCCTCAAGCAAGCCTTCTCTGTAAACACCGAGGCAGACATCTCGATTACCTTCTCAGGCTCCTCAAAACTGCCTGAAACTGATCATTTCACACAGAATTTGGTCACGTGTTTGCTGTGTAAGTACAGTAGAGAGACTCCAGACAAAGGCACAGCTCTAGGCAGCATTACAACACGGAAAAGCTGCAAACTAAGCTACCAAAGGTACTCAGGAGGCCACAGAAAACCCCCAGAAGGGCTTAAAAGTAGCGGAAAGCCGTTAATCCCCATAACCTCTGGGATGCCAAGTTCTGTGCCATTCTTCCTTAGCTACCCAAGCAGATTGCAATGTTTATTTTTCTTGAAGTACGTTTCCAACTGCTTTCAACTTGAAAATATTTTCCAAAACCCTCTGGCCCTGCCAGGAGCAAACGTTTTGGTGCCTGTCAGGATTGGGGCTCAGTGCTCAGCTCCTCTCACTTTCTGGTGCTTCCCCCATGAAGTGGGGAGTTACTGCTTCTTCCCAGCCCTGTTAACCTTGTTTATTTAGATAGAAAACTTGTTGAGAGAGGAACTGTCTCTCACCATATGTATGTAGACTACTCTGAACAATAAGGCCTTTGCCTCTCCAGGCACTATCAGCATTTAAGTAAGAAAGCCAAGTGATGATAATTCTTAGAAAAAAAATGCAGGGAAAATAACCTAAAAATCACCAGAATTGACATAAAACTCTCCAGCAGATGGGGGCCTAGCACTCCCTGAGGGCCCTGCTTATGTGAAGACCAGTTACTTGTAAACATTTATAAATTCTGGCAAATATGTACAGACTTCCTCAGAAGTAATCACATTCTCCTCCTCTTGCATCAGAGGCAGCTGGTGCTGTCTGAAATATACCCCATCTTTACGTCATATCTGCACACACATACATGTCTGTAAAATGAGTTCTTATCTCTGCTGATGTGTTGAGGGCAAGGAAAAACTCCCATGAAAAGGTGGTTCTAAGAATCATTATTTTTGATGGAAGTACTGCCTGTGCAAGACACATAAAAGCGAGCATTGCCATTGGCTCCCTCCAATTACTTTAGATCTCCCAGCCCAGGTAATTCACACTGTTCATTTACTGGTAGGGGCATTTTAGCCTGATGTTTGCCTGACAAAATAATGAAAATCTGTTTTCCAAAATACAAAATGACAAGTCATAATGTCCCACTCAACTGTTTCAAGTCATAAGTAATTTATATTTATAAAATATAGAGACTGCTGAGTATTGTAATAAAGTAACAAAAGTCAGATTCAAATTAACAAACGGCAATAAAATCAAATAGCAAATATAACCCTGTCATGGTGAAAAACAAAAATTTTAGGAAGAGAATGATTAAAACCATCTTAATTGATAGCAATAATCACTAAATAAAATCAGTCCTCTGAGCCCCATATGACAACTATACTAGTTAAAAGGACATCCAACAGGATCACAGTTACAATACACAAAAGCCAAAGAAATCTATCTGGAAGGAGACACCCAGTTCCAATCTGCTCCTCTGACAGAAACCTGTGGCAATGAGGTTTTCATTAGGGAACAGACACCGGATAACTACTTGAATAAATATGGCTTACCTCTAATGGCATATTTCTAGAGATACAATACAGAGAACACACTTGAATACAGATTGTGCACAAAAGTCAGCACATGCTTTGAGATGAAACCTCTGTCTTCATTTATTTGGGAATATATATAATAAGGACAGTGGATAAAAACAGCTAAGTATTTATCTTGCACTGCCTGGTGGGGTCTGTCTGTCTGCAGCCTCTAAATCCCTGTCCCATGGCACCCAGTAAAGCCCTCTGCAGTTTGCAGGGCTGCATCATTGAAGCTGGACTGGCCAGACTGCAAAGCTGCTGCCAGGGATGGAGCACCTCCTGATCAAGCACATCAAAGGTTCAGCCCTTTCTGGCACTCTTAAAAACAAACTTTCCAGCACCCTTCTCCAACTTGGTATGTTCACCAGTCCCACCCCTGCAGGTGTGCTGTCAGCACAGCACAAAACAATCCACCAGAACAGCAGGTTGTTATTTCCATGATTGAATTCCCAGTCCTCCAGTGCATTGGAGGCTGATGAAGGTTTCCCAAAGCATCAGCTGTGATCTGAAGAGAAGCACCTTGATTAGAGAGGCACTGAAGAGCAGCCACAAGAGTTGTACGATTCTGGCATTCTGAAGTGTGAGGCCTGATGGCTGTTTCCTCTTTTCCCACCAAGATGAAGAGGAAACTCACTTGGTGCTTCTAAAGCGGAGTTTTCTTAATTATGTTGCCTGATCACTTTAAAGCAATATTTGCACACAAACATGGTACAAGTTAACTGCATGATTACAAACTAGCTGATAAGGGTGGCTATGTAGGTGGTTTGAATCCCTTTTAAGACAGAAGTTATTTACATCTGTTTCGCAACATTACATTGGAGGCCGCACTGTATACTTGCCTCATGTTTGCGTCTAACATGGATAGTCCAGATTTCAGGCTTTGTATGAAACTTGGCTGCACTACAGACTGCTCAGAGAACAGCCACTCTGTCCCAGAGTGAGAACAGCTCCCTCAAAGCCAGAGAGAACACCTAATGCTGTCCTGGTTTGGGTCCGGATCAGTCTGGTGAGACCACCTTCGCAAAAAGTAGCCAATGGAGATATAAATAAACTGTGCTAAAATTTGAATGCAACTCTTGGGTGTTACTTAACCTGCCAAGGTAATGAGCTGACGGAGAGAAAGGCCGCAGGGAGGAATGAGGAAAGGGAGGTGAACAACCAGTACCCCGAGGTACTGTTGGTACTGGGGCTGTTGCTTTCCTGGAAAAGATGCAGCACATGAAAAATTGAGGTAAGAGTGGGAAGAAAAGGCCTGAGGGGGAGTACATGAATAAATAGGTAGGAAGGATGGTATAAGGAAGTAAGGGAAGAACGATGAAGGCAGGAGTAGCCAGAGAAGGGAAGATCGCCAGGAATCATGCTGATTACTTATTTTTAAGCAGTCTATAGTTCACAGTTAACTGGCTGTGTTTGTACAGACAGGTAGGGATGGCTAGCGGAAAGTTCGTACTCCAGCTTTACAGAAAATAGAATCCTTGCATTTATTCATGTATAACTTATATAATTTGTTTTCTGTGTAACAGTGCTCTCCTGCATGCTATCATACTAAATCTGTTTTTTCCAGTGCAGGTGATTCTTGGAGGTTTTTTTCTGGACTACAAATACGGGGTCCAGAGAACCAGTCTCATTTCCTTCTCCCCACCTTTGCCAAGCCAAGCCAGTGTAAGGGATTTTACAAAATGAGGCAGTTATGAAGAGGTCAACATCCCACTACATTTACATTTGAAGGAGTTTTAGGAGAGGTATACAAGAGTATTGTTCACCTCAGCTTGTTCTATTTAGGAAGGCTTAGAATAACATTTCAAATGACATGTCTACTCCAATAAAACACTAGAGGGCTTGGATGCCATCTCGTACTTCTGCAGAACAGTAAATACAAAGAGTCCTACTATGTGAAAATGAATATTCACTAGTAACGGAGGGAGGTGAATTGTTATGCAAGTGGCAATATTCACTGCATACACTGAAATTCCTCTTGCTTCACTCTAATGCACAATGCTCCTCTGCTTTTAGATAGATGTATCTGAATATATTTTGTGTCGTTAGCATTTTTATAAAATCTGACATGAACTGATTTAGTTTAAAAAGAAAACAAAACAACTGAATACCACATTATTTATAACATTATTACATTAATCAGCTTGTTATAAACAGCTAAGAGAAGACACAGTTTTTTATACAAGCTGAAATACTTCCTCTGCAGAAAGTAATAGATGAGTTAAATACAAATAGGAGAGCTTAGTGAGGTGTAAAGTCTCATATTGGAACTTCAGAAGTGATGTCATTTTAAACTGACGTAACACTATTTTAAGCCTGGTTGTTTGAAAGCCTCAATCATAATATTTGTTAAAGTATCTTACAGTATTAAAGATCAGAACACGGTGTTAGAAAGTCTCTGAAACACGTTTAAAGGAGGTCCAAAGACCATATCAATCTTCAGCTTTGATACTCAGTGCCACTATTACCAAGCCTCCAGGAAGAATTTCAATAAAATAGCAGTAATCTCCTCCACTAGAAGATCTGCTGGAAAAGTGCCCACAAAAAGACATTACTTTGTCACTTGGACAGAGTAGGAAAGCCAAGTTTGAATTCAGCCTACAATCAGTGGATGGACTTCACAAACAAATAAACCATGGAGAATAGGCTAATGGAAGAGAATAATCTGGCCAGAGGAAGTAGTAGAGGGAAAAAAAACCAACCCATTACTAAAACGCATTATATTATTAACTGTTACCACATAGTATGACAAGGCAAATAAGGAATAATTTAACTGAAGCATTTAGCCATTTCTCCTGCTTGCAACTGTCTGCAAATAGGCTCCTATTATTATTATTACTATTACTCTTCAGAGTTGCTCAATGAACAGTGTATTGAACACATCTTAGCATATAATGTTTGCAAGTGTTCACAGAGCATATTCCTTAGATAATTTGTTAGATGCAGTTCAACATTTGCACTGTAGAATCATCTGGGTAAAGCACAGAATAAAGTTTATGTTCCCTGACTAGCTAATATAAACTTGTAAACAATTTTTACCTGCAACACATTGCAAAAATATTCTGTTTAATTTAATCTTGGCTCTATCTTCAACAACAGAGTTTTACAAACCTTCACAATGCCTACAGTCAAAAAAAAAGCCTTTAGGCATTATGGTGGACTTTAGTCTCTTTACATTTAAATTGGCAATAAAAATAAGTCCCAAGAATAGGCTTCGAGTGTCTTTTTGTTGTGTTAGGAGGCAGCAAGGAAAAACACTTGCATAAGTGCATTGAGCCCCGAAAGCCACTTATGAGCCGTGTTCTGCACATGGTAGCAAAGCATTCAGAAGTGAGGCAGATAATATTCTACAGAGATGCATTAGAATACTTCTCAATTTAAATTTCTCAAGACCTCCATTGCAGCAATAAAGCTCACCCCAGTAATTTTACCCTTCTGAATAGGCTGAATATTAACTAAATCAGAATCAAACCACTGTGCGAAGCTTAGAAAATAAAAAAATAGCGAAAACAAAGCTGCTATGAAGGAGCAACTTCCAATAACAAATATAACTTTTCTGTTATTCTTTGCCAAAACTAAGACTCAAATACAGGGAAAATTAACGGTCGAGGTTTAATTAATTACTGTGATTTTCACCTGTTGCTTCATTATGATTGGTACCATAATCACTACAAAGCAACTGTAATTTGATTGAAGGAGACTGCAGTACTCTGATATATAAATACAGAATACTTAAATTTGATTAGTTCATCATGAATTTATTTTATTCTCATGCTTTTAATAATGGATAATTGTCTTTCTTTAAAATTCGAGCCCACTTTTACTAAACTATTACTGTTTCAATAAAAAATTCAAATGTTGATTTTAGACCTAAATTCTGAATTGAAGAATGATATTGATGGGAATATATCACAGCAGTGCCACTGCATGTCACAACCTATCAGTGGAGGACAAAGTGGTCTTTATTTGCCAGTGGTGCTTGGTCTTGTGTAGATCTTATTCCTATGCCACAATGCCTGACACCAACCCTTTTGGAGCACAACCATTCCTGTTATATGGATATGTATATGCTTTAAAGGCTTTTGGATGAAAACCATTATACTCTGGAAAACAAAGGTCCTGTCCTATAAAGTATCATGACCCTGATCTACTAAATTACTTAGATGCTGATAGGAAAATTCAGGCAATAGAATTTTAAAGCGTTGTTCTCAAAATAGCCCTGAACTCCTCATTTACCTTTTATAATATTTATGTCAACCAAACTTTCTGGCACAGTCGTCTACTTTTCTAAATTCTTTGTAGTTTGAGAGAAAGAGATGCTCTGAAGCTGCAATTCGTCAGGTCTATTTTAAGTGTCCAAATTGGACGGAGAGAAGTTGTTTTCTAAGCAAATATGTTTCTCTGCAGTGATCGTACACGGAGTCTAGAAATGTGACTCAGAGGTGACCATCCACATTCGGTAGGGTGAATCCCACCCCTTGTGTTTGCAGAAGTCTTCTCTTCTGCACATAATCAGAACTGTGGCCAGGGTGGTGGGAGCAGGGGTGGATCACAGATTTCCCTACTTCCAGGTGAGTGACTATTCCCTAACCTGTGGTCTAGAGTCTCTTCTCCAACCTCATCCTTCCTAGTAAGCATAGATGAAGCTCTCTGGGTCCATTTGCTCATCACAAGAAAGAGAGCTGAGGAATATCTTCATCACCAGCACCTCAAGCAAAGAAGCAATTTTGGGTCAGAAAGGGATAAATGGCTGCTCCACGAAGCATTTGATCCAAGAGCTTAAGAAATAAACGTTTGCCTGCAAACCAAAGGAATACTCCTGGCCCTCCTCCTCTCTTAATGAAGTGATGAGGGTTTCCCACACAGCGTCCTGGCTGCTGTAAATCCTATTGTGAGAGTGTGGTTAAGCAGCACAGCTGAGCCTGTCCAACAGCACCTTGTGTCAAAATGAGCAGCCTTTCAGCCTCCTTCCCTTTCTCTTATGGCTCTGCAGGCTCTCCACCTCCTACATTTGGGTTCATCCGACTCCTGTTGGCCAGGTCAGGTCATTCAACTGACAAAACACTGCAGGGATTTGTTGGTTTGCTGTGGCAGCTTTCTGTTTCTTTAGCAAGGCAAATCAATTCATGTAGGGGTTCAACACGTGCTATTGCAACTACAAGAGCAGGCACGGCTGGAGGGAGACGACCTTGACAAGAACCAAAAGCTTAGGAGGCCATTGACAAAACAAGCCAGCCAGCAGCAGACCTCAGTTAGCACCATCATTCAGCACCATCGTTCAACCCCTCCCTCGTTCCTTCACAGGCTGCACTCAGACCCCTCTCTTCCCACTTGTGCTGTAGAGACACTGCCCAACCACTGCAGCCAGCTGAGCTGTTTGTTCACTTTCTAACCCATTTCTGTGAATTGATTCCAGTTAAAACCAAAAGCTGTCCTTTTTATAAGAGGCAATGGTTTCTCGGAGAGGGGTTAGAGAGCAAACACAGAGTTAAATGGGCATAACCTCCAGCTGGGGCTAAGGAGTGATCCATTTGCTCTGGATCTGCAACTACAGTCCCAAGTGGGACACAAGAAAAATGGCCATCACTGTGCTTCCATCCTGGCTGTCTTCCTTCCACAAGGAAGGAGTGATGGAGATATTCAGTGCTATGTAGGACTGAGCTCAAAATAATATTACCTAGCCTGACCAATTTTGGCATACTTTTCCATCTTTAACACTAGAAACCACAAGATATCCTCCAACAATTAAATACAGTCAGCATGGGAAATTACATATTTCTTGGCAGAGCAAGTACTCTGGAAAGTTACACTGAATTTTATTTCACAGACACATGCCATCCATACACTTGTTAAAATTCAACTGAACTATAACTAGCTCTTGCATTAGCATTTAGGAGCAGACTTAAATTCACAGGAAAGCATCCCTAAACAGAAAGGAATATTATGTGCTCTTTCAAAAGTTTTAAAATTTGTTGAATTAAAAAAAAAGCTGTGCTGACAGCTATAAATATCTATTATGTCATAATTCTGAAATGGGCAGAGTTATGCAGCTTTGAATGAAACATGGTCACCTCAGCTTTCTTGGATGATCTATTTTAGATTATTACAGACTACTAACACCCTGCTGTACTGGGTGGGTTTTTAGCAGAAAAACATATTGTTAGCTATATTTATTAACGAGTGTATACATATACAAATACGTACATACATGCAGATGTATAGATATATATTGGTCAATCAAAATCTGAAAATTGAACTCTCTGGACTGAAATATTTTAAGTTGTACCAACTGTAAAGCTTCTATTTTCTGGATTACAAACATCTGATGCATGAAATAACATCAGATACACAATTGTTACGAAACAGTTTTGAAAGTTTACTCAAATAAAGAGACTAATTTGGATTTAGATATAAACAACCATTTTTAGCCTGTGCTTTGAAATATTTTTAAAACTACATTGTTAGCTACAATTGCTGATATAATGCTCTGAGTACAGCAAATTTCTCATATTCCACTTAAGATGAAATAGTTTCCAACTGGAAAACCTGTGTGATACTAACTTATGGTGTTGTAAAACCAACAAAACTTTTTTTCTTTTTTTTTCTTTTTTTTTAATAAATTTATAGCTGATGTGAGATTTCTTTGGAGACCTGGGAAATTCCAGGGAATCTAAAACTTTGGCAGATCTCTGGCTACCAGAGGAAAACCAGAACAGATTTATAATGTAAAATTTTGCACATTTTCTCCGGCAGTGAACACAGTGTTTAAGCAGTCTCTATCATCACAGAATCCAATAAAATAAAAATGAAAAACAATTAATGGAAACTTCTTCAAAAGAAGGAAAAACATAAATCAAAAAAAATCTTTGCATTGACGCAAAAAATATCAAATAACCTTCTATTTTCCCCAGTTGCTTCATCTGAAATACTTCCCTGATCTGGGAAAGTTACACAAACACTTCTTCTAGCATAAGGAAAGAAAGGCATGATGGGCAACAGGGATAAGCCCAAAGAAGAAAAAGTCACCATCTTCAGTGACAGCAGTAGCTTAAGCCTGCTAACAGTGTTTCTCGGGAACTGCAGCTTCTCCCTGCTCCTTGAGCTTCACAGGCACTAATTTTGTACGCTGTGAGTCACAGAGATGAAAAGTGTGGGCATTGCTCTGTAGCAAAGAGCATACAGTGATGCCAGGATTTTATTCCTCCTAGGAATTAAACCGGGAGGGGGGAGGAGGAGTCTACCAAAATTGGAATTTGGAAAGACGCAGGCTGTTCATACAGAGGGAAAGAAAGGTGAGAACTAGCAGACAAATTACAGTCAGAAGCTTGAAGATTTAAATCTCTGTGTGAGTGTAGGTGCAAACTATTGCAGTTTTTCTAGTTTGGCTTAGAAAAGTGAGCTGATGGATGAAAAATCGTAACTGAAAAGACAACAAAAAGATATAAACAAGCAAAAACAACAACAAAAAAACAAAGCAAACAGAAAACCAGAGTGGGAGCAGTCAAGAGGAGGAAAAGCAGGGAGAGGAGATGACTTGGGATGGTGCTAGAAAGAAGTTAGATGAAAGTAATGTAATAGCAACAACTGCTCTTACAGATCCTTTCTCAGAAATCATTTGCCAAAATAAACAACTGAAGATCATTTCTGGGGATAAAAAAAAAAAAAGAGAAAGAAAAAAAGGAAATGGGGATGTTAGTTCTCCATTTCACACATTTGAAGAAAACATAGAATGACCAGCAGAGGAGGCCACTTCCTTCAAGAAAGAAATACATGTGGGAAGGAAGAACACTGTCCCTAGGTCAAGGAAAGTAACCTCCCCAAATCAACTGAAAGGAGCTCCTTCCTAGAAATACTTGTTGGTGAGCTCAAACACTTAAGGTCACGAAAAGAAACCTGGCATTATAAACCAGGACACAACTATCACAAAGATACAAGCAATTTTTGCAGAACCTTGCCTACGTCAAAATAGATTCTAGTATTTCCTTGCAATACCTTTATTTCCAGTGATTCTCCTCCACCTTCCTAAAGGTAGAAATAGCCTCCTTCAAACTTTCTTAGTCCAGGGTTCAGGTTGGAGCCAATGCTAGTTATGTCCAGTAGGCACCTGTGGGTACCTGTGTTTCCCTGAACAGCCATCCTTAAACAGGGGAATTGGATGCACAATTGCCTGTATCCCAAACAGTTGCTCTGAAATAGTATAGTATTTTAGAAGTGAACTGAATTCTTGTTTAGCACTCTGAAGGTAAATAATGAAATAATCCATCCACTTCATTTGTGAGATAAAGCTGGCCAAACATTCTAAAACTCTGCAGCAAACAAAAACTTAAAAATAGGGTATTTCCTTAGCAGGACTGCTTTATAATACTGATGAATTGGTATTTGTTAGACAAAAATAGCCTTTGCGTGTGAAAGAGCAAGAGAGCAACTGATTTCTCCCCCAACCCCCCCTCCCGCCCCTTTGTTATCCATTTCTAGATCTACAGCCACTGCAAGCACAGCATCTCCTGTCCCCTCCTATACCTTCCTGACTCCATACAGGATATCCACTCCAAGGCAGCCTGCTTTTCTTAAACAATCTTTTTTCAGATTCTTTTATTTCTTTTATCTACCTATAAAATGCCTTTCTGCAAACAATGTGCTTTCCCGAGGCCGGAACACTGAGATACACCATGGTATCTCTTTGGTACCAGAAGAAGGCAGGTGCAGAAACCTAAATTTAAGCAAATACCAGACTGTGGAAGTGAGGCTGATAAGAAGAGTCTAGAGGTGCATATATAAACCCTAAAATTTAGTTTTTCTCATTCACGTATACGAGAAGTCTTGATTCCCTATTGACAAAACAGAAAACTATAGTCCTAAATTTGGTGCCTAAAATGAGGCAGTATGAGGGCCCTTGTAGCCATCAAGCCACTACACTTATTCTTCCAAACAGTTCAAAATGTTCACCTCTTGCAGACTTTTCTGTTTACCCAGGACCAACTTGCCTGCCTTTTTATTAACCTAGAGAATTTTTGCCAGCTGCATCGAGCATGGGCATTGCCATCTCCAGCAGGGCCTTGCAGGGCAGTCTTATGCAAGTACCAAAACCATCATCCACACAGGGATAAACTGCAACTAATCACTTAGTACTCACAGATGGATTATGAGAATTCAATAGTTAAGGCTTTCATAGCATTTTCAACATATCTGTGGCACTACAGCACTGCGCAGAATGTCGCAGAAATGCCTTTTCCAATAAAAAGCAATCATGCTGCATGTTTACAAGAAGTCCCCACAAGGCATTCCTCTCATCTTCCTACTTTAATGTATTCAGCATTTCCAGTAACACTGCAAGGCAACACCTCCTTTCTGGATTAAAAGAAAGAAAGCCAAGAGGAAAAAGCTGTTTTAGACATCTGCAATCCTACCTACTGCCTTGAACAGTTCTTTCCGTCTAAGGTGAGGTATAATGCATATGGCTGATGAGAAGCCATTTGTAGAAAAGCTAATATATGTGAGAGAATCAGATGCTTTTTGCTTTGTTCCTATATATTTCAGTAGAATAAATGCAAGAAAACAATATCACTCAAGGTACAGAATCACAGCATCACAGAACGGTTAAGGTTGGAAAGGACCACAATGGATCATCTGGTCCAACCTCCCTGCTCAAGCAGGGCCATCCCAGAGCACATTGCACGGGATTGCATCCAGACAGTTCTTGAATATCTCCAGTGAGGGAGACTGCACAACCTCTCTGGGCAATCTGTTCCAGTGCACGGTCACCCACACAGTAGAGAAGTTCTTCCTCATATTCAGGTGGAACTTCCTGTGTATCAGTTTCTGCCCATTGCCTCTTGTCCTACTGCTTGGCACACTGAGAAGTGCCTGGATCCCTCCTCTTGACACCCTCTCTTCAGATACTTAGTTGATTAGTGTATTCTCTCCATCTGCTTGAAAATAGGTTTAGGTAGGTTACCTAAGAAAGCTCTGTGAGTCTATCAAAAATACAAAGTCTTAAAATTGCTATCCATTAACCTCAGGGACAGAACAATTAGGAGTGCTGGAAGGAGGAAGAATAGATTCTGCTTTTCTAGTTTGCATAACCTGTGACAATACCTCTTAATGTCATGCCATTTTGCACAAGTAGATACAAAAACATTTGTAAAAATAATCCTTTGTATTAAGATACTAAAAACACATCAACCAGACAATATAAATCATGCCTAGGAAACATCCTTCTGTCAAAAAAAAAATATACAGTTTATTCTGACAGTTTCTGAGGATCTTTGATATCAAAGTCTCTTTATAAGACACTGACAGTCATCAAGTGGATGTTTGTCAAAGTACATTTTCCAGATGTCTAAATAAAACTGGTTTACTTTGATGAGTTTTATAGTGATAGCTGAAGGTAGAATACAGGCATTGCTTCTATTTGCAGCTCTTTACTTCAATGGCTTATAAATTTGCTTTAATGCTCCATCTATTTTTTTTGTGTGTTTTTTGACAATTAGTTATTAAAAACATCATAAAATGCTGAAATACCTCACTGTATATTTGAGGAAAAAAAACTATACACACTCCTCTGGCTTGCACATTTACAACAACAGAAGTAGTAATTGTGAGGATGGAATGGTACAAGGTGGTCACACCAGAAGACAACCTCCAGGGCGCGTAATAGAGACTTTAAACTTGTTCCTTTGAAATACAGGGAAGCCCTGGCATTGATTTCAACAGGAGAAGGATCAACTCCTCTGAGAAAGGCTTTGACTGAGACAATCAGCTGCCTCATTCCCCAGAGCCCTACATGTTGAGGGGCAGGGGCAGACTGGCACACCTGAACTGACACTTGTTTGCTTCCTGAACATGATTTGGGTGCACAAAAGGCCTCCACACATTCCATGGAAGCCCCTCCTGTTTGTCCACTTCAATTACATTTGGTCTGGGGTCAAGTTTTGGCCTGCAAGTATGGCATTTTCTTTTTTTTAAATCACAATATATACTATGAAAATAAACGTTCTGACGACTTCTATTTTTTTTTTCAGTGTTCACAAGTTCTTTTCTTACACTGCTCAAATAAAACACAATATTTATTTTAAAACTTAGTGGAAGACATAGCTGAACAAAGTAAATCTACTTACAAAAGTACCAAACTGTGTTATCAATAGTTGCATCTCGCAAGCTAATCCAAATAGTTTTAAAAAGAGGGTTACTGTGCCCAGCATTTTTTATAAATATTTATCTCAGTTTACATAAACCAGGATTTAGGGAATGGAAAAAAGCAAAGCCATCTCCATGTGGTGACATTTTTACTCTGTTTTCTCTGTATTTATAATTTAACTGATGAGGATAAATTGACTTATTCTTCATTAGTAGCCAGTCAGAAAAAAAATAACTTGGCTGCTAAGTACAGGCTGAAGCATAAATAACCCTGCAAAATGCCTGAGGAAATTAACTGAGTGAACTGAGCTAAAAACAAGGGACTATAAAGAGTTCCCTATCCATAAGGAAGGCATGAAATAACTGTGTGTGCTGATGGGAGCCACAGCAAGTCCCCATGGACCCCAACATCACTCACCACACTGCAGAGGCTCCTTCTGCCCAGCAAGCAGGAGGCAAAGAGTTTCTTTGCACCGCTGATGCTACAGCCAGTTCCTAATCCGCACTGCACTCCTTGGAGATGTGCTTGCAGAGTGCTGCACTGATGGGGCATTTCACCTAAGAACCATTCCTGAACAGATAAAGTGGCCTTATTGTAGGAGAGACACCAAGGATCTCTAAAGCCAAAATTCATGTGCTGCTGCAGCCTTGCTGGAGAGCTGCCCCAGTTCCACTGTACCCAGACAAGAGACAGTGAAACACATCCATGGGTGCACAGAGAATAGGGGATTACCCATTAAGACACCTGTACAGCCCAAAACGTTTACATGTAGGGGACTACATCTGCATTTCAAACAGTGTGAGAGGAGATGGTTTCCCTAAGACAAATGCACTTTGAAAAGCATTATTAGCAAATCGAGCTGTGTCATGAATACTGGAGTCCCAGAGAATCATAAAGCTAATTTTAAGGATTTTTTTCTTCTTCAGTGGAAACAGAGACGACCAATTTCCTTATTCAATCACAGTCAGTTTATGAGATATGAATTTACAGAATGAAGTAATTTTTTGTCCTTGTCTTGCTGAAGCAACACATATACTGGGAAACTATGCAGTTTTAGTTACATAGAAGTGTTTTAGTTAGAAGACCTGTAACACTGAGTGTCAAAAAGGGAATTGTTAAGATTCATTTCTAATCAGATATAAATTTAACAAAAAAAATTATTTTCATTTGGCACAGGATACAGTCTGCAGCATTGTCAGTTATCTGTGTCGCCTGGAAGGAACTCTGGGTAAGTCACAGGAAAAAGGTGGGAGCATTGTCGTGGTTTCCTGATGGCCAGAACAGTACGGTATTGTTTTGCTTTGCTTTTTTCCTTTATTTTTTTAAATACTTTTTTTTTTTTTTTGGTGAGAAGGGGTTATCGCATCATGTCATAATTATTTCTGCAACATCCTCTTTCCATACTGGAGCTGATGCACTATTTATTGACTTTGAAAACTGCATCAATATACACGTGCAACTCACTACTGTTAACTCTAAAAAACAAAGTCTAATTACCCAGTAATGTTGCTTTTTAAAGAGCAAAGCTGGTACACCTTTGTCTGCTATTTCACTAAAAATTCTATTTTATTTTTATTTTTTATAAGTAGTACCTTAAATTTCCAACTACTTCACTTTTTGTCAAGATTTGTGTTATTACCTCAGCTTTACTGAAGCACAGAATTCAATGATGTAACTATAAAACAGCTGAGGTATTTATCAGTAAATTAAATGTCTCCTGAAGAGGTCCAGGGGACTTTATAAACAGAATTTACAGAAAGTTAATAGGCATATTGGTTTTAAACAAACTCTGAGCAGAGATAGACAGTGCCATATACTAAACCTGAAAAGATACAGGAAAGGAATAGGCAATGCAGGTTACATATAATTATTATGGATCATGTTGGGTTTTTCTCCCCCTAATTATTTGCGGAGGACATATAAAGATAAGAGCACACTCTCTTTTGACAGCGTCAGTGAGACAGGCTCAAAGGGTCACTTGAGCTTTGTTTTTTGGGTTGTTTTTTTTAGGACTGAAGCATGGGAAGAAGCCATGCGAGTCAACAGAATTTCAATATTTTACTGTTGAATTGGAATCTATGATGAGGACTGCTGCTCTGAGTAGGGGAGAGATTCAACACTTCAAGAATATAACAGATCCAACATTCGACATATTCCTTTAATGTGTGAAAAACTGCCTTGTTAGCGAGAACAGATTCAATATTTCAGTGCAAGTATGAACATTATGGCCAAGATGTTTAAATCTGACTGCTGAAACTTACAACTAAGTCTGAATTAGACACTTCAAATGAAAGTAACCTGATTCAAGGTGGAAAAAAAAACCTCAACCAAACAAAAACTCATATAAAAACACAACAGAACACTAAAAAAAATCCAATTAACATGATGCAGAGGTGGCCCAGAGAAGGAGGGTAAAAGCCAAGAGGCATGCACAGTAACAGATCTCAAGCCCTGATCAAAAAGCTGAAGGTTTAACCAGGGATGCCTGAGAGTGATGATTGGGGTAAAAGTTCCATAAAACAGTTTCTTCCTGCTTTAACTTCGTCACTCTGGACTGCTTAATGAACGATTATAGCAGAACTACATGGGTAATGCTATGTCATCTCCTCCATGTTCTCTCATTTAAAGGGAGAGTAAAAACAAAATCTGGCAGTTATAATAAAATATGCTTTTACTAAATGTACTTACATATAACATATGTAATATGTATTTGGGGGGATAGCAGCCTTGGAGAAATCAATTACTCAGAACAAATTTTAAGAGGGAAAAATAGGGTCATCGGAAAAATAAGGGTTATCAGGTGTATTTATTCTTTCTCCAGGTTCCAAAGCAGTGCGTTTTAGCTAACGGATTGTTAACGCTTCATAGAGATGTTTCCTTATTTTTTGTCAACTAACCTCTGCTCATCATAGTGCTAAGGAACCTCTGTCTTAGAGAGCTCTTCCAGCAGAAGTGTCTGTAAGTAGTGCCTTTAACCCTGTTTTCAAACCCAGTCCTCTAAACTTAGGCCATTCTTTCTACATTACCTGGGCTTCAGACCCAGACAATAAGTTAACACCATCTAGCGAGTGGCTTCATCAGTCAGACAGCAACTGACTGGGTACATCCTCAGCCTATCACAAATTCAAGGTAAGGCGCCAAGTTTCCAAGTTAGGTAAACTACTAACATAAAGTATTTAATCAGATGTATTTTATTCCATGTTGTGTGGGTTAGGAGTATGTAAGGCCACACATGAGCTTGTTTAAACTCTCTGCCTGCTGAAAATGCCATCCAGTCCTAAAGGAAGAAGCTGAATTTGAAATGCTCCAGGCATGGCAGGTCTCTTTCTTGTTTCCATTGGTCAGCTATTCAACAACACAAGTGTAGCATCAGCATTTATCAACTCTGTTGACACAGACTAAGACAAGCTTGTTCAAAAGACACACACCCAGAATTTTCCTCAGTTCTCTGTAGAAGTTTTAGGAGACTAATTTCAAAACTAACAAAATGCTATTCATTGTCACAGGTTAGCAGGAATGGCTTTACTGCATATTCCCCATGTCCAAATGAACACGTGTTGCTCCACCCGGGAAATGCTGAGTGCTGATTAGTGATCAGGTCAGTTTACCCTGATATTTATGGGTTTTCCCTAATATTTATGGGATTACAACAGTTCTCAGGAGAGGAAAAAGTCCTGTGGGAATGGAGTGTAGGAACAGCCCACCATGGGGAGATGGGTTAAGCTGAATCATGTCCAAGGAAAAAAAGCTTGGACTAGCATTTCTATGTAGTGTTGTTTTAAACACAGATGCTAATAAATACAATAGACTGTAGAAAATGTGGGCATTTGTGAGGGAATTGTATTTATTATTTGAATGAACTTCAGTCTGCATGCAATCCTGTGAACATACATAAATGTTTGCTGAAATTACTAATGCATGAGAGCTATTTTCTGGATCATCCTCCTGAACTATTAAGCCAAAGCTAATATGGAGATAGGATAAAAATGTCTAGATTGTGTTATTCAGTGTAACAACTGCCTGTAACTGAGTCATGTTAAGCTTTTTTTCACTTTTATTCTTGGTCTCCAAGGCTGAGAGGATCAAGGCAGCACCTCAATCAACAAATAATGGCCAACGTTATTTTCCACCACATGAAAATAGAATGGTCAGGAGACACTTCTTTTTCCTGCCATCAGCATTTTTGCCCCAAGTACTGCACAGTTCACACTCCTGTAAGAATTCTCTGCTATCATAGCACACACAGATTTCTATACAAAGATAGATTGTTCTTGAGCTGTATAAATCAGCTTTCCATTTCTTTTGTGCTATCACTTAAAATTCTGGAGGTGGAGAAGGGCTGGATTAAAACTGTCCATTCCCAGGGGTGTCTCATCAGCACCAGGGAGTTTCAAGTTTGAACAGTGCAGAGTTCAACAGAAAATGCAGACAAGATAACCAAATTCAAATAACATACCCAAATGCAGACAATATAACCAAGTTTTGGGTGTGTGGAAATGGTTTAGAGAGCTGCAATAACATAAATGAACAAAAACAAGTGATTTTCAGATAAACCAGGCTTTACCGTCTTGGAGAGGAGACTATCACAGGGAGTGATGTGGAAAGAATTGCCTCTGATGCTCTGGCTACACTTTATGAAAGAATAAATATGTGAACAAAATCCAAAGTCAATAGGAAAATGGGAGAGTAGAGTCAAGTCTAGCTTGCAATACTGAAAGAGAAGATACCTACAGAAAAATATCTCTAACATATGCTGGGTAGAGCTTTCCAGAAGAGTGCAAACTTCAGGGAAAGGCAAGGGATGAGATCACTGAAAAAAGCAAAAAGGAAGGCTTTTCATTTTCTCGCAGATTTAAAAGCCCAGTAAGGGGTGGACACCTGTATTTTCTCTCTCCTGTTTTTTGTTTTGCCTTGTTTGTTTGTTTGGGGGTTTGTTGTTTTGTTTGTTTGTTTGGGGGTTTGTTGTTTTGTTTGTTTGTTTTGTCTAAATTGGACTGACATTTTGTAGTCTGAATCAAAAGTTCTGAATTGCAAGCTGAAGATTATAGGAGATATTCTGACTGTTGCTTTCATGGTACAGGTGAATAATTGTGCAAGTTCCCAGGATCTAACTCCCAGACAGTCTAGCAAAGCTGGTCCTTATGAAAGTTGTTCTCTTTCCCATGAGAAATTCCCATGGGAATTCAAGGAAATTCAAACTCTAACAGAAAATAAGAGGAAAACAAAAGCCCTAAACCGTTCTTTCTCCCATTCCAGAACTCCCAAAATATCTAAATTTGAAGTATTTTTAAAGCCAGAGCAGAGCCAAAGACATTCACTTTGGAAACCACTGTGTAGTCAAGGGAAAAAGGAAATGAAGCACAGTAAAGGAAGGGGATGCAGAAAGACAACAAGGTTCAGTAAAGAACCTATCAATCACCAGATAGCACTGGGACATTCTCTGCATTTACAGCTACTAAAGACATCAGCTTTTCTGAACCAAAGATGAGAAAAACCAAGCAAGGGTTAAAATCTAAATAAAGAAAAAAAAAACTAAATAGAGAAATGAGAGGGAAAGAAAGAGTTCTCAAAGGCCAGGAACTTTCATTACAAAAAAGAAGTTAGGTAGATATGGAGGTATCTTATACTACAAAAACTGAGAAAGCAAAGGCTTTTTATGGCCAGATATCAAGCAACATACGTGGCAAATTGGTTACACATGAGGGAATCCCTCAAAAACTAACTCAGTTCTCAGATTTAACCCAATAGTAAATTTTGACCCCTGGTATTTTTAGCTGCCTGCTGTTTGCTGTTCCAGCAATGACATGCCCGTAGTTCTGGCAGCAATTCATACTGTAAATACTCCCTGCATTAAGAAAGCTGTCAGAATTACTGACCGCAGTGGAAACATCATGCCTAATGCTGCATTGTTGCGCTTAGTTGTGCCACTCCTGCTTTTAGTATGGAGGGTTGGGGTGGACATATAGTGCACAGACATTATCTTCTCAAAGAAATGCAAACCCACTGCCCCTCACACACTCTGAAAAGCCCAGCAAAACATAATACATGACCATATGGAATTCCTTTGATCTGACCATGCAACCAGCAGGTCTGTTTGAGCCAGTGTTGTCTCCTGCCTGAACCACGCAGATTAGTCCTGAGCCCTGCAGTCCTCTGGCTCTGAGCTTCTCAGCACTATCCTGTCTTTGCTACTTCCCTGCTGCCATCCAGCCCATCTCAGGGGAGTAAAGGATGAAATCTCTCAGAGCTGTCATGCAACGGGCACATGGACACTGCTAAAATGTTTTTGAGATAAATAAATAATAAAACCCTTGGCCAGGAGCATATTGTGCGCAGCAGATTTTTAGTGGTTTGTTTTTTTTTTTCCCCTGTACAAATATTTTCAGAGTCACTTTCTGGCACGAGAGTAGTCTACTAGAAGAATCCTGCTACAGTCACTGCCTTTGGAGAAGTTACTAAACAGCACCCAAAAAGCTGAGGCCTGCCATCAGTTACATGACCTCCACCATGCATATTTGCCCATATAGTTCAGTGTATGACTGAACACTGGTTTGTGACAGCAAACTACCTCCTCTTCCTTTGTTATTAGGCCTTTCACATAGTTCTCCCCACTCTAGTCCATTCCTATGGGGCTTCATAAGAGAAAAATACGTGACCTCTTGCTACTGCAATAAATCCTTCTCAGCAGGTCTGACTTTAGCCTTTTAAAGCTCCTCTATCTGATTGTGTCATCAAGCCTCTTCCTTATCAGTCTGTGTCGTTCAACTTCTTACCTCTTCCCAGCCTCACTTCTGCACCCAGCCACTTAGAGCCTTCCCTTCCTCTTCTGAGCTGTGCCAATGACCAGGAAGGAAAGCTGGCAAGCGAGCGTGCAACTACCACAAAGCAGGAAGAAAGCAACAATGGAGATGAAATCCACCCATCCAGCTAAGTTACAAAACCATATTGTTAACCATCCTGGCTCCCTGACCCCGTTTAAGTTCCCTTACAGGGAAAGAACAAACTAACTGTTTCCATCCCTGGTGAGGAAGGAAGACAGAGATATGATTGTTGTTCTGACACTTGGGAAGTGCTCAGATACACTGGCAATGAGTGCTAGTACAAAATCCTAGGCAGGCAGATCAGGACATTCTCCAAAAGTTGTTTCACTGTAAGAGAGAGATATGCCAGCCCATTAATGAGCTCTGGTCAGGGGCACAAGAGTATGTTAAAGTTTCACTGCTAGCTTTGAGAGCTTTGCTTCTTCCATTCATTCAACTTATTTCTTAAAATTCATACGACTCATTTCTTAAAATTTCATGCAATGTAGAAGGCTTGAATGCTTGTGCTAGCTTGTGACACCCTACAAAACAAAACTGCAAAGCCTTTTCTGACATGCCAGCCTGTGAGAGCACTGACATGTGAGAAAGTGTTCAGTCTATAGATGCTCTTTCTGAGTTTCTATGCAGATTTCACTCACTGTCTTTGAGAATTTAAACAGATAATGTCTGGCAGTTCAACTCAGGCATCCAGGCCTTTTTTGCTTTTCTTTTCTTCTTCTTCTTTTTTTTTTT
>VXAY01000458.1:909669-932786 GCA_013399855.1 Oxyruncus cristatus | reverse complement strand
TTTTTTTTTTTTTTTTTTTTTTGTGCAAGTGACAATGGTTGTTTTAAGGCTTTGTTTAGTATTTTTTTCAATTAGCAGACAAACTTGGAAGCTCCAGTCAGAGCTAATGAACTTCAATGGATCTCTGTCGAGGTCTCTAAGCCTGCATATTAGGACAGAAGTAGAAGATGATTAACCAGTTTATTTGTAATCCGGACACTGCACAATGGAGTTAGTGTTTGAAATACGACAATGAAAAAAACAACGCATCATTTTTTTATATGCAGACATCTACAAATTTTAAACAAAAGAGATGCCAGCCTCTGTAAGGCAAATAGAAGGCTGCCAACAGGGAGTTCTTCTTAGTTACCTTTTATGAAACCCTAATGAGTAGTCCTGCAGGTCACAGAATCACAGAGTCACAGAATGTGCTGGGTTAGAAGGGACCCACAAGGATCGTTGAGTCCAACTCCTGGCCCTGCACAGGACCATCCCAAGAGTCACAACATGTGCCTGAGAGCATTGTCCAAACACTTCTTGAGCTCTGTCAGGCTTGGTGCTGTGGGAGCACTGTTCCAATGCCCAACATCCCTCTGGGTGAAGAACCTTTTTCTAATATCCAACCTAAACCTCCCCTGGCCATTCCCTTGGGTCCTGTCACAGGTCAACCCGTACCAGAAAATACCTCCAAGAAATCCACCACATACAGATTAAAAAAAAAAAAAAAGTATTAATATATTCACTACCAGGTAGAAAACAGTATGGAAATTTGAATTATACACAATGCACAGTGCTAGGTTTAACAGACCTTTAAAAAAAAAAATCTTCTATTTATAGTTCTACTGGCAAGGGATTCTGGTGTCTTGTTTCTTTGTTGTTTTGTTTTTTAGGTTTTTTTTTTTAATAAAGGTGACGGTATTATTTTTAACTAAAATTTCAGATATGAATCTTAGACAAAACAGACGCAGCGTGTGGATGAAAAAGCGATAAACAGAATTTTCTGGGGTTTTGTTTCATGTATTTTAAGCACTCTACACTCACTAAGTGATACTGGATTCAACTATGAGAAATTCACAGGACCTGAACCCATACTTTTTATAGAATATATATTCAGTTGCTCCTTTTGGCAATATTCTCCTGTTGAGAACACACAACCTATACTATTTCAGAAAGTAGAACTTCCACCTTTTGGCTGCAGATCATCCCAGAAGTTTTAAATGTTTTCCTTTCTTTCATCTATACATTCTTTTCTTACATACTGAGGGGCAGAGGAGGATCCTGCAGTATCATTTCCTTTTACAGCTACTTAGTTCTGTATCAGATATATTTGTAGAGTTTGTCCTTCACCTTCTCCTCTCTCTGTTGGACCTCAGAGAAAGTGCTCAAATAACATATTTCAAGTTATGTGTCAGTTTTGGCCTTTGTATAAACACAATGGTCAGAGGTCAATTGTGCACACACTTGTGCTAAATTACAGTGATGAAAAAACAAAAGTTACTGTATTGATCATCACTACGTGACCCTTCTTAACCCTTCTGTTAAGTTCAGAGGAAGATTCTTCTATGAGGGAAAAAAAAAAGAGATTTACTTAAAGCAATCCTTAGTATTAGAAAGAGAGCATCAAATCTGACTAACCTAAATAGCATCAATCAACTATCTTTACTCTTACAGACTAACAAAAATAAGAGCCTCCAGGCTGTTCTAAAACCAAAGCTGTTACTTTGCCAATATTTTCCTTTCTCTGCTAGACGGCCCACAGTATTATTGAGTTTGAATCTGTTTTTTCATGGTGTTCCCAGGAACTGATCATGAGGGCTTATGCCAATCTGTCTTTTGCTGATCTGTCTTTCCAGGCAGGCTGGCCAAGCAACACAGAAGAGATGGCACCATATCTCCATGCTTGTGCCCAGACAGCCAGGACAATTAGAGCTAGCTTTAGGGTCTACTTTAGTTCTCAGAGCTTTGCTGGCATTCCTGTAAGTGAAATTACTCTGGCTAGTTTATACACCTATCATGTATGATGCCTGAAGTTTAAAAATGTGCTCATTTACTAAACCAACAGTTGTGTAAAGGGCTTCCAAAAAGACAGATTAAAAAAAAAAAAAAAGGAAAGGAAACTGCACAGCTATTCTGGTGTTTCATCTTTGTACACAGTTTGCAAATAAAAGCCTAGACTGGTTGCTACTATAAAAGCAAACAGACTGTTGAGTAAATATTTTGTGTTTCCCATCCTGGGATACATAACTTCCTTTTTCCTTTTTAGTGCATATTATTGATCGCTAAGCAGTATCAGTTGTGCAGACACATATTACCTCCTGGTGAAGCATTTACTCTTGATGGCATTGTACTTTTTTTCCCTTTTTTCCATTATTTTTTCTCTTCACTTAAGCAACTTTTCTCCTCTGAAGATCACTAGATCACCAGATAACAATCCACTCCTAAGCATAGTCAAAAGAGATAGATAAAAGATTTGTGTTATGATTCACAGTGTGTGCAATGAATATACTATTCAGGACATTCTTCACTGATACCATTGTATTACATATTCATTTGCAGCACAGATATGTGATGAATGTGGTGATTTTCAGAATAATACTGAAAGAAGTTTCTTATTTAGCTATCATTAAAAAAATCTACAAAAAAATTAACATCAAGGTTGGAAAATTCAGAGTTGTGAATATATTGGTCTGTTGGGTGCTGCTTCAGAAAGGCTAAGAAACGATCCGGAGAAGTACAATATTCATGACTGAACTTCACTAGCAAAACAATCTTTCCAAGCCAGAAGAGGAGTTGGACCAGAGCATGGCACTGAGGAGGTCTAGATCTGGGTCTGAAAGCAAATTGAGGAAGAAAGGGTGCTGCTCAACAAAGGAAAGACAACCAGCATGGCTCATACAAACAGGACAGCAACCAAGAGGGACACAGACAAGCCATACATTTTTAACAGCTGAGTCATAGAACAGGGGAGACGTGAAAAAATGAACCTCGCGGTCATGGCCAGATTGGCTCCAGTGGTCCCATCCATTCAACATTAATATGGTCTGTGGTAGAGCACAGTAAGTTACAAGTACTGATTCAGTCTCCCTGGCACTGAGCCAAAGCACCCGCAGGAAGGGCAGTAAGCAGGTAATTATTTATTATTTCATTCACATGTACAAATGGTTTGCCAGTTCAGTGCAGTGGCATAAATGTAATGGTGACATACCAGCCAGGCATTCTGAGTAATGGTTAATCTAAGTTTGCATTCAGTCACATAATTTATTAAAACATAGTACAAGACACATCATTATTAAAGTGTTTATTGAGTCTGCATTAGAACTGCAAGGATTATTTGTGTTAGAGATAGAAGTCTTTTAGCTCTAGACTGTAAAGTACCAATTGGGTAAGATCAGATATATATTAAAATTAAAGATTGTAACTATAATTTTGGACTTTCTTTTCCATTACGAAAGCAAAATAACATCTTTGCTCTGCAAACGAATTCTTACAAATCTAGAATCATTCCAAGTGATTCCACATATCACCTTGGGATGACATGCTGTAGCAAAAACCAGAAACAAAGGGAATGTCACAGAAAGAGAAAAGTCACTACAGTTTTTTCCTTAACTCACGAGCAGAATTTTAACAAGGAGATTTTACAATTCATTAGTACCTCTTTCTAGACTACAGACAACTGATCAGGTCTGTGGTACTGTTTTTCAGGGCTTTATATTATTTTTATTTTTAAACAATTACATTGTGATATGAAACTGTAATGTTTTCAAAACATAATAACAAGGACTTAAAACATGTTTTGATAAAGATGTACTAATGTGCCTTCAACATTTAATAACTGTCACTTCATTAAAAAATGTCAATAGTCCAAAGATAGGTTAGTTAATGGTATAGATTGATGGTTGCAAGCACCATCTCAAACCCAAGAATTTTTAAACTTGACTAGTCTTGAAAATTAATGATTTCCCTGTAGTTTCCTTGAATCACATTTCAGGAATACACAGTTCATTGTACCCTTCCCTTTTAAAAGCATCCAGATGCTTTTAGCATCTGACACATTAACCATTGCTCCTACATGTATAAGAAGTAAGTAGAAACTCAAAAAGTAAGCAAGAAGTAGTATTCAGAAACTTTAAGGGCAGTTTAGACAATAAAAGTATGGTGCAAAAAGAAATATATAGGTCTTAGTTTTAACAGAAGCTATGTTTTGTTACACATCGTACAGTAGGCTGAGGAACAGCACAACAAATAAGAAACTATTACATGAAATATTAATACATGATTTTTTTACTATTTTAGTAGAAATTATTAAGCTATGATTGAAAAAACATAACAAATACAGTTATTTCATAGAACCAGAAAATGGTTTTGGTTGGAAATGACCTTAAAGATCATCTAGTTTCAACCTCCAAGTCATGGACAGGGACACTTTCCTCTTGACCAGGTTGCTCAGAGCCCCATTCGACCTGGCCTTGAACACTTGCAGGGGTGGGGCATCCACAGCCTCTCTGAACAACCTGTTCCAGTGCTTCACCACCCTCACAATAATGAATTTCTTCCTAATATCTAATCTAAATCTGCCCTCTTTCAGTTTAAAGCCATTCTCCCTTGTCTTATCACTATCACACCCTTGTATAAACTCCATCTCCAGCTCTCCTGCAGCCCCGCTTTAGGTACTTGAAAGGCTGTAGCGAGGTCACATCAGAGCCTTCTCTTCTCCGGGCTGAACAACTCCAACTCCCTGTCTTTCCTGGGCCTTTCTTTTCCTATTTAAAAACTTTTCTCAGCCTTTCCTTTCCTATTTAAATGAGATAAAGTTGTGAAGTTGTTGGAATTGCATTTGAGAGAGAAGTAATGCCAAAAAAAATCCTAGATACCCTACCAAACTAAATATTACCAACTATTACACACAAAGTTATGTATAGTTACGATAGTAACAGAAATACTTAAGAAGAGCGATTCTAAAATGTGAACTTGGAAAGGGAGTATAACAGGTATAAAAATTTACATGAAATTTGATGCTTAATTTCAGAAAAAAAAAAAACTCATCCAAACTCAAATCAACTTAGGCCAGCTAATGACAAGTGAAAACATTAAGCTCTGAAAATACACAATTGTCCAGATGTGTAACTGTATTTTTTATGTTTTATATTGTATCTATTTCATTAGCTGTATTCCAGTAAATTAAGGTTTGCAAAAAAAGCTTTGTAGTGTTATCTTGATTATGTGAGTTCCTTCAGATCCCCTGCAGCAGCATTAAAATTTAACCATTTCTTGTTAATAATCAAAAGAGAAGTTGGCCTAATTAATATTGGTAATTGATTATAATTAACATGACATAACATAATTAACAAGACACTGGCACTGATGTTGGCTCCAAAGATTTACTCAAAAACTGAACACAACATATGAATGACAGATAGGATTTTCTAAGACATTTGTTCTATTTTATTGTTTTCCTGTTGTGAACCACTTCACTTAAAATATGCAAGATGCCTAATGGAAGAACAACTTTACAGGCAAAAAATATGACAGGACTGGGGAGAGAGTTGTGATGTACTCTGCAAGATGTGGCGCATGTTCCTCCTCTGAGAAACAACTTGGGGATACAACATGATGGAGGAGAGAAGAGGGCACCAAAGGAGAGATAAAGCAAGAGAGATGAACTTGCAAAAACTGAACAATAACTGAAAGCATCATTTGGAGGGACTTCAAAGCAAGTCATGAGACTCTGCAGACACCACCATCTGCCACACACTTCTAAGGATTTCAACTCTCAAGGGGCTACTTCCTGCAGGACATGAACATCTTCACAGAAGAGATTAGAGATACATCATGAACTATCTCATCCTGACTATTTATCATGATAAACCTGCCAAGTGCATTAAATTTGCATAAAAGGACGTGGTCGCCTTTAATAAGCCACCTATTTCTTGATTTCTCAGTGACAAAAACTGAATTGAAACACATTTAGTAGGAGTGCTGCAACTAATCATTGAGTGAAAAATCCTTTACAGAATTGCCAGACTATGATCTAGCTCTGAGATTTTGTAAATGTGCTTTTTCAGTCATAGTATAAGTTTAGGTTGCCAGCTATTACAACGTAGTGCATCTCTCTAAATGAACAAGAAACATAAATCTAAACTTATAAAACAATAAATCTCTCTTTCAACGTCACTTAAAAGGAAAGCCCCATAGCATTGATATTTTGAATGATAATCAGTGGTGGAATCATCTGTATTCATTGCGGTTCCCTGCATCAGCAATGGAGGTTCTGGGTGAAACTTTAACAAATTTCATTTTTCTTTAAGATTTTATGCTGACATAGCTAAAATTTTCATGTGTACATTGTGAAAAGACCTAAAGGAAAATCCTGAAGGGTATTCAAATCTGTGCAATATAGTTAACATTTGTTGATACATAATATATTAGCTTTTCAATGAGTATAGTTTTTTAGATACATCCTAGGTAAGCTTTAAATGTAGCTCATCAAGGTAATAAAAGTTCAATAAGTACATTATCTTCACTACAGGATATTATCCAACCTTGAACTTGCATATCAGGTCACAACAAATTTCAAAATGTCCTTTCACAGACACTGCATGCTGCACCAGGAAACCCTTCTGCTTTTACTGTTCCCTTTGGGTTAGTAATGTCTATAAAAATGGTATTTAAACATTCGCCTGTTCATGGTCAGTCACACTGGTATATTTGCTGGAAAGTTACTTCTGAAAACCTTTCCCTTCCTAAAGCTAACTTCCACTATTTACTGTGTCATTCTCCTGTCTCCCTGAATCCAAAAGTAAAGAATGGAAAATTCTGGTAAGACTCACTAAGAGAAGCCTGCCTTGAATGCACCTGTTCTCTGAAAGTGTGCATCCTTTTTGCTTCCTCTTCCCTGCAGTGCTGTGGTTTCCCATTAATTATTTCCAGATATTGTGTTGAGAGTCTTCAGTGAAATCAGCAAGCCTCAGACAAAATCCCAAATATATTGTAAAAGAGGGTTTCTGTGGGATGGAAGAGGCTCAGCCTCAGCTGAGGGACCTCTGCCTGGTACTGAGCACCTCTTTCCACCAGCCACTATAAGTAGGATTTATAATTTTCCTCAAAAATGCCTGTAATACTCCAGTTTAATGTGTGAGATCTCCCCCTCTCTAGTGACCGGTCCCAGTTAGAATAGGGTTCAGTTCCTTACTGATGGCTAACTGGAGCCCTTCCTTCAGCTCCTGCTGTTGGTGCTGAGGAGTCCAGACACTGTGCGTGCAGCACCACCACACTGCGGGCTGCCCTCTGCCAGCACTCGATTAACGAGAGCAGCCTACACAATCCTTTAGCTTAGGAATTAAATGTATTGGCTGGAGGAGGAGGAAGGCAGAAAGGTGTATTCACAAAGCATCAACAAGAGCTTGCAGCCCCAACATAAGAGATGCCTCGTTCAGGTATGGGTACTGCCTTCAAGGTGCAGTTCTGTGGAAAACCTGACTGAATTCCCACTCAGGCTTTTCCTTAATTGACCTCTGAAAAAGCCCAGTAGCCACAGTGCCTGTTGCACTTTGGTCAGTCTTTAGCAACACGTTTACAATCTGCCAGGTACTGTGATGATAGAGCACCTCAGAGGCTGGAACCCCCCATCCTGAGCCCCTCTCTCTCTACAGGCTCCAGGGGAACGTAGGGGAGCGGAACAGATTTAGCAGAGTTTGTGGCCTTCTGATGAGGCCTGGGCCCTTGGTCTAACAGCCTCCTTCCTCCTTCAAAAATATGACATGATTACAAAGGCAAACTAACAATAAAAAACAGTGTCCATTGATGAGGGTGCAGGCAGGGGAGTATTTGACAGTGTGGTAGTGAGAAAACTTCAGGCCATCACCTAATACTAAAGACTGCAACAAGGTCACATCTCAAATGCACAGCATATAGAAAGGAGATAAAAAGAACAGTGAAGCATTTTCTGAGAGAAGCCATGAGAGAATTGAAGAGCCTTATCTTTGAGAAGAACTTTGTAAGGTCTTTCTGTCACCACAATAAATAGATAAACCCACCTTGACCATAGTCATCACCTTCCTTGCAATCCCCCTGCAATTACAATGTAAGGTCCTAGTTTTCCAGCCCAAAACACTTTACCATGCAACTGTTTGTGTTGTGAGAGCTTTCTTTAATGGATTCATGCTCAAAGCATAAAAGCCAAGCAGCCATACACATTTCAATATTTAAAAGCATAAATAAAAATCTTAACAGATCCCAGATGCTTCACTTCCTCCAGCCCTTGTCAGTGATTGAGTTGGTGCTGATGTAGATAATTTCTTAAGATCAGTGGTCAGTTTCATGCTGAAAAATGTTAGATGTTTGGAAATTTCAAATGCAATTCCTAGAAATAAATAAATCATTAAGTAGATGCAAGGGAGGCAACTATAAATGCAAGCAGCTGTTATTTTGTAAACTTATTTTATGGCCTGAAATGCACCCACAGGTTTTAAATGCAACTGAGTGCGAAACAGACAGTAACATTTTGTCAAGATATATAAAACCTTGTAGACATAATTATTTCAATCTCATTTTCTTAGCAAAAGAACTCAAAGGTTCATACAAATAACAAACTGAAGGAATTCATACTTTATATGGTGCTGGTGCTGTTGAAGCTAATGAAGAACTTGCTATTTATTTCAGCAGAACTCAAGATTTGCTAGCTGTATTCATTTTTCACTTATTAAAGTAGCAAGTTATCATTTGCCATACCAAGCAAATAAAGCACTATACAGAAAGCATGTCTACAAAAACAAGCTGCTGGGCCCAGTAACTCAGATCATGCTGCCAAGCACACAAGTTTGCAAGTGTAATGAGCAGCTCGATTCTCTCACTCTCATTTTTACTGGGAGAAGTTCTCAGTCTCCTAAATGAAAACAAATGGGGGGGGGGTCAGAGGGGGGGCTTGAAGCTCATATTTAGCTTGCACAGACCCATGATGTGTGCACCTGACGTCATAAAAATGCTGTAAGTCTGCCAGGTCACAGCCACAAACCCCACAGGCTGCCAGTCACAGGCTGAGCAGATACTAAAAGACTACGATTTTAATTTAATCATCTTCTTTCTCCTTCCTGGTAAAGCAGGATAAACTAGCAGCTGCTTCAGAAAAATGTTGAAAAATATTAACTATGAATGTCCAGAATTTAATTTTTGATCAGTATTAGAATCTAATAACAAATCTTGCAAAATTTGTTATTTATTAATATAGCTAACAATGTAGGCTTTGGAATTCACTTCAAGGAGTGTGGATAAGCTCAACCAAAGGATGTAATTCATACAGCCTGCCAGATCTACCTCCTACTCTGCCAATTTATGGGCCATAGATTTCCCTCCAGCTAAATTTCTGATTGAGAAAAAAACTTCATACACTTTCTGTTATTTGTTTTGCTACACATGCTTTCTTAACCATGCTTCCTATTATACCTTTGGCATTCTGTGAAATGAGAAGTGCGAACATAATGTAAGTCCCTGAACACGCAGTTTTATCACAGAGCCAACTATGGACAACACTGAAAAGTTGAATATGCTGTTCTAGTCCTTTTAAGGTGCCTCAAATTCACCTCTAAAAACTAAGTCACTTAAAATTGATAAACCCATAAGAATAGGTAGGTCCCACAAAAGCAAGTTTTTGCTATGTAAGCTTCTGCACCTTCATCGAGCATCTTCCTACACAGGGCCAAATGCTCATCTCATAGCTGTAAACAGGAAATCTTTGCATGGGATGGGGAGTTGCCATTACAAGATCAGGCTGGAAAAAACCTAGGAAGCTTGTGATAGAGAAAAAGAATTTTTAAGAACTTTTTTTTTTAATTACCACAGCACCACTAGCCCACAAACTATGTTATTTGCAATTGTGCATCTGTGCGCCATCAATCTCTAAGGAAGGGAAAGACTGCTGGGCGGAGCTCTCAATTTATGTTTCTCAGTTGACTCTTATAATCACATTCAGTGTTCTCAAGCTTAGTGCAGCTATTCTGGTAACAAAATTGGCACACCAGGTGGGTTTATCCAAGTTCCCATGGTCCTAATAGTTTCATATACTTCCTAATAATCTTGAAAATTATATAGGTAATTGTGTTTCTAAAAAGCCACCTTCAGCAAAATTGGGAGAGTTCTTTCCTCTCTACAGGAAAAATATTTTAATAAAGTAGCTACTATATGCCTATAAAAATTGTGAGAAAAAAGCTATTGAAAAAAATCCACCGTTTTTTGATGCTGCCTTTACATATGTCATTAAACAATGCTAAGGAATTCTGGGGTCTACCGGTGATGAAAGGTGCCAAAATAGCATGGACACAAAGCAGGATCCACTGACAAGGATCCCTTGGTCCTGGAACACTGTGATCCAGACAAGACATTAATATTCATACTCTAGACTGCGATTAGAAGGCTGTAGCTCTGTGCAAGGGTGGGCCTAACCCAGCAGAGGTGCAGCGAACTGCCTTATTGAAATTCAGTCCATCTAATTGATACTGCAGAAGGCAGTAGAATAATGAAACAGCACAGAAATCATTTCAGTAGTTTTATCAATCTATGCTCTCCTGCTCCTGACCAATATATAACCCCACACAGGACTCTTTTCAACTTCAAGCAGACCTAGGAATGACTTAAGTTTCTGTAATATGGTAACCATTAAGATATCCCTATTAGATCACCATTCAGAAATGTATCAAGATTGTGACTACCTGCATACCAAAAATGTATTGGCTTTGCTTAAGGTAGCCCGTTTTCTTTCAAAAATGACAATTTAAGTAGTGCCTTTTCCTCATAATCAGAATAAAATATTTATAACTACCTCATTTATTTGCAAGCAAACACAGGTAGCTCCTGTTAAAAAGCAAAATCCATTAGACTCTGGGTAGTTTTGGTACTGTAAGTAGCCTCCAAAAGGCAACAGATGTGGGGACGGGGGAGGGGGAAGTTGATTTTGTCTTTTTAATATTCAAAGTGGGTCTGTTCTCACTGGCTAATTAAATCAGTAGAGTGCAAACAATAAAAGAAAAAATAAGTGTTGCCTTTCTTCCCTAGAACAACCTCTCTGATTCATCTGTAATTATTACAAGAATTTATTTATCACCAGACTTTACAATATTCCCTTCCCAAACTGTCATAAAATAAGATACATATTCCACAGTACCAGTTCCCATCAGAAAGAATACACTTTTCCTGAGGAAAGATAAGATGTTTTTTCCACTATTAAGAAAAAGCAGACTTGGAATGAGCTTCTTTGATTGACATGAAATTATTGAAGAATCACACTAAAAAAGCAATAGATTTAATAACAATATCAGATGTACAAATCAACCAGCAGAATGCTTCCCTAAAATATATTTGCACTTGCTTGGCAAAGCCAGTAGGTTTGCACGGGTGTACTGCATTACTTGAGAAGCAATGAAATGTGTTAATAACATTAAACAGTCATCTTCCAAGAACTTAGAATATTATGGTATTTTCTAGTCAGATAATTCTTTGTAGTGCATAAATACAAGCAATATCAATTAAAGCATTTTGATTTATGAAATCAAAATGACAGTGGTATATTTAATTTGGTTTTGAAATTATTTTAAATACTACTATCTACTTTTAGCCTTTAGTTAGTTACAATATGTAGCACAA
Organism: Oxyruncus cristatus; assembly: GCA_013399855.1. Classification (NCBI taxonomy): domain Eukaryota; kingdom Metazoa; phylum Chordata; class Aves; order Passeriformes; family Cotingidae; genus Oxyruncus; species Oxyruncus cristatus. Next base: position 921,176 of record VXAY01000458.1, on the reverse strand, counting down.
TAATCACAAAGTGCTACAGATACAGACCAGAACTCCACTGTACAAGAAGAGAGAAGGCAGTCCCAGCCCTAAAAACCTTATAATAAATATAAATGTGCACATCATGAAGACAGGGTAGTGTATGAGCATCAATAACCACCTAACTTTTAAGAGCATAAAGCTGAGCAAAGGATCAAAATACCTGTGCATGAAATAAGGCAGAATGCATGACCTGAGCCCTGTGCTGCTACTGCTTCCCACACCACCAAATTAAATGCAAGTTTGAGCACGTATGTCTATGTATTATGTTTAAGTGACAGCACTGTGGCCACACCTGAAGATAAGGGACACAGACCCTAAGGAATAGAGGGATGCAGACCCCTTGTATCATAAGGCAGTGTTTTCAGCAAGAAGCTGGTATTTAGCAACAGAAGACAACTATTTGAGCCCAATTGCTGCTAAGTTTTTGAAAGCATCAGAGCCAAAGAAAATGTTAGTGGACATAATGCATGAGTTTTACAAGCAACTCCTCTCAAATGCTCAGGATCATCATGAAAGAAAACATGGGCATGCTTGTTGGAAGACACAACAGGTGTTAATCAAGAGAATAGTGGCTGGTAATGTGAGGTTCTGAGCATTTATAGATCCAGGGTTTCTTCTTAGCTCTGTGCATTATTTGCCTAATTTTACATTTACCTGTAACTCTCAGCAAAATACAGCTTTATTGTAATTTATAAATAATCCACAGCTCAAACACTGATCTATTTAACCCCAGATTCAGGGCTGTACAGAGTTGCATGCCCAATGCTAACTATATCTTAGTTAAAGCTAAAGCTACCATTTAGACTTAGCACCAAAAAGTACATTGCACCCTTCAGGCACTTTTTTGGTTAACCAAATTAATGGTTGTAAACAAATAAAATATTTACTCTATACTGCAGCCTAAACCAGTGCTTCTTTAAGTAATCTGAATGATGAGCAAACACACAAGCACTGCAGACAACAGCAGCAGGTCAGACTGAGCAAAATGATGCCCCAACTTATTACACTTTGCAGAAAAATACATACTATTAATACCCCAAACAGAAATTAACCCATTAACAATTAACTTAACTGAAGCTTGAAAACACAGTAAAGCAACCCAGCAAAGACATTTCTGTTCATAGTTGTATGAAGGGACATTTGTCAATACCCATTAACCTCTGGCTTTTACCTGTTAGTTTTCTAAAAGATGCTTGTGTTGCTTCATAAGCCACAAGGTGTCACAGTGGCTCAACTGGTAGGATTCTTGTCAGTCCAGACACGCAGGTTGTGGCTTCAGGTTACATACCAGGGCTAAACACGGCTCTGTTCGTGCTACACTGCGTATTTAGAAGTGCAGCCCTTTGGATGCAACAATCAGTCAAGGTGTAACTTGGTTGCTTCAGGATGTTCTTGATGTGGGTGTTAAAACAGTCTTACAGCACTGTCAGGGAAGTGGTGTGGTGGCATCTTGACCAATCTTTTTACTTTGCTTTATTAACCCTGCCAGTGTTAAGAGGTACTGAAAAGAGCTGAGCTAATCATTCATATCAAATAATAAATGTTATGAATTCCACTGTGTTCTGCCCAGAGTTGCTAGGAATTGATAACAATTTATCTGAATGTATTAATTATTCAAATTTAAGATGTATTTTTGCTCGTCTTTCATAACAAGCAGCATGATGTAAGCATGCAATATTCTGCTAAGACTATATGCTGTGATTGGTCATATACTGTGCATTATTGTTTTGCATCCTTGACTGGCTGAGCACAGATGGAGCTAGAGCTTAAAATGCCAGGAAGCTTAGAAAATTTTTACCATTTTTCTAATATAAGTGAGCGCTAAGCAGCGTTCCATCCCATGAAAAAATTATGCATGTGAATCATATTTACTGACTTGTAATTTTCCCATTGCAACCAGTCATTGTTATTAATTTGCTTTACATTCATACACCAGTCAGTCCTCACCGCAAAGGAATCAGAGATTCTTCTCTGGTGTATTTAATTTCTAAGTACCATGGTTCTATCTGGGAGATTTTGGAAGCACAAAACAGGAAACACTATCTCTTAGCTTAGCCCATATAAAATAAGCAAGTTCTTTCAAGAATGCTTAACACATTGAAATTTGCATTCTTCAATGTAAGAATAAAACTCCATTGATCAAACATTCACAGAAGCGCATAAACCCCACAAACACAGCCACAGCAAATTCACTGTTAAACTCAAGTGAATTGCCACGGAAATTTTGCATGTAGTATTTGTTGCACTCAGGTAATGAACGTTTATCAAGTGTGTTGGCTTTTCACGTCCCATTATTCATGCCAACAGATTCATTAAAATGGGCCTATGCTTTTTAACATAATCAGCAGCGTGCATAGGTGTGGCCTTCAAAGAGTTATTACCACAGTTTACAGGCACACTGCTCATAAATGCAAGCAGAACTCCAGTCGGTGCAAAACGCCAAGCTTCCCACAAAACATATGGTAATTTTTCCTGTGTAAAATGGATAGATGCACTATATAATGCATAATTGCATCACATTATATCTGAACTTCTAATTGCTTAAAATGATACTTCAAATCACATCAACAACATTATTACCTAATTACCCTAAGGGTTAACTGATACTCCAGTGATTAAGTCTAGGTAGAAGTGACAGAGATATTGTATTGCCTTCATCCACTACAGCAAAAGGTATGGTTGCAAACATACATCTAGAATCTATATTCTGTCAATGTTTTTAACATCTTGGTACGGTGAAGAAGAAAAGTGGAGAAATGCCAGCTAAGTACCAAAAGGAAAGAAGGTCCCTCTTGCAAGATGCTGAACAACAAAAATTATTTTCATTTGCTCTAAAGGAACTATTTTATAGCAGTTCTTTTCCTTATACATTATTGTGACGTGAAATAGAGTAACACGAAAACATTTTTGGTATTTAAAATGGCTACAAGAACTATGGAACATGGTGACACTGATCTGAAAAGGCAAGTTACTATCAGAATACCGGGGACAGAATAAAACAGACAGTTGTAGGCCTTTCTCCACTGCCAAATGACCCATCATGAGACTTTCATAAACTGTATGAAAAAAACATTCTAGGTGTGAGGCACTTCATACTCCCTTTTTCCATCTGTAAAATACTTTCACAGATGCAAACCTAAAGGCAAAGAACATGTCATGCCTGCCTTGTCCATCACAGCTTGGAGGATGTCTAGTTCATAGATGATGGTTAGGAATGTTGGTGCTGCTGACTGCTTTCCTAAGGGATGAAGTATGCTGAGGGTGCTTCTATTTAAACAAGAATAGAATTTAAAAGTTTCACTCTATTTACTTTCCTGCTTTCTGAACATTTAAAGATTTAGAATATTTCCTTTTGTATAATGTGGTTGTTAATATCTCAGAAATCTCTTTGTAAGCCATTCTAGTACAGATGGCAGCTCTTTGTGTGATAAAATCTCCAGCTAATGGTTGAGGCAAAACTACACAACTGGAACAAAAATCACGGTAAGACACATGAAATACTTCAAATGCACAATGTGCTGTAAGTCATAATTTTCTCAATTTACTACTTTGGAAAATAACCTAATAACCTAATAAAAAAATGTGAAAAAACAAATGTTTGAAAGTCCAAAAGAAAAGTAAAAACAGGTGATGTGAGATTGCACCTAATACTCAAAGAGGGATGGTTGTTTTTTTTTTCCCAGGTATTTTTGAAGAATAAGCAGAGCAGATCTATGATTTGGTCTATTCTTGGATCTGCCTTAACAGAGGTTTCCAAATATGATGTCTTACATATACACATAATGTTTCTTCTGTCCTCTGAATGCAACAGATAAGGTCATCCAATCAGCCTGTGCAATTCTTTTGGATGCTCTAGTCTGCAGCTAGCAGCCGCAGTAAATGGAACTGCAGTAAATGGGTGGGATCTGGACAGATACTGAATCTGCTCGATGTGAGTAATCCGATGTCAAAACTATACCCAGAGGTTACATTTCCCCCTTCCCTTTTTAAACACAGGTACAAACAATGCTTCTGCTCAGCCAACCAGGCTTGGCAAACTTAGAATCGGGGAAGACAAATATCAACAAGTATTGCAAATCATGTGTGACAGATATTACAGCAATGTTACAAGTTATTAGCTCCTCTGAAGGATGAAAAGACCTTACTATTTAGTTTGCAGGTGACCAGACACTAGATTTCAAGTACCTACATAAAGTTACAGCTTCACTGAATCAGTTTGGAGTTTGCGGCTCTCCTCTGGCCAAGTATCTTAATGTGAATATTGACAACAGAAAGACCTGAGGGAAAAGTTCTAGTTTGATACTTATATTTTGACTGTATTTATCAGAGTTATTCATAAAGAAGTAGACTGCTACATGCAAGTCTTGTGCTTCAACCCAATATGATTCAAGTCTACATGATGAGGATGGGAACACTCCTTGGCCAGGAGCTTCCACATGGTATGCCTTCTTGACCATAGTGTAGAAACAGCAAGGGGGTGCCAAGGCAACCTAAGTCTCATGCAGAGAAAAACCTGTTCTTGTAAAATTTATGGCCTTTTCAAAGACCCTACACTACCAACTCTTGAATCCTGAAGAGGTGATAGGCTTAGAAACACACCAAGCCCTACTTCATGTTTAGTTCTGTAAAGGTCTCATTTTTCCAGAGCAGTTGGTTTTTCACTAACCTCCTAAGGCATGAAAGTGCCAGAGTTGTTTCCAGAAGCGCCAACTGGAACCAAACCTCCCATACTGAGGTTTAAGGTTAGCAGGTGGTTCTAGCTGACCCTCTTACCTCAGGAGTACCAAGTGGACTACTGAGCTTTGATCAGTAACTTACAGGCTTAGTTTAGTAGGGCATGACTGTCCACCACAATGTGATAGAAATGGAAACAGTATTCTGACCATAAAATTATTTCCCTCTGAAATTTTCACAGTAACCAAACACTGAAAGAACACACAGGGAAAAGAAAGACACAAGCCTAGGGGGAATATTTCAGCCAGGAGTTCGAGGATGTTTCTTTCATTTCTATTTCTGTCTAATAAATAAGACCATTAAGACCCAACCCTGCCCTACCACAGCCTTTTTTTGAAGATTAATCATAATCACTTTGGGGCAACCTTGTTCCTGCCAGGATCACCCCTCTGAGGCATCAAGTAGTCCAGAAACAACTTCTGGAAAGGAGCACCCAGCAAACTGAGGATCTATCCTGGCCTGTTTACACAGTACAGTGCAGGACAGAAGGCTCTTCTTGAGGAGGAAACAACCGAACAAAGTACCAGCATGACTGGAACGTCTGTTTACGGTAGATATGCAACTTCTGGCAAAGAGATACAAAAAAATACCATTTGAAGTAAGGAGTCCAGCTAAAAAATATGGCAAGGAGTTTAGCAATCTACACATACCCTTTCTTTGTAAACAAAGAAAGTGTATATACCAAAACCAAATTATTTTCCTTTTTATCTGACCTTGCAATCCTACTGCAGGCAAAACTCCAGCTTAAATAAGAGCCCAGGACTGGGTCCTTGTTATGATCTCTGTCTTGTTCCTTCTCACTAACCAACAGCTTCTATTTTTGACACTGGATCTGAGTAGTGAATCTTGTTTACATCAGGGAAAGACTAGGTTTAAGGTTTTTTTAAGTGGATTAATGGTTTAAAGAATAAAGAATGAAAAAGAGAAAAGGAAGGGTTGAAAAGGTTTCTTTATAGAATATCATCTAGTAAGCATCAGAGTGATTGCAGACAAGACCCATTCTTACACTTTTGCACTGAGTCTTTCTCCGCTCTCACCAGGCCCTACCCCCAATAGCTCCCTGCTCCTTATGTGTGCAGTTTCCCTTCTATACTATAAGTTTGGCGGGGGAGGGGGGAGCAAAAGCAGCAAGACATCCCTGATTGTAAGCTAAGGATCAGCATGTAAAGGAAGTAGAGNCCCCCCCCCCCCCGGCCTCATAAGAATTGTTAGTTTGTAACAATTTTAATTGAAAGCAGCTGCAACTTGAATTTTTTAAGGGATGAAAAAAGTATATCAAATAAAAGACAATCAGTAAAAAGAGCCTTGAATCCATTCTGAAGTCAGTGTCTGCCTAAAGGCATTCAAGGGTTTTCTTTTTAAACTGACCTTTTAGTTTCAGCAAAGCAAGGTTCATAAGTACTCTCAAAATACTTTATTCATATTCCTAGAATTGCTAAATATTAGTATATTTGTGGGTGAAAGAGTATTTCCTCAAAATACTTTGAGACAGAAGTTTATGTGTTTTCCCCTCAACAAAACAAATTCACTGGACAAACTCAGACTTAAGTACACAGTATGAGAGATCTGTTTGCCATACTAAGTTGCTATGTGAACAAATGTGATGTCACAACATAGATTTTTATGACTAATCTATTAAAAATGTATCAGGAAAAGAAGATTATTTCATCAGATAGCAATGTGAGGAAGTAAAATAAGTGAATTTCATTAAACTGCAGAAAATTTGTTTTGATTTGATTTGCTTTAAATATTTGGTTGCATATTATTTGAATGTCTGTGTAAGCTTCCAGTTCATTTAGTAGCTTTTAAATAATCATAACATCCTCCTTTATTTTCCTTTTCATTTTCTTTACATTTTCTTCCATTATGAAATCTCTACTTTGTTAAATTCACTATATAGTTTAATAGGATTTTATCATCATTTGATTAAGCTGGTTGTCTTTAAAACAAATATGCTACTAATCAAGCTCTCCAGTCACCCTTAAAACATTGTTCTATTAGCCAGAGGGAAAGCTGTGTTTTGCATATAATGGTGATGGAAAGCGTAATCTCTTGTAGTTACAGAGAAAGATACAGGTGAATTTAATATATTGTGATACACAAAAGTTATAACAATACAAGGGACTAAATAAACAAGTGAAAGGCTTGATACATTTCTTTGATTACTGACACTAAAGCAATGCCTCAAACTTTAAACTGTCAGCAGCTCTAAGTGATCTCTCCATAGCACACTGTAATGTTACTGAATAATTATATACAAGATATAATCACCTTTTGTTTTCTTTTAAGTGTGAGCAATTTCAAATGATTAAAAATTGGAATAGAAAAGGATTTGCAACATCAAAGAGGAAAAGAGATGCCTTTTTAAACATCAAGTTTTATGAAAAATGGAGAAAACATTTAAGCTAATTTACCTATGTTGTGTATTGCTACCTAGAACTTCAGAAACTGCTGATTATGCCACAACAGGATTGCTTTCTAGAAATGGTAAAGCAACACAGACATAAAAATATTAAGATAAACTGAGTTTGAGTGAATGGTAATGACATCCTTAAAACCACACACAGAGCAAGGAAACAGCTGCATTTTGGTTAACCAGAAACTTAATCAACTATGAGAGAAGTAAGCAAGATTTATCTTTGTATCTGCCAGAGATTATTAAGCATTTAAATATTCATTTTTCTTCTTTGAATCAGGATTGTTGATGCATTACAAAATGGCACTACATATTCCCAAGGTATTATTAAGAAAGCACGTATTAATTTAGAAAAAAATATTACCATGTTAGATTTCTTTGAACAACTTTTAAGGAAGGTAAGGTGTTCTTGTACACTATTTAGTAACTCAGACTCCCTAATTTACTTTAGATCACATAAGAATTAGCTAGGTGGTGGACTTTTGCCAGTACTTACATCATAAAACCACCCCCTGCCTGGGTGTGATTGGAATTCTTCGCCTAAGACTGACCCTGAATTTAAAAAGGCAGTTGTAGGTTCTGTCTGAGGAGCTCATAAAGTTATAAGAAGTTCGGAGAGCAAAAGTTTGCACATCTAGCACAGGCTAAAGCTGCTAATTCTTTACTTTCATGACTTCCATTTCTTCCTAAGGAAAACAAGAACAACAAAGATAGCTATGCTGCATCTAAATGACCTTTCTTTATCACTCTCTGCTTCGTCTGCTTAATACACTGAGCACATCCTTCTCCCTTCCACCCAATGCTGAGAGAAACCAGAGTGGAAGCAGTGGATTTCTCAGGAAGGGTCCCCAAGCACAGAGTTGTTTTGAGGACACTTCTACAACTCCCAACATACCATCGACCCTGCTGCTGGAAGAGCAGGAGAAGAAATGACATTTACTGGTGTATTCCCCAATGATGCTTCTACGAGCCCATTGCTTTTTTGGAGTCGTTTCTCACCTACCTGCAAGCTCTGGAGAGTTGTTACAGGAATTCACTACAAAGGCTAGCAGACAGAGGGGAGCAAACAGATAGACATGACATAGAGATACTCCTTCCATAGCCTCTCCATCCATCCTCTGTACAGCATTATTAAATTATGTATGTTTTGCTCTGCTTTGGAACTTCCACCACTGCAAGGGACAGTAGAGAATCTGACTCTAAAGGATTATTTTTATTTTTTAGGAAACCAGGAAAATCCCAAAGCCTTTCCATGGATATATTTGGGATAACAACTGTAGTTTCCCATGTTTTAATGCATCTCCACTTGGCACTGGCTCTCTGCACAAGTTGGGTCCACGTGGAATCTGCTGGCTTGCTACCCCCAGTCTTTTGGAGAGTTTCTTTGTTATTCCGTTCGCCTTAAGCTGCTTTGCCTGTGCTCACCTACCCCCTGGGGCTCACAGAGCACAAGCAGCCTCCTTCAGAGACCAATGCCTACATTATTCCAAAGACTTCCTGAAGAGAAACGTTCATGCAGTAAGCCTGTATCACCCACAGCACAAGTACATTCCTTCCATGACATACAGGGCTCTGGATTCAAAAAATTTAGAGCTCGTTATACGTGCTCCAGAAGCCTTCAGTTACCAATCCCAAACATGATTGGAACTGCATAAAATTAACGTGAAACTTCCACTCCAGACCTGCCCCAGAAGCCAGCATGAGTCGCTAGAGACTGTCCACACCTAGTCACTCTAAGTGTCCCAGGAAACTAGTTTAATAATTTTTTTTATTAAGGAGATTTTTTAATTGGAGGGTGAATACGATGAACTGAAGTTAGCTAGAAAACACATTTCAATGAACAACAATGCTTACAGCACGGAGCTCAGAAATTTAAAAGAAAAAAAAAAGGGAACCAGAATGTAAACACTGAACAATCACACAGCAAAAAAATTTTTACTCTGAGCATCTAAAAGAAATGCTGGAGCATAAGGCCTTCATTAGCTAAACACTGTCTATCAAAGTAAAATGCTGCTGAAACCCATGGCAGTCCTAGCAACGAAGAGTAGGTTATTGCTTTTTGCCCACAACAGTCCACCTGAACGTGTGCAGCAAAACCTGCAATTAAATGCCCTGAAGTCTAACTCAGCACATCTCAGCAACGAAGGAGGGGGAAGTTGTTTCACAAGTCCCTCAAAAACTTTTCTAGTATTACGTCTGTACAGGAGCTGCAACCAGAGACCAGTCAATTACTAAAAGTACCACTAAAATAATATGTAAAAAGGCTAAATTAGCACTGGCAGCTTTTAGAGCAGCTTGTATATAAAACCCTGCAGAAATCACTCAATGATACATATTTGCTCTTTTCACTTGAAAAAGTCTAGAAATTATTACATGAGTATGTACAGGAATGCAAGGAACCGAATTGCAAGACAGTGACAAATAAACAGTAGCAAACAAACCCCCACAAACTCCCTCTTTCTATTTAAATGGCAGTGACACTCCACAACGAACAACTTAGGGCAAAACTGACAAACAGTTGCCGTGATTTTGGGAGCAGAGCCACTTGAGTTTTTAGCCAGCATGAAGTGTATTACCAATTACTCCCCAGCAATGTTTTAAGTCTGGCAGTGGTAACAGTGCTGGAAAAGCAGTTACCCCGTGGTGGTACCCAATCAGAAAGCAGGTCACATCTCGTTAGCTGTATCATATACATTAAACGTCACAGATTCTCCATGGCTAAGCTGACAATTCAGGCATGTGTGTTTTATTTTATTATAACCTCAAGTTATCTTAAAGAATCACAATACAACAAACAGATCAACATGGGATCCTTTACCATGCTTCATGGCATGAATCTGGCAGATATTTACTGTTATATAAAACCCTTCACTATAATAGATTAATACTTTTTAAAAGTCTTTTCAGGGCACCACTAATACACTACTATGAAAAATTGCAGCAGCGAGAATGTTTGCTGGACAAACACAGACACATGGACAGAAATCCAGCCTGATTCAATCTACACACTTTTTACTTCAGCAGAATTTAAAAGTGTGCTTTATTTAACCACATAAATAACAAGACACAGCCTCCACTATTTTTTTGTCTTTAAGTGACAGTAGTATATCCCCCTTCCATTCAGTATATTCTTTGTGGTGGCTGATCTGGATTTTGAAGCCTGGGTGTATAAACCACTTGCACATTATACAAAGCATAACCAACAGTGAATGTAGTTTACATTATTGGGTACTTTTGACAGCTATGTGATAAAGTAGCAAACCGACCATCTCTCTCGCTAAAAGCAACAGCATTCTAAATGTAAACACAGATTTCTCTTGCCGGCCGTCCCGAACATGTGTTCTTTAAGAGTAGCCTAGGAATAAGTTTTTAAAACTCTGCTCCGGTTTTCAGTTATCATTCATTTTTAATTTTAATGAGTTTACAAAACAAAACCAAAAAAATGTTTGTCTCTCCCCCTAAACCTGCAACATTTCAGAAATAATTTTGGGCAAAAGCTGAAGCAATACCTTGCAATATTATAGCTGCAAATGCCAGCAGGACAGATCCTGAGCAAACAACATACTAAGGCAAAGAAATTTCCTGAGACCAGCATTACAATCAACCCTGAAGTGCTGTACTGTAATTTCGTGATTTCAGCCTAAGCCGGTATCTCCTCAAAGAGTTGCTCTGCGTGGAAACATAATGAGGGATTACCCAATTAAACTACTAAATTAATTAGGGTTCATGCCTGCATATGCTGTACTGTCTAGTGGGACGCTTCAGCTGGAATTCGGGCTGAAACCTACCACGGTCCATGCACAGGAAAACAAGGCTGGGGGACTTACCTCCGTCCGCGACTGCAGCCTCTTGTTCATTTCATATATTCGGTACTCTGGTTGCACCATGTATGGTGTGTGTCTCCTATAAAATGGGCCAAAAGGAGAAGAATAGAAAGGGTCATGTGGTGTGCTGGACATCTTGCCTGCTTGCAGAGATTCAAGCTACACAGAGTATCATCAACATCCATACAGAGCACATGGGCTGTGTGTTCTTCACAGTACAAAGTAGCGGCGCGCACACACACACACACATCCAGGCTGCACGCACTGGCTGGGGACTGCTGTGGGAGCCCGCTCCGGCGGAGACAGGCGGGGGGGTAGAGGGGGAAAGCGGGAGCGGGAGCGCACAGGCTCCAGACAGGGAGAGGGAGGCTGGATAGCTTCAGGCACCGCCGCTCGGTTTTAAAGCAGCAGTTTCTGGAGGGGTCATTTCCTGTCCGCGCCGCCGACTACTTCAGAAACACCATTCCCCCCGCGGCGGGCAGAAGTGCGGGGCTGGGGCTCGCCGTGCCCCC
>VXAY01000458.1:870236-909613 GCA_013399855.1 Oxyruncus cristatus | reverse complement strand
GATAACCACGAAAATAAAACATCCCTGAACCCTACCCCCGCCGCGGGCAGCCGGCGCTCCCCCCGCGCCCGACGGCTCCCGCAGCGCCGGCTCTGTCCGCCCGGGGCGGCCGGGCCGCGATAGCGGGGCTGCGGCTGCGGGGCGGGGGGGCCGCACCTCGGGGGCACGGCGGGATGGCCGGGGAGCCCGCACAAAGACATAACCCCCGCACGCCACACTTCACACAATGGAGAGCACTCGGATGCCAGCCGCAGAAACCTCCCGGAAAATGGGAAAGCCGAAAGGGGCGGGTGGGAAAGCGGGACCCCCGGAGAACTGCCGGCAGTCCCCTTCTGCGGGGGTCAGGAGTGCACAGATGGGTCATTTTAAAAGCGGGTGTCGGGCTTAAAGGCGGCGGCAGCGAGGTGGGAAGACTGGCCCCTGTTTTCAGGATCATCGTTAGGCATAAATCCAGCAGTGGTTAGAGAGTATTGCCAATGAAGGATATCTAACACTGGGGAGAGGAGTGTCCCGAGGGAGAAGGGGAGGGCAAGGGGGGTGGATCCCCCTTTGGAGGTGAGGGATGAACTTTATCTGTTGAATCATACTTGCAGGAAAGTGCTGGGAGCGGCTACCACGTGAACGAAAAGTCCTCAAAATATAGAATAAACAAAAGGGTCTCATCTGCTCCATGAGAAAGTGCAAGGTTTAGGAGGGGAGCCTTCAAATTACCTGTATGAAAAAGCCCTTGAAGAACAGACTATGTCCTCATACACAGCTGTAAAGTATCAGGCATTATTTACAGTACTGAATAAATGTAAAAACAACAATAAACAGTGCTGAATTAATCTCTCATGTAAATTCATTCAAGCAAATGGAACCACTCTAGGAACAGATTTAGTTAACTAATATGATTAAGAGAATAACAATCAGCTGCAGCCACAACGGTTCTCAGTCAGGGTGCTCCGCATGAACGCTGCAGGATCGCCCATTTCACAGATGGGGAAATCGAGGCTCGCGCCATTACTTTTTCTAAATTTTTGTAATAATCCAAAAAAAATTTGATTATGATACAGCTTTATCCACTTTACCCACTGCCAGAAATGCAATATGACTGAATGTAGGAATGCTGTAAGACATATTTGAAAAATTCCAGTTTTCGCTAGCGTTTGGCTAAGTCTGGAAATCTGACCTCTCTTCTCAGAATAAAATACAGAAGTTCACATGTTATATTCTACTGACCACTGATCTGGATCACAAATTATCTTTGCGGTACCAGTAGCTGTTTAGCAAAACTATTTCTGTATGCTCTTGTGGAATAACAGTTTCCATAAGTGACGTATTGAGCTGCTTTTACAGACTTCCCACAGCTTCTGTCACTAAACACAGAGACAACAGATAATACATGGGGAATTTCACTTCTCTCTTTAAGTGCACCCCAGTTAGGTTGTGATACTATGTTGCCACTCCGGTACCATTACTGAAGGTGCCGAGTTTAATAAATAGTGTGTGCGACGTTCGGCTCTGTAGTTCTGCAGTGACTGTGACGCTCCTCTACCAGGGTTCCCTGGCCCCATAAAAAGCCTGTATCATGGCTACACACCTAGCCTGTGTGTACCTTGTACTCTAACAGATCCCAGCAGATACCTTAAAGCCTAAGGTCAGAATGACCAGAAAAATTAGTTACAGCACTTATACGCACAAGTTCTATAACCAAAGTACCATCTTCTTAAATAAATGTTGAAAAAAACCCGACCAAGAATCCACCAAGTTATGGATTTTATTTTCTTTGCAAAGCAAATCCAAAGTAAAACATATTTGCCCAAGAAGGGACACACTGCTTTTTGAATTAAAATTGTGGCATTTTGCATAGCTTGAAAAGTATTTCTGGTTTAAGGACTTTTAGATTAAGCTAAAATTCACTGCTTCAAGAAGTTAAACATGGCCACTATATTAATATTTTGTACTTTGGCTGCCAGTGGGGGGGAAAGGAAGAGGTTCCTTTAAATTAAAAAAAAAAAAAAGGGACAAACTTGGAGTAGTGAAAATGAATGAGGAGGAATGAGCAGTAGGATTTGCTTTCATGATTGAGAAATGCAGATAGTCCCCTCAACTCCCATATAAGAGCTTCTGTGTACGGGTCTAGCACAAAGCAAAAATATGCAGTGATATTTTAATAATTCCCATTGATTAACTGGCAAATTATCCAACACCTACAGCCCACCAGCAAGAACCAAGTCCCAGGGTAGGAGCCTGCTAATTACAGGCTCTGGCAGCTCTTCCAGTTGCCTGTTGTCATCTAGACTGGTGTGATGTGCAGAACAGTAAAACAGAAGGCAGAATCAAAGGAACATATACTTACAGGGATCCTGACAGTGTCAGCTCGATTCCCACTTGGATCTGCCACGTTTAAAGTTTTTTGTGTGCTCTGGGCATGTGGGTTAGGGGGCATGTAGCCAGGCCTGGGCTGTTCCAAACCCCCATACCACTGTCATCAAGCTGCTACCCAAAGCAGCTCAGGGGTCAAAACCAAATATGTGGCCCAAGATTTAGAACAGTCAATAAATTCCTTACTCTGGAAAACAAGTTTAATGTGACCAGAGGAAAACAGAGGTGGAGGAAAACATGAAGAGACTAGTCTTCCCAAATCTGAAAATGAGTCTATTCCTGTGCCTGCCCATATGCATGGCTACCAACAGATGAGGAAACAGTATGTGCAGAGTTGCATTTAGATGGGTGTGTGCACGTGCAAATACTGCTGCATCTCAACGCCAGCACGCAGAGGCCAGAAGGGAAGGATTGTGATGCCTCCTCTCTTAACTCAGTCCCCAAACCTGCAAAGTGTGTTGGCTCACCCCAACCCCGCCTGGGTGCTGCACGCAGACATGAAAGGAGACATCAGAACAGGGAAGGACCGGGACACAAGCTCGTGATTCCCAACTAAGGAAAATGAGCTTGGCAGAAGTGTGCCATCAGACCTCACCCGCGGAGACAGAGCTATGTTTCGTGTCTCTCTGGCTGGGCACTAACCACTTCACAAGCCCGCGCACCCCAAAGAAGGGGTGGGATGATCTGGCTACTGTCTGGGTGCTGGATTGCCCTCTCCTGGGCAGAAACAGAAGGGCACACACAAGTCAAGGACTCTCACTCCGCCAGTTCTGGAGGACAATTTCCCTTCATTTCAGAGGGAAGCATGTGTTTGGTGGAGCAGAAGGGTGCAGTCCTTTGCCTCTGCACCCACCTGTGTGACACCTGTAATGCCCATGAGTAGCCAAGTTGCACTACAATAGAGGGACTAAAACCAATAGCAGAAACTTCTTCCAGGACAAAAGCAGGGAGCTAGAAGGGATGAATCAGAGCAGTTTGTTCATTTGTCCATGCTGGAGCCCCTGGCTCACGGGGTCCTGTACAGCTTGAGCTGCAAGGACACCCATGTTGCCCCCGAGCAGCATAGACAGCCCTGTAACACAGCACTGCCAAAAGCACAACATGCAACCAAGGCACAGTCCTTGCTTTGCCAAGATGACAGTCAAAGCAGCTCTGAAGGCTGTACTATTTTTAATAACCACTTAGTAATAATAATAATGCAGAAAAAGGATACAGCTGTAAATATGTGTAATTTCTGTATTTATCCCTAGTATGCGTTGACTGTTCAGTCTCTGTCAGTAATCAGATTTACAAGGATACATTTAAGGTGGTTTGTAGCTGTTGAAAGAGAAAAGGAGAGACTGATCTTAGTTAAAGATGCATCGCATATGAAGAGCTAAAAACTAGAGATATTTGAAATTAGGTTTCTGGAGAATACACAAGTAAACATGATTTTTAATTTTTTTTTTAAATAACAAAACTACCTTTTCAAACTGTCCTTTGTTTATACAAAGGCCAGATAGTATTGAAGACTTTTGATGAAGTGACCTTAGATAAAACAATAAAACTGTTTTCCTGTGGATACTCATGAGTGACTAAATGAAATATGCTTTTCAGAAGCTGGGATGCACAATGAAGAACCACCAGCAATACCCCACCGTCTGTAATATACACTCAGTTGCAGAGCTCAAGCATAGGATTTTGACAGGTTTCAGGTTGCTTCCATTAATTTCTACAGCTATAGAATAGAGTGTACCAGATGCTTGCAATTTATAAGAAATCTAGAAGCTGTAATTTGTTTGCATTAAATATTAATATATTGAAATAAAAAACATATTCCGGAAAACACTGTCCTTTCATAGATAATTTGTGGACAGGAAACCTAATAAATCTGTTCAATCCATTGTTAAAGTATTTACTGAGCTCGGTGTACACTTCCAGGCTTTTTCCATGTAGATTACTTTTTTTTTTTTTTTTGGTTGTGGTAATTGTCCTTTTCTGTAGTAATAAATGATGTGATTATTTTTATCAGGAGGATTTTATAAAATTCATAAGTGGGGCCCACCACAACTACTGTGTTTCAGAGTTTATAGTGCAGCAAGAAGCATTCACATCTTTTAAATGCTTCAGGCTTTTTTGCAAACACAAACCTACCTTGCATAAATTACGTATAATGATAATTCAATACATATGAAAATTCTAAGAATTCTCTTCCCCTATTTAATCCTAGTAAATTAGAGTTACAGCTCCAGCACTTGCTGATGATGCTAGAAGTACCTCTGAATTGATGAAAACACAAAAGGGATTTTAAATATTTTTTTGTTCTGCAGGTATACAACATCTTTGTCCTCAGTCAAAATGGATATTAAATTTTGAAAACTTTATGAATGCTCAGTTGAATACAGTCTTTGAGGAGCCTGCCCATGTCTGACCAAGCAGTGTGTCTGCTTTACCCATCCAGTACCTGCACAGCACCTGCAGGAGACAGAGCAGGGGGAGTAAATATGAAACAAACTCAAAGCTGTGAAAATCATATCTTGATGTGACATTGATTGGCCTTCTAAACTTACCAAGATATAGCAGACAAACTGACTTTTCTCTCTTCGATTAAGCTGTGGTAAGCCAGTGCTCAGTGTGTTTTGTGTTCTCCCTTTGTGCCAATGCAGAGGGGATACTGGTCTGTAGGAGTTCTCAGCTGCAGTGTGGCTCCTCAGCTCACAAGAGACTTACACTTAAAACACAAGAGGCTTCATTTTGCTCCTCACCATGCTGTCAGTGTGGCACCCTGAGTGCACAGTACACTTGGGCAGCCTCTACCTACCCCGCATCACACCTGGGTACTGTAACTACAAAGTAAGTACACTGTGACTGTGTCAGAGGGACTATTGTCAGGGGAAATAGCTCCATGAGGTGCTGGGAGGAAGAGGATCAGGTGTCAAGTGTGACATATTCAGCGCTTGACCTCCAGGGGAGCTTCCCTGGGATGCAATAACTTCAGGATACCAAGGGACATCTGCCCTTTGACAGAATTGGATCATCTTCCAGACTAGTAAAACACCAAAGGGATTTTTTATACCTTGGTTTTGCTGAATCTCTGAGGACACCACAAAGGCTGCTTTCCAGAATCCAGCAGCTTCAAGAACACTTCTGTCTTGTTTTGTTCTATCTCCCACTTCTTTCTGTGTTCACCCCATTTTTCCCATTTTCCTTCATTTTACGCATAACTGCCAATAGTCCATTTTGGAGTGAAGATCCTTTTCCAGGAATTGTTTCTAGGAATCTGCCTTGGTAGCTTCTCACCCTACGTATTGTGTTTCCCCACCTGCACCCTCTGCATGGGGATACATGCTGCTGAAGTTTGGGGGTGGATTATCACTGCAGGCTGATGCTGGGAAGTGCTATTTGAAGCACCTGATTCTTCATTCGAAGTGCTCAACAGGTTTTGCTGAGTGTGTTTTCCCTGAAGAAAGTATGAAAGTATGAAGAGGTGATGCTGAGGATGGTGAATCCAGAGCGGTGAAGCAGGAGAATGAAAGTGATGAAATTCCTGTAATTTGCCTTTTGCAAACATCTCACAGTGGCTGAGGAAGAAAACAGCCTGCAGCAGCAGAGGAGACAGTGCTGCGGTTTATAGCATTGGCAGACAGCCAAAAAAAAAATCTCCAAAGTGGTGGGGGAGACTACAGGAGCAGACTGTGGTGTGGAAGACTGACCCTCCAGTGAAAAATGAGACAGGCCAGCAGAGAGGTAAGGACCTGAAGAGTCTAAGCCCCTTTCCGATATGCTAGTTTCCCTTACAGACAAGCTAAATATGAATTAAATGCAGGTGAAAGAGTCACTTAGCTTTAATGTATTATGCAATGTGCTATTCCAAATTTCTTTTGTCTCAGTCCAAAGCAAGAATTATTATAACTACCCCTCAATATAGTAAGAAGTAAGAAACACCAGACTTCAACGCAGTCTTTAAGCGACCCTACCTCCCTAATCTGCCCTAACAAATATATGGCAGCATATCCTGCCTGTGACAGATCACAAACTGGGCCTTAGAAAGGGAACAGATATGTGAATATGAAAGTGAAGGCTCATTTTGGCTAGCAGTTCACACAAAATGTTCATTTTGGCTAGCTTTTCCAGATAGGAAAAGCTTAGTATTCCTTCTACATAACCAACTTCACCATACTGATTTACCTGTTAGACACCTCACCCACTGCTCAACTTTCAGCATATTTCAATTAGTTGAAAGATTACTTTTTAAAGGACTCAACTGGGAGCACTCAGCTTTGGAGGCATTTCAGTTGAGTGCTAATTAGCAACTAGCTGACTGTCAACTTTTCTTCTTCGAAGAGAGGGAAGGGTTGGTGATTCCCTTCTGAATTACCTGGCAATCAAATACATGTTGAAATTTATTCATTAACTTATAATAATCATCCCTAGCACTTCTTTGGCAATTTTCATCTTCAAAGCACTTTATAAACATTCATAGAGACACGGTGGTGATTAGTGCTATGACAAAACTGTGCAACTTCCTGCATACGGGTCTCTCTCCCTATTTTACAGGTGGGGAAGGTGAGGGAAGGATGAATGGCTGAGGAAGTCAATGGCAGAAATGTAGTTTTACCTCAGGAAATTACGACTTATGGATCTATATTTGGATCTTGCACAGCACAGATATACATACTAAGCAGAACAAGTCATGGACAGCCAGGAAAACTGGTGTGGAAGGGAATGATGCATGAAGAAATTCTGTGCTTGGTACCAAGATGGGATTAATTTGAGAGCAATTTAGATTGTAACTGTGCCTTTACCATGTAACTGGATGAAGGTTGCACCAAAACCTAGACTGCATTCACCTTGTTATTTTGAACCAAGGGTTATACCTTACTACAAAACATGCAGTGCCGTCTGTTTTATTTATTTAATTATTTTAACACTAAGTCCCACCAAATTGTGTAAAGAAATCTATGCTGGAAAATGTTATTTCCTACACAGATTATTTTTTAGTCTTTTGTTTCATATTTCTAATTCATTCTCCATTTTTTTATAAAGATTTTATCTTAAGTGTTTTGATTGTAATTTGATCTTAAACCTTTGCACTTGCAAAACACAAGCCAGAACTTGCCAGGAAATGAAAGCATTCAGAATATGATCCATTGAGATTCTGGATATCACTGTTGTAGACTGTACACTCAATACATGAACAATGCAATCAGTTACCTGTATGCATATTTTGTAGACACAATACCTTTTTTAATTTGGCCTTTAAAATTTAAGTACATGTTATGATTTTAAATTTTGTAATTTGAAATGTTACCATGCTCTGCAGTGCTTGCATTTTGTCAAGGCCTTGTATGGCTGCATAAATGTGACTGAAATAACCAGAGTTTTGCTTGGAAAATCTGATTATGCTGCAAGAGCAAAATGTTCCAGCTCATGAGGGTGAAAGACTGGCTATGCCTCTCTTTTTAGTGAATAATGACTTTGCACTGAAAAATAGAGACTAAGCAAAATACATACTGAATAAATCTTTATCTCTTCTCTGTCATAGATTCTGTTCTTTCTACATCTCATGCGGACTTCCAGGTATGCTACTCAGTAAACTACATCCAAACAGTGACAAAAAAAGTGACCATGTATTTAATTCAGTGTTTAAAACACACTAGACTCATTTTAAACAAGTCTGACATGCACATATTGCAGAAACCATGGAAAGATTCTAACATCTCTGGAGAAGCAAGCAGATCTGAGCTCCCTGTGACTTGAAACTTGGCCCACATCAGGATCTGCTCTCTCTCATGGAGACAGGACACCACCAACCAGCTGCTCAATGGCAGCAGCTGCATCTCCCAGCTTCCACTCCCATAGCTAGCTTTGATTTCTGATTCTAAGAGTGCATTCTGCTCCCTGCTGTCTGCTGTCTTTCCAGCATCATCCCATTCCATGGATTCTGCAGCCACGCCTGCCCATTTATACTGGTACATTAACAACCCATGGTTTTAACAACAGAGCAGTGTTTTGTGCATGAAGAACGACAACTTGTGGAATTCTAGTACATTTGTCCATATCTTTTTGCTTCTGAAGTTTGAAATTTGAAGTTTATTGATTAGTAAGCTTTGTTTCTAACTAGACAAACAGCAAAAAACCTCCAGCATACTTTATTTCTTCCTGTACCCAGAGAACTGGCACAACGCTCTGTCTGTAGCAAGCCTTCTGTGCAAGTGTTGTAATAAATATTGCCTTGATTTCAACATCTGGTTCACATTAAATAGAACTACAGATGTGAATCCAATAAAGATAGAAATTCTGGAGGGAAGATAAAAGGCTTTAAATTAACCAGCAAGATATTTGTGTTAATTTGCAAAAGAAAAAAAGCAAGTACAATTTCCACAGGACCTGTGTGTCTTAGCTAGAAAGGGTGGCAAAACAATGCCCATTATTTTAAAAACCACCTCATCCTTAATGTGATATGAATTCTGGACTGCATTCAGGCATTACAATTCTAAGTGACAACATTCTAGGTTTTTGCATTTTTAAAATTGAAATCTTAAAACTTGAAAGAAAATACAAATGAAAGTGTGTGAGAAGGGACATTTAGTCATCTAAAGAATTATGAACATAATAAGGACAATTACAGGGCCACTTTACATTCACAGCGTGAACACTGAAAATTTTCTTAAGTCTTTGTACAACCTTTGCATTTCATGTATATACATACATTATAATTGCCCCCTAGTTAGTCAGATGCATTATGTAGAGATCAAAACAAAGGGTGAGTTTACACGGCTGCAGTTAAGTCTACTCTGAAATATGTCATTTTAAAAAAACCCAAAACCAAAAAAACAACCGAACATTTAAATAATTTCACATTTTGATGTACTGAGTTTACATTTTCAGAACTTCTTTGCATTATGGACCTGATCAACGTGTTGGCAGACACATCTAAGCTCACTTAGGGTTTTCCAGTAAAGTAATAAAAAAGCACAATGGAAGGGGAGCGTCAGGATAAGTACATAACCAGTGTGAGTACATGACCAGTATGTGTAGTCAAGTTCTCCCAACACAGGATTAGAACCTCAGTGCAAGACTCACCCAAGCGACCCTGAAAGGTACCTATCCTGAAGTGTAGACATCATACAGTGGTTAATACTCATAAAGTAATGGATCACAGTTAGTGACAGGCTATTTCACAAAGGCTGAAAAGTATAGTTCAGTTCAGCCAAAAGCGTAGACACAAAAATCCTAATGAAGCTTCCTCTTCACCATCATCCTGCCCTTTGGTCACCATTCTCCCGATCCAAACTCACCTTTTCCTTTTCTGTCTATTCTGTTTGATCCCCAATTTTTATTTCCCCTTAAGAGCCCATTCTTTGCATCTTATCCTGAACCAGAATACTTCTATCTTCCCTTCAATTTCAGATATTTCTGAAACACCTACTAACTCTTCCCCTGCCACTGTTTTTAGACCTCTCCTCCTACCCAACATCTATTCTGTTTCAACACTATTCCTCCATCCTTCACCAACATTTACTCATCTTTCTTCATCCCCTTGACAGGTCTCAGCACTTCTGGCAAATGCTGGGGGAAGCTGCAGCACACAAACCTTGTTTGGTCACAGCAGCCCAGTG
Organism: Oxyruncus cristatus; assembly: GCA_013399855.1. Taxonomy (NCBI): domain Eukaryota; kingdom Metazoa; phylum Chordata; class Aves; order Passeriformes; family Cotingidae; genus Oxyruncus; species Oxyruncus cristatus. Next base: position 899,645 of record VXAY01000458.1, on the reverse strand, counting down.
ATGTATTGTGCGTCATCAGTCCCACAGAAACCCTGAAGGACATAAATATGGTAATGGCAACCAGCCCAGAAGAAGCTATCAGATCTGCTGATATTCTGCCAGGGTTTTGTGGGAGATCAGGAAAAGTAAGGGGAGTACATGGGAAATCAGAGAGATAAGAAACTTGGAATTATATGGAAATCAGTAGAAATGTAAAAAGAGTTGGTTTTGTTTATGTTTTTGAAAAGGCAGTGACTTAGGACAGAATATTATCACTTTATAGGAAAGCAAAGTGCTGCAGGTTAAAGTGTGATATCAGGTTCACTGTCAATGTGAAGATATACTGAAAGTTTACTCTACTGCTGTTACGATCAATCATCTGCATTCAGGTCACAGTTCCTTGAAATATGTATTCTGGACTTGGATATTGTCAGAGGAAAGAGAGGAAGCGATGGTGTTCATGACATGATCTATGTGGCTTGTAGTCATACCCATTTAACCCAGAGTTATGCCCATTTGGGAGTTCAACCAACTCCCATTTTAATGTTAAGCCAAGTAGTAGGTTACATACTTCCATTTCTCATGAATACAAAAGCTTGGTGATTTTTAGGGGAAAATAAAAGGCTGATATGCCCCCTCATGTGTATTGTTCCTACATGAGAACTGATCTTAATTTAGGTCCCTTTAATAATGCTCAATGGATGTCCTGGATTTTTATTTTGTTTTCACTCTTACCATGACTTCATCTTAAATCAAGGACAGAAGATCTTACATTCAAAAAGTTCATTTAACAATATAGGACAAACTAACCTAGAGACACACATGCAGACAGCTCAGATGAGTTTCAGACAAAGATCTGAAGTTTTGAATAGTGATTTGAGTTTAAAATCCTGTCTTTACAGATTTCCTATTCTTGATTAAAACTGGACAAAGAAAAACCAAAATAAAATGGGAACACTTACGTCAAGTAATTAAAACCACATGAGATCGCATAGTTAAGAAAAATATGTGGCATCAGAAAGTTTTCTGTTGACTGTTGCAAGGCATCAGTTACTTCTCATTCCAGGTACAAACGTCTCAGCAGTCCTAAAACCACTTCAAGATGCAGGTTTCTAAAGGATATTTTTGTGTCTAGGCTGCAAACTTCTGCTTCAGCTGCAGAAGATCAAATGCTGGGTGTTTGCAAAGTGGAAGATAGGCCACAATGCAGTTTTACTTTACTCTGATCCAGGCTATCTGCTGCAGAGGACAGGATGTGTTCTTCTGATCAGCTTAGACACACTGTGTTTACAACTGCCATTTTTTACAGGTAGTAATTAATTTTACACCCACAGTCATCCCTTTTTACAATTCTGGGTCCAAAGAAGCACTTTTATTTTCCCTTCTTCTGCAGCAAATAAGGTGTGTATCTTACAGGCTGTAGTTGGTATTTTAACTACTCATAATTCAGTTTTGAGGGATATGAACCTTTAATAAATTACATCTTCTGGATCAGCGTTCAGGTTCAGACATTTAAACCCATGTTATTGAAAGTTACTCAAGTTACTCTCCATTACACTGTGCAGTGCATTCCAGGTAAATGCACTATGTATTGCCTGATTGAGGTGGGTTTTTTTTGTTGTTGTTTTGATTTGGGGGTTTTTTGTCCAACCACCAGAAACCTGGTGTCCCCACCTCAGGCTGTTGTCATTATCATTTGGACATTGAATCCTGCTGCTTCTTATATGTTCTGTATTTGACTCCAGGACTTTTCCTGAGGGAAGGGCAGAGTGATGTCTTCTTAAATACTAAGATATAACCTAGTGTTTATGGCACGCTCCCAAGAACTGTGAACCCCTTATGCAGAAGAATGCAAAAAAGTTAGCTTTGCCACTTTGTAACCCCAGAGCAATTGAATAAACAACGGGTGGAGGCAGCACCACTCCATATTTGTGTGAAGACAGTTGGACAGTGAAACACATACCAAGAGAGTGTTGAACATAATAATCAAAACCAACAGTGGTATACAATAGACCACCCAAAACACAGCTGTAACAGTTTTCCAGCTCTGCCATGGAAACAATGAATAGAAACAAGCAGAATAGTTTTGAAAATAGCTCTTCCATGTTTCAAAGTAGAATCGTAAACTTTGAACCAACCAGGATACCATTTAGAATCTTTTTGCAGATATAATTTTTACTGTATGAGATCAACTGTGCTAACAGCACTGGAGAGGTGTAGACCCTAACAAAGTGATGGGTTAGCATGCTGTGTAGGAGTTAGGCATGTCACAGAACCGTTTTAACTGGATATTTCCTGATATTTAAAGAATTGTGTTTAGAGTTAATGGCTGTCAATACTTAATCAGAACAACCATTGTTTTATATCATACAGACACGAATACATTAAAAAAATATTTAAATAGTTTTGAAGTCTTTTCCTTTTTCATTCTGTTCTAGAAATTATGAGCTTCCTGGTAGCAAAAACACTTTATTCCAAATGAAGTCTGTGAAATGATGACCAGAGTAACTTTGCAGACTTTCCATAGCAGTCCTTGAAAGGTGTGGCAGAAGTGCACTAACGGAAGGTCAAGTTCATATGTATCCTGGGGTGATCATAGTTTAGATTTCCAGAGAACCTCTGCAAGACTGACCGTGATTCTGTCAGGTGGCCTGTGAAGCCACCTCTTTTCTACTGATGATGAATGTCAATACTCAGAAATTTCTTATCATAGGGCAAGGTTCTCAATAGAACATATTCATAACAGGGTTTTTTCAGCCCATGTGGGAACTTTGCCAGCCCTGTCATACAATATTCACTACACTTTATCCCAAAGCTGCTTGAATAAGAAATTATCATTTTTCTCATGAGCTCTTCTAGAAATTTCACCAGTATAATATACCTCCCAAGTAGAGGCACCTCTTTCCTTACTGATGAATTCCTCTGATATAGAATAAGGCGTAAGTACTTCTAGTTTTGCACATGAGCTCCAAAACATAGCAAGATTAAGGCTAAAATTTGTGAATTCCTCAGGTTTGGAGTGTCTCAGTGATTGGTTGCCCAGCTTTAAATACCTAGGCTTTGATTTCCCTGAGCTGTTGATCGTCTGCTGCTCCTTTAGGTTTCATCTACAGGGAGTACTGTCAGTGCATCAGGTATCCTTACCCTGACTGACAGAAGTAGAGCCAAGAAATTATTTCCTATCTATTAAAGATTCAATAAATAATGTCTTTCCCTAGTCCAGGTTGAAGGAAATATTTGGAAGTATTAGGCAGAAAGACCATGGGAAATGAGTGGGTGATCAAATCCTTTGCCTGAAAGTGTAAGCGCCTAAAGTGCAAGTTCATGCTCTGAACCAAATAGTTCAAAGCCATATCTGCTCTGAATGTTCCTTGCGACACAGTATTGGTTGCATAGGGTGGTAGCACCTCTTTCATTTAGAAAAGAAATTCCCTATTGCATTGAGACTTTCTATCAGAAACAAGGGTGAATCCAATCCTATTTTAAAAAGTTTTGATAAGACAACACTTTCCTTTAACCCCTTCCTTCTCTCCTACATTCCCCAAAATGTTTGGCAAAAATAAGCAAAATCTAAACAAGTTCTTATCTTAAGCTTGACAGATGAAAAATCACTTTCAGAAGCTACTTATCACACAAGAATAGAAGCTAGTTCACTTAAGTTTCACTTAAGTTCCACATAAAACCACAAAAGACCATCTGCCATCTTCCTGCTGTCCTTTTGCTCTGCAAGAGCAGAGCACTGCATACCTACTAAAGTTGGCAAGTCGTAGTGCTGGGTGAGGGATTCCTAATGTCAACTTCATTCATTAAAAATCCACGTTCCTTCTTTGAAAGTCTTCCAGCCTGAGCCCCACATGAGGTAGAGACTCAAGGAAAAATTAGTCTGCAGAGGATCCTGAATCCCATCCTTAGCAGAGCTGCAGTGAGAACAGGCAGTATTTAACAACTGGAGGGTGTTCAAGCTGTTTTCAGCATTTGAAGACATTTAATGGTGTTCTAGGCAGGGAAAAAAGTAAAATACTAGTATGTAGTGTGATTTGTATGGCCTATGTGTGGCACCATGACATTTAGGGACAACAGGGCTAAAAGAAAAGAAAAGTATATGATAAATTAGACTTATTTCTGTAGTAATAGAAATCTATAGTAACATAGATTTAACGTAGCGCAACATTTATTAACAAATTCAATGTTTAATAAAAATGTTAAGGGCTTTTTTTCCACTCTAAGTAAAGGTGGGGGGCAAAGAAAAAGGCTACCTCTCTCCTATACTTCTGTGCTCTCTTATTGCCAACATCTCAATCTCCACTGGGCACACATAGATCTTGTCTACCCACAGCATAAATACAAAGCAGTGCAACAGAAGAATTAAAATTAACAGATACATCCGAGGAGCAAAACCAGCTAACAAATGTATCTTTATAGGCTTCTGTAAGAGAACAAGATTTTTATCAGAAATGCTGTTTTTCAGAGGACACCAGGATAATTTTCTCCTAATAAATCTCCATCTTATTGAGAGCAACTAAAGTTCTGCCAGTCAGAGGGAATCTCCCAAGGGTATGTCTTACGCAGCTCTCCTACCACTGGATTAGATGTATGCACACGATTTCAAATACAGTGAGACCAGAGTACCTCTGAAAGTGTGTTTGGGTATTAAAAACACACAACAGTGGTAGAAGTTTGCCTTGTTTTAAAAAAGATTCACTACTTTGTTTATTGCAGTTTTTTCCCTGAATTCAGAGGAAATGAGCGTGCATAATTCTATATTCCCTGGAAGACAAAAGGCAAACATTGGTCTAAACAGTTTGTGGTGTTGTTTTGCAATTTTCATGAATCAAGGCTTATTTTTTTACTGCATCACCTATAATATCTTATAAATCTCTCTCCTTTCCCTTTAAAAATATTTAGAGGGAAAAAAAGAACCCTGTGTCATAGGGTATTAGCTGATTAGTTCATTCAAACAGTGCTAATTATAGGTTTAATTGCTTAAATGTGAAAGTCATTTATTTAAATTAGCTGCATCAAACATACAGTGTGCTCAAAACCTGAAACATTTTGGTACTGAGAACCAGGGTTATATTCTGTAAACAGAACATGCAAAATATAAGATGAGAAACAATGTGCCTCTATGTACTGATTGGCAAACTCATTTAAACCCCAAACTCCCTCCTCCCCTGCCTCTGGGGTCGGAGAACAGCCTCATTTGAACAATGACTAATGGAATGCACTGAAATGTGCGGAGGGTTGAAAGGAGAAATACTATTCAAGCCAACAAACTCATTTCATTTGTGATTTAGAGGGGCGCTGCACCTTTCCCCTGAACTCCTCCTGAGAAAGAATGGATAGGCATCTCAAGGTTATGTAAAAATGGGTATTTCGGGTGGAAAACTATATTGGTTTTTAAAATAATGAATGAAGAAATAAATAAAGGTTTGTTATGTCATAAAAAAACTGCAGGGAAAAGATGTTTGCACCACAACAAAAAGGTAGTCAGAGCTGTAGTGGCTATAGCAATGACAGAGAGAGTATGCTTGTGAATTAAAAAATATGCTGTATTAAATACACAATGTGCGAACTATGATCAGAGTGCAAAAGATGGGCTCAGCTTTTAAATTTGAGGAGAAAAAAAGGAAGAAAAATAAGAGAATTTTAAAGAAGAGAAAACATTAGATAATTAACACGTCGAAGCACGCCTACTGCCAATCCCTCCATCTTCCTGTGTTGACAAAGGAATGCATCTATATATATAGATAGCTGTTTATTTTTTAAGAAAGATTATATATATGTTTTTTTAAGAAACAAAGAGATTCAGAAGAGCTAGATTCCCCAGACATATCAGTTTTTGTGTTCTGTATCTCTGCTTGGTCTGTAATCAAGTTGTATCTGAATGTTATTGCATTTTTCTAAACCTTCAAGTTGCTATTAAGCCCCAGTATTCTGAACAACATTATGGAAGTAAACACAGCAGCAGCGGCAAAGGCTGGTGGATGCAGAAAGCTCCTCTTAATTTAATAAGGGGTTTTAAACCGAACACTATGCACCATTGACTATGCAGGAAAGCTATTTTTTGCTGCAAAATTTCCCAGCTCATGAATATCCTTGTATGCTTCTCTGTGCACAGCCTCTCTCTGTGCCCCCTTTTCCTGCTGAGAGGGTCATATGGCCACAGGAGAGCCTGACCCCCTGTTTACATTTCACTGTGCAGATTACACAGTGAAGAATAATACTACAGCTGGTTACTGCTTACAATTATTTAATTTTTAAAAACCCAATAAACCAGCACTTTAAAAGCTGAATTTATATAAATCCATCTGTCTCTGTGTCTCTTTTTCTTTCTCCACATGCAACTTGCTATTTATTTTTTACTTGTGAATTTGCTATATTCATTCATTACAAGCTCAGAGCTTCCTTTTTGGGTGGGGATAATCGTCATGCTTTTGCTCCATGCAATGCAGAGCCTTAACGTGGAAAGATTAGAAAGTTAAAATTGTTTGGAAAACATTACGGTCCTATTTTTGCAAGCAAAGTAAGGCAGGGAGAAGGTACAATCCTAACATCATGCAGCAGTCAGTGACAGGGGAAGCCATATGCCCCCATGCTCGCGGCTGAGCCAACAGTTTCATCTCCAATTTTATAGACCCTTACCCTCCTGGCACGCAGTAGTGCCCCTGCAGAGAAGTAGATTTGAGGATGGCTAAGCAAAACTGTAGTTAAACATAATAACCCAAGCAAAAAAAAGCACCAAAAAGGTAGTATGGCAAATTTAGAAAGTCCTGGGTAGACTTTGCCAAGATTAAGTCTAAATTGAGTGGATTTCCAATGTGATCAGGGAACAGCATGTTAAGGGAGAGAGTTAGAGACATATCCTCAGGGGATTTATGTGGTTATACCTCCAGATGATCCCGGGGCAGTTGGAAAATGAGATACAAAGGGCTCTATTCTGCCCTCATTTGCACAGCACTTAACTCTGATTTTCATGCCATTTAAACAAGAATGTCATGAAAAGTGTCTCGATCATTGAAAATGTTGCCAAATACATATTCTCCCCTCAAGATTACTGCATACAATTCAGATCATGGGACATTTACATTAGTAGAGCTGGCCTTTAGAAAAGAGGTACAGGCTTTAAAATAGAGGTTGTAATCTGAATTGGCCTGATTCTCAGTTACTTAGCCAATATAACCATCTAAATGGTTTCTTTAGCAGTTTTACATTTGCATTTGCCAGAGCAAACTGGTATCTGTATACTAGACATACTTCATATAAATGTCCGGGATACACAAGAAGTGCTCAGAATGCCATCATTTAAGACTATCATCTAATTTGCTAATATATGTAAAATATGTGTAGCCAGTTAGATGCAGGAACGGGGTGCATCACATCTTCCGTTCATTGTATGATATTGTAGTAATATGTCTCCTCATTCTTAGGTGTTTTAAAAGCTTAGCATTTCCCAGTTTCAGAGAGTTATGTTGCCCTCTGGATAAAAGATGCAGAAATACATGGCAATGCTGACTTTTTGAAGGAGAACTATTACACAATGTAGTAAATACACGGTATGTTAGCCCGCACTTAGCTCTGCTGTTACATGTTATGAACAGGCCTGTTTTATCTTATTCCTATTGTTATAATCCTCAGCCACTTAAATGATCATGAGACAGTCAGCTCAAAGGTGTTAGGGTATGTTATTATACTTATGGTTGTGTTTCAGTTATTGACTTTCTCATCTCCTTATTAAACACAATACTTAAATTAAGGTGTGATACCAACAGGTGTGGTCCTGTTCTGCATAGGGCTGTACTTTAAAAAAGCCCATCAGATTCTGTGAAGGCTCCTTCTACAGTTATTCTAGAAAATCATAGACAACTATGAATGCAAAAGGCAAAATGAGTTCAGAAGTTTCTTTTCCACCTTTTATTGACACTTCCTGAGACCTAGTTGGTATTGAATTTAAGATGCCAGATAAAGGGGCCCAGCAAAAGAATCCAGCAAGTTCCCTTGCCCAGCTTTATATATTTGCTTTACTGTCTTTAGATATAGTAGACTGACCCAATGGATGCGCATTTCTCTGAAACTGGCTCAGGCTCAGCTTGAAACTAAGCAAAACCTCTCATTTATGAAGTAGGAATAAGAGGCAAGGCTCAGACTCATGCTCAGGACATGAGGAGGAGTCTTTAATTAATCAAGAACCTCTTCAATACACACTTTGGAGTATTTCAGTTTGTGACTAGTTTTTTTAAGTTTGTTGCATATTTGGCCACTGAATCATGTTATGTTTGGGAAACAGACAAAGATAATGCAGCAGAACTCAGTATGTTACAGCAACAGTGAAGCATTTTTGTACCCCTCTGTTTTCAATCTCTATGAGTAACGCAGCAAATAGACTGTATGATGCATTATAAATTACATGCTACATAATAGTAATCATTATCACTAACCAAATGATATAGAACATAACAAGAAATACTAGCAAATATTCAGTGAAAGCCAACTTTGAAATTATGTGTCAATTTATTCTAGGAGTTAGTCCTAAAACAAAAGAACAGAGAAAAAGATCATGTAGTCTACCTATAATCAAAACAAAACACATAAATTCTGTTAAATAAGGTCTAAAACTGAACACCCGAAGATCTATTTTGTTGCCAGATTTTGAGTAGTGTGTGTACTTAGGAAATTAAAAGCATGTTTGAAAAAATGAATGGACAGGTGTAAAAAAGGCAAAATTCCTACACTGTTATTTCTTCTGTAGCCTATAGGCTGAACTTTGTGGGAATGTTCAGTGAACACACCCTTTTCTTAAGAATTCTCGTTGTGCTCTTCAGACTAAAAAAATGTATATATATGTCAAAGTAAAAATAAGGCCCACAGAGAAGAGAGGAGGCATTAGCTTTTCTTTCCCAATCTCAATTAATTTTCAATTTGAATTTGCTGTGAGTACTGTGGGAGAGATTAGAGAGGGATTCCAGCTGCAGCGCTTTTCCCTGCAAGACACCTTTCTGCATGATATAAAATGACCAAAAGATGGTGTAGGTTTGGAGGGAACATACAGTCTTTTCCACATATTGTCTAAGAATTTAGGACTCATGTCTCAATTTCCAGAAACTTTTTCGTTTATAGAAAAGTTGGTAAAAACCAAGGCTAGAAAGGGAGTCTAGTACTACTTTCTTAGTCAGTGAGTACTGACTTGATTTTTATATCTCTAAACGTTATTAACTTTACTGACATCAAGGAAGGCTCATACCCTTAACACAATATAAAGAAAAAAGGTATCTGGCTGCACTGGCCTCGTGTTTCATTGTACTATCACATCACAAGCTGCTGAACTGATAGAAGAAATCACATATCCCCTACAAAAGAGAGAAGAGAAACGTATATATAACAGTCTTTGAAAGTTCTGTAGATGCACATTAGGCACTGACTGCATTTTGCTGGCACAATACACAGCACTCTGACAGCAAAGGCACAAACTCATGCGTCTTTAGCAAAGACAATAGAGAATACGGGATGTAAAGTTGCCATTAGGGAGCACAAGTGAATAAGGAGTAGTGTCTCTGATGGGATCTGCCTTTGAATTTTTAAAGCATGATAATGTAACCAGAGCAGCAGCTATTCTCTTCAGCCATATTGAGCACAGGTAGGGTGGTCATTCCTAAAAATATAGAATCATAGAATCATTAATAGCTTGCCTCACTCAATTCTTCCCTCAAATACTTGCAAAAAGAAAAAAACCAAAACAAACCCCCAATATTACCATAACTATTGCCACTGAAAAGAATTGCACCATGCTGAGAATGTAGCTGTCACAAGAAAAACAGTTTTGTTCTTCCCTAATAGCACTATAGAAGAGTATTTCTGCACGTCTATAATCCTTTGGGGCTAGAGAAGGGCTAACACTTCTGCTTTCTGCTTACAGCCAGGGATGCTGGGGCTTAGGATGAGTTTCAAACACCCAGCTTCAGACAGGCAAAGACTGCTCCATTTGACTTTTTATCAAACTGACTGAGACCTAGATATGCATATTTTCCCTCTCAAGTAGGGACACGAATCATGGATGGAGGGAGATAACTACTGGCATCCAAAATTCTCCTGTAATGATAGGAAATGGAGGACATAAGAGATAGGACAAAGAGGGACACACACACACACACACACACACATACACACACACATGACTACAAGGGGGATGGGGCTTGAGGTTTTTTTTCCCCTGAAATATCTATCACAAATGTGGAACACAAGCCAAATATTAATTAGATAAATTCTTAGGTATTGTGATTGTCTTGGTTATGTGTGTGTGTATATATATATATATATATGATCTCCAGAGGTTTCTTCCAACTCTAACAATTCTGTAATTCCGTGATATACTTAATTTAACAGGAGCCATTAGGAGCCATATCATTATTAAGGGCCTCCGTGTTCCTGTAAATACAACTAAAAGCATGATCCCAGGGTTATGGCATATATCTCAAGAGCTCCATGTGCATACATGCTATTTCAAAAATTCCATGAGTTTTACCTCCAGGTATAACCTTTCACAAACACTGGACAAACGTGTGCATGTAGGTGGTAGCACTTCAGTGGAATTGGTAGATTTCAGATAATCTAATGGTGTAACATGATATGTCTTTTCTATTTAATGTGTTGTGAAAAATCTAAACATAGTTAAGATTTTTATTTTATTACTTTCATTTTCCCTTTCTTCCAATGTTCTTTCAGTAATATGAGCACTGAAAGCTGAACAAAACCCATAATGTGATGTTTAAAACAGTTACCATTTTTCAGGAGTATATTTTTAGGAGGTGGTAGAGATTGAGAGATTGTTTTCTAAATTAAGAGTCCAAGATTTATGGGCAATTTGAGTGGTACCTGGAAAATCGAAGGAGTGGGAAGGAGAGAAAGAAGTAATGGTGTTGTATTCCAAGGCAGAAATAAAAAGCTTTTGTTGTCAAATTCTTATTACCAGGATTTAGTACTTTTTCTTATTTATTTGAGCAAATACTTAAACCTGTTCATCTCAGTCTTGAAATACAGCTGGAAAAAGCCTAGGTAGGCTATCAGCTTGACCACTAGTCCCTGATGAGGTAGCAAGAGTAAAAAATGTCACATCCTATGAGTACTGTACTCTGATACCTGAAATTTTGCCATGAGCATGGAGTGGCATGGTGTACTAGTTAAAACACAAGTCTTACAACCTCAAGTATAAAGGTGAAGTAAATATGTTACAAAATCCAAGGAAATATGGACACAAGGTTCAGGTTGCCTATATCTCCGTTCTCCCTGTACCCGCGCATTCAAATTGAAGGAGTCTGGGCTAGAAGCTGACTTCAGGGCTGGACCTTCTTCTCCCAAAAGTAATCTAGAGCTGGTCTGTTGGTTCTGCAGAGGTTCCTGTGACACACTGAGTGTGTACAGGGGAGCACAATCATGCAGGAAGCACCATCACTAATTCTGTGTGTTCTCTCATTTGCTCCACATGGAAAAATGCATATTGTTAAGTATTTACATTAGAGAGAATGGGGTCAAAAAAGAGTGCTTTGCAACTGGAGCAGAAGGCAGTGAGGTCTGTGGGGATTTTTTTAAATTTCCGGAATTCAGTCCAGTGTGAGGTCAGCCATGAAGAAAGTTATCCTCTCCACAGGGATGAGGTTCCCTTCTAATACAGAGCCCTCAATTTTTCGTAGAAGTTTGGTGAGCAACAAATCCCTTCCACAACTTTTTATATATCCTGGGCAAGGCAAGGAAGTATGCCTTCTTTGGCAAACAAGGCACTGCAGTATACAACGGAATATAAGCAACAGCTCCCTGAATCTTATTTAAAATCTAAGCAGAAGCATCAGATGACAGATCTGACGTGCTCACAGTAGGTTGCCCTGTTGAAAATACACGTCTTTTAAGAAGTCTCTATTCTCCAAGGCTGTTGTTGAAGACAACATAATGGGTTTCCTACATGTTAAAGTTCATACAAGAGTAACAAATGTACAAGTATCTAAGTGTAGATCCTTAGCTGGGGATGACAGCCAGTATTTAATGCATAAACTGTATTCTGGGAATTTAGCAACTGCAAGGGATTCAATTGTGATGTCCACCTGCAGCCCAAGTTCACCAGGTCCAGGATGTACACAGGAAAGTAGAGAGGGCACACGTTTAGATGTTGGCACGACAGAAGTCCAACACCCTAGATAGTCCATCCTGGGGATCTGGGCTGTTTTCTGCCTTTCTGGGAAGCAGATAAGGCAGAGCACCTTGGGACCATATCAGAAAATCAAGCCTGCATGCATGATATTTTCTTTCAAAATTACAAATTTAGTAGTGTGGAATGGATGCCTTCAGGATGCTATTATTTTTGGCCAAATTTATTGTTAACTTAGAATAATCACTCACCCAACAGGCCCCCAGTGTTGCTAACATCCAACATTCTGCTTTTGTCCTTCTTTCCCATGTAATTTTTCCTAAAAATAGTCTCTCATCAAGTTAGTAAAACCTGGTCATCGCCACTCAAATTCCATGAAAATGAATATAGCTTTTTTTGAAATCAACTAACTGTTTCCTCATTTTTTCATGCTTCAATTTTCAGCTTTCCTTTAAATTCACATTCCATGCCTGGTGCATTTTAAATCAAAGACTTTATATTTAATAGATTATTATCTCTAGCAGTCTTGTTATTTGTTCAAAAGTTGTCAAAAAAATTACATAGATATTTCTTGAGGAAAAAGAACCAAAGTTTATTTCTTTTAAGATAAAAAACTTCAGCCATTTTAAGACATCCATCCAATGTCATACTTATGTCACACAATGTGAATCTCTTTTCATAGTGTTTTAAGTGTAAAAATCTAATTTTAACAAAGTTTAAATAATTTATTTTACTTTACATATATCTATTTTAGAATTTAAATATAAAATATTTAATTTTCATTTACTCAGTGTCCAGCAGGAATAAACAGTGTATGAACTGTCTATCGTTGCATCCTAGTAAAAATCTCATCAAAAAACACTATTTTCAGATTTTTAAGGGAACATTTCTTCTGAACAGTTGAAGTTGATAATTTACCTGGATCCTGGAAACTAACAAAGAGGAAAGAATTCATCTGTAATATGTAAAATAGTGCTAAAAACCGGTTACACGCAACCTATTTATTACTTATCCCCGTATTTGGGCAAATACATTCAACTGCATTTCACTCATAGAGTATAATTTGTATTAAACATATCTTCATGCCTACCCTTGTAGGCAGAGCAAATGCCTTGCAGTGGTGCAATCTGACAATGTTACAGCATGAATAGTCACAAACAACCCCCACGAACAAGCTGCCAGCAGTTGCCCTCGTTTCCTGTCAGTTTTAGAAATGTGTTTTATGGCAGTAGCAACAACTGTCTATTTCTTTTAGCTGATCCACATAATGTATTACTGGATAATTAGGGAATAGGTCCTTATAATGTCACAGATGAAGTTACTAAACAGCTCCATTTACTGTTCAGTATAGTTAAAATTTTAGTACTCCTGATATGGTACCAAATAGGCTTAAAAAACTGGACAGCTGGAAAGAGGCAGACTCTTTTTGTTTGGCTATTTTACAAGCTTCAATTAAATATCTGCGGTTGAAGCACTCTCATAAAAAATCATAAAATTCTTCTACAATAGGAAAGAGAACCAAAATAATGTGGGGGTTTTTTTTTCAAGAAGAAGTTGCTGAAAAGTTTATACTAATTAAAACCAATCCAAAATACCTACTTTTTTACAGCTGTGGGGATTGCGGGAAGAGGAACAGAGACTGGAAGACAGGAAATAGCATCTTACATGCACACGTACGCACACTGCACACCCAGCACTACGAATCCTAGCTGCGGGGCAGCGCACATACTACCATTAGTGCCACAGGTATGCATGGCATATATGCCCTTACTGAGCAGTCCCCTCTGTTGGAACAAAAAAGAAGATGGGTGCCAGTTCATGTGGGGAAGTGGATTAAGCTGGAACTGTTACAGGAATTCTTGCTGTGTACTCTGTGTCCCACCTCTCTCAGTAGTTGGTATCCCCAGAGCAAGGGCACACAGAAGTTTCATAATCTTCAACCAACTTTTTCATCTGAACCATAATAGGAGAATTTTTTTTATACAAGATCTTGCTGTACAATTAGATAAAAGCAGCAAATGTGAAGGCTAATACCAGAAATAAAATAGGTTTAAACCTATAAGACATAGTCAGTCATCTTCGCTCATCCCAAAAGGATTTTGCCGTTCTTGTGTTCTAGCTTCAAAAGAGAACTATAAAGCCTCTGTTCTTACACAGCCAGTGAAAACTGTTTTGGAGCATCTAGTTAAGAAGCCTGGATATCAGAAAAGACTGATAAATTATCTTAAGCCCAGGTTCTTGGCCCTGGTTTGTATTTGACAAGCCCAGAGAGCAGGAACTATTACAAGGTGGAAACTGCTTTTCTTCCTGTACCTGAACTGGTGAAGTTTACTTACTTTGTGTAACTCGTGAGAAGTTTAATTGCAGAGCAAGCTTTTTTAATTCTAGCTCCGTGTTTTTGCTATCACTTGTCTTTGCTGAGATTGTTCCTGGCCAGGTGAAATGGTGGGAAAAGTGTTCTCAGTGAATAGTAAACTTGCTGCAGAATGCGGTGGGGAAACATATGGGTTTTCTCACAAAGATCTGAAAGAAATATTTGTGTCTTAAACTGTTGATTATTCATTTTCAAAATAGCTCTTTTGCTTTGACATGTCTTTTGAAGGAGTTACATAAGTCAAAATGAAATTAAATGTTTTATCTCAGGATCATCTAGCAGTTTTAGTTATTTGTTTCCCTAAAAAGCAGACAAATTTTTGTTTGAATCCTGGAACAGATCTCAGTTATTTTCCTAGCCCTGTTATAACCTTACAGTCATTTCCAGTGAGAAGAAATCCAGCAACCCAACTAAGAATACAAAGACAATCTATAACCAGACTGGAAAAGAGGATGTAGACAAATAATTTTATGTATTCCCAATGCTCTGTTTTGCCACTAGAATATCAAACACTGCACTAGAAATAAAGAACAGGGAATACAGATCACAGTACTGTACTGAGGAAAGATGTCCCCCCACTAATCTCTGGCATAAAGGACCAGCCAAACCTGAGCATTCAGAGATATGAATGGGAAGATTTGTAGAAAGATAGCAAACTATGTTCTGTTGTAAAATAAATGACACTCATCCTCTACCAAATTGCCAACATGTCATTCTTAATTTGCTGTCTAGTTTTATTCTATATGTATATCAGACCTCTTTCACTGATATGTGTAGAACCCAGGACAAAAATAATATTAAATGCAGAAGGCGTGAACTTGAAATTCTATTTCTATTGTGGTAGTTTACCTGCCCAATTGTGTTTGGGGAACTTTATGACTAAGTTATCGTCGTCGAGCTATAAGAGCTCAAGATTGCTGTAGGATTTCCAAAATCTTAGACTTTGTCAAAAACTTCATTGTATATCTTTTGAAGAGTCTCACTGTCAAGCATCAACACAAAGGTAATTTCAAATTTGTACACACATCTTCTGTAGGACAAAATCAAACCTCCAGTGACCATAGGCTGTGAGTAACTTGAGCGAATCTGCTCTAAAATATGTGATGGAAATGAAAATGAAAATAGTAAAACTATATAAGGAAAGGATGTTGTTAAATGTCCATTAGATTTAGGAGTGTTTGCTTTCCTTATGTCTCTGACACTGGTTTAAAGTGGGCCAAATCCAAATATAGAGGCATATGCCTTCTGGAGAATTCTCTGCCTTCAGAGAATTTGCTAATGGGAAAGCTTTAAGAGCTGTTGATTTAGTCCTTGAATTTGGAATTGATGTATCTGCCCTTTGCATCTTTAAGATGTTGCACAAACTACCTTAATTACTAAATAAAACAGTTCAGATCTCAGAGGAGAATTACTATGTATTTGGCAAAAGGAAAGGGAATCTCATGAAGCAATCTAAATGCCTTCAGGTAATGCAAGTTCAATTGCCAGTGAGGTACGTGCATCCAATTCAGAGCAAATTTTGGGCCCATTTGATGCAACTAAGTATTAATTATTTCATTTTCCCCCCCAGTAGATCAGTATATTAAAGAAAAAAAAAAGCTGCACAATGATGTAGAACCTGCCCATCTGCCCCAAAATAAATGAGACTGTAGTTAGTCAAGCATAGTCTATTCTTCTTCCCTTAAATAGTGTGATGCTAGAAAATGATCATGATCAGACTATTTCTCAACAAACTTCCACAAAATACTGCAGAACACAGTGGCATGAACCAGAACACTTCACTGTTAAAACTGTCAGTGGGGTAGGAAACCCATAACTACCTTCTGAAAGAGTCCTGTAAAGAAGGATTACATGGTGGTTTCTTTGGAAGCAAGTAGTTTCAGACTTCCCATGTGAAGACTGATGCCTGAAAACAAGCTGACTGCAGAGCCCCCCTGCTCAGGAGTTCTGTAGAACATGATAAATGCTGTGGTATTGGTGATGGAACCAGCAAATGTACCTAACAATAACAGATTCCACTTCAGCCGAGCAGCATTACCCCATTGTGAAAAATGTAACAGGGCACAAAATGCCTCTACTCAACAGATTGAAAATCCACAATGCTTCCTTTCCACCAGCTTTTTCTACAGAAAGTGCATGGGAGACAAATGCCTGCTTAACCATAAAATTAGCTTCACCAAAACAAATGAACTTACTCAGGTATTTAAAAAGCAAGAGAAGTTTTAAATTCTCTCCTAAACTCCTTAAGCTTCCTGGACAGTTACACACATTTTTTTTTTTCTTCCAAGAGAGCTCTTTTGAATTCTTTATTGCTGTCAGTTCCCTTTTATTTCAGAAGTGAAGCTGTGACAGGGCGTGGGAGCCCTGCGACAGGAGGTTGTGCAGGCAAATCGATCGCTACAGACACGCCAAAGTGCCTGCTGCCGACTCCGGAGCAGCCTCGAGGGCCCGCGGTCACCCGGCCACTGAAGGCAGGGAGCCATCCGCGTGTACCTTCCCTTTGGATGCTGAGCAGCAAACACACTAAAGCAGCCAAATCTCACTTCCCCCCTCCCCCCAGTATTGGTAAGGAATGTGCAGTATCTGTTTTTAAAATGCAAATTAACCTGGTTTTGTTTTGGGGTTTTTTTGTTTGGTTAGTTTGGGGGTTTGTTGTTTTTTGGGGTTTTTTTTTGCCCACAGAGTTTCTTGAAAAGGTGAAAAAAAGATCATAAATTACTACACAGATCATTTAATACCTACAGTAATTTTTTATCTCTGTTCTCATTATGCCTGTTTGTGTGTTGGCCTGAAAAGTTGCAAAGCTGAGTATTTGACAAAGGAAGATGAGGCAGGGCCGGTCTGCAGGGACAGACAACACTTGGCAGCACAGTGCTATAGAGGAGAGGAAGCATGCAGGGCCAGGATTTTCTTTTTATAGGTTGGTATCTGGAACCTCATTTATCCTAAGGTACATTGGTTTGCTTGCTTGTACATTTATTGAATGTATCTTAGTCTAGTGAAAAACCACCGTGATGTTCCCAAAGCTGCCCCACTGGGTTCTGCAGGAATCCATCCTGGCAGACAGATCTGCAGACTTGGAGGAAGTTCAAGTATTTTCCAGTATATCAACAAATATGACAAGAAATCCCACTATATTCTGAGTGATACCATAATAATAAGTGAGGAAGAAAGTAGCAACATTAGATAATCCCCATAGAAGACTAACTCTTTGATCTCCAGCATTTACATGCATGCCTTTACACTTTGTACATTGTAAGCATTTGATTTCTTACCAACAAAATATAGCTACAAACTCCTCTTGAATGTTCCAGAAATAAAATTCTCCTTGATCCAGTTATATGCTTTCTAAATAGTAAGAGAGAAAACTGAGGCCTCAGATGACCATGATGAGTAAATGAACAAGTTATCATACAAATGCCAAGAACTAATAATGTCTATTTAGTTTAGCTGCTTCTAAATATTAAGGCAATTATAGTTCTGCTTTTTCTGTGAGTCAGTGCATTATCACAATTTTAATACTTTATCTCCAAACATACAGGCAAGCCTGACACCGGTGCCTGTGTAGATGGGAGCATTAATAAAAACATTTTCATTGCCCCATTTCTGTCTCTGATGGTAACTAAACATAATTTTAACCAAAATAAATTTTGCATCAATTCATGTGAATAAAATCCATTCTCCCTTGTGCCCTTGACCTCTGTAGGCCTAGAACCTTTCGATTTTATTCTGTCCAGGAAATATTCACATACTTGAGCAAATGTGAGATAATGAGCTATGACCTCTCGCGATACTGCTTGTCTGGTTACATCAGTGAATTTTCAGCAAGGGAGCTATTTCAATGGGTGTCAGTGTAAAGGAAATGACTCACTAGGCTGGCTTATAGCTGCTTGTAACTACAGAGACTGTTAACTAAATCCTAAATAAATAGAAATGAATAATAGAAAATAAATCATGTTTCATTGCTAGCACTAAAATCTAGTACATGCATTATTAAAATTAAAGAGATGCAAATAGTCAAAAGTCTGTGAGCAACAGAGTTTTTTTAAATAAAAGAACTGAAATTTTTGATAATCATCAAGAAGAGAGAAGAAGAAACAAAGAGAGAGAAAAAGCCAAAACGAAGACATTTTACGGGCTGTAGTGCCGGAGTCATTCTTTCATAGGCTTTACATCACAGAAAGCTCAGATTCAGAAGACGTTGAAAATGTATGTCTCCAGTATACACCCATCACATTTCAAGATTTCAAGCAGGGTTTATTCATGGTTGGGAGCAGCAGTGCTAAAAGGAAGCAGTTAGAACCAGGACACATTCCTGGGACATTATAATGCATATTATGCATTGTCTCAGCTTGACTGTGAACAATGCACTTGAAAATGAACATCAGCTAATTAGTTGCATACCATAGAGGAGGTTTGAGCCTATTTCATTTACTGCACAAACGATTTCAGACTTTTTTCTTCAGCTCAGAAGAGCTCAGAAGAGGAATAGCCCTCCACTCCTTTCTTGGATGCAGAATTTTACATGTGACATGGCGATGCAATCTGGAAGAAAACAGAAACCCTGGAAAGCCACAGACATAAAAATAGAGATAAGAGAATTTTAGCTTCTTTTCTGCTTAAGCAAGTGTTTGAGAAACTGAAATCTGGATCTTGCTAAAGAAGTTTGCATCCACACCACAAATGGCATTGCAATGTAGACACACACCAGGCAGCTGAAAAAAAAAAAAAAAGGCAGCTCACTCTGGTAGCACATAGTCTTTAATTATAACATCATGCAGCTTAGCTGCTGATCCATATGGATACTCCACACTGTGGAATTGTGTGCTGCTGTGGGTCCTCAAATTCATCTCTCTGAGCAAACTCACCTAAACCAATTTAATAGCTTTATATTGCAGTGAAATCTGCAATAGATGTACCCCAAGCTTGTGCTTTTCTATGCTAAACTCCTGTCAACCCCTTTCAAATGTTGCTACCATTTTTGAAATATAAGTACTCCAGTTTCCCCTCTGACAGACCACAAAAAGGACAACAGCAGTCTTCTGCCAGCTCTGTGCAACAGCTCGCCTAAGAGGCGGCTGGCTACTGGGAAGCTCTGTGAGCACCACAATATAAATGTAATGAAATGACAAGGTTCTGCCATTTCTCATCCTTGTCACTAATTGCATACTGTTACAGCTCTCTCTGAGCCCTGAAACTCCGTGAACACCAGAAATGTGAAAGTTTTAGAAGATGACAAACAGCCTGGGAAAATTGGAGATACAGACTGAGAAGGCATTAAATGGAAATAAATTGTGACTGCAAAAGAGGTCTTTTCCAGTTATTCCTATACCACCATACAACTTCAGCAAAGCATGCAGCAAAGTAATGCTCAGTGGACACAAGTTAAGTAGTTGTTAGCAAGGCCGAGGCGAAGCCTCCACACTCTGTGGTCACCCTGAAGTGACCGCCTAGACCACTTTCCTCACACCTAACAAAGAAACAGAAATGTCTCTCCACATCCTGGTGTGCAAGGTGTGTACCAATGGAACTTGGCTACTAAAGCATGCCTCTTGTTCTCACATGCACACACAGAGCTTTTGAATAAATGGTGCTGAACATCACAGTAATTGTATCAAATGACCCAGCATCTGATTCCATTCATGATTTCAGAAGTTCAGAGAAAGTGATATAGCTAACAACAGCAGTTCAACAAGGCCAGTGTGTGACTGTATGTGATACTGGCACTTCAGGCACATAACAGCATCAGCTTCCTGGAGGATCTTCTGACTCTGCACTTGAACTTTCTTCCCCCCCCCCCCCATTTCATTTATTGGGTGATGAATGAAACACAAAAATTAAATTCTGGGAAAAAAAATTAACTATTGCTGAAATATGTCTCCATGGACCAAATATGAGCACAACATTTATGTCACTGATCATCAGCTATGAAGGGATGTTACTGACAGCTGTGGAGGTGTAGTTAGGGACAGGGGTCTCCAAACAAAAGGAAATGCTTTTTTTGCTGAAGTGAGTTCCCATACAATTCTTTGGGCAAACTCCTTGGACAATTACATTACTTTCGCCTCAAAAGGAGCTTTCTGTCAATCAGAACAGTGTTTCCTCAAGAGTAGTTGTACAACATGTAAAATGTAAGCTCTTTCTAGCTTTGTTTGTAATTTATGTATTTGAAGGGCAAAAAATACTTATATGTAATGAATTTCAAAATTCTCTTCCTACTCCTAACACTAGGGTACAGTCTGATATCAGAGCTATGCCACTATTTTTTTCCTCAGGAATGACAGTACATTCTAGTTGTCTGATATTTTGTAGTTCTCTAAAACAAAATCTTTCAAATACAGAAAATAACATCTGAATTTCTTTTCCTTTCTTTTCTCTCCCTTTGCTAATGCTCTCATTTCTGTTGTCATGAGAATATAAACACTAAACCCCCTGGAGTGAACCTTCCTGGCACCTTTTTTGATACATGGATTGGACATTTCTTACTCTCTATCATTTAATCTCTGAAACAGTTTGTTAAGTTTTCCTCCAAAGGAATGTCTTTATTGATTGTTTCTATGGCTGTGAAACATATTTTTTATATTAACAGAAATGTTTGCATTTTGTCTTTGTAAGTTCAGACTTAGAACTCTAGGAACAGAATTTTATTTTTTTCTTCCACCTAATGTCTATATTAAGGATCTCCTAACCTTTAAGGCAAGCAGTTTCAAATCAATTGTGTTGTTTCTCAAAAGGGAGGCTAGGGAAGAATTAAGAATCCAAGTTAGATTCTATTTATTCTTTCACTATCACTGACACATTTCCAAGTGCTCGGCTAGGAAAAGTCCAGACAGAATGAACAGAAGATTGTAATTGAGGAGTCTAAATCAGAAAAAATAAAGACAGGCACTGTGTAAGAATAATAAAAACAACTTCTAACCAACCATGATTTAGCTGTTGTAGTAGTGTTGTAGTGTACATGACAAATAACTCATAAATATCTAGTAGAGTTCAAAAGAAGTGATAGAAATAGAACACCAACAATATTATCTGTTGCATACTGATGGAATGAGAGAACTGGAAAGTAAAATATTGACTATATTTTTCTTAATTGTTTATGTTGGATAGGAAGTTAGCTAAGGTCTCAAGAAGAATTTTTCCCATATAAAGAAGTCTTAAGGATTTCAGAGAGTTATGCTTGCCTGTTACATTCTAATCACTAGAGATTAACAGTACTGATATTCATTAAAGAGAATTCAAATAAGTTTCCTTGAAGTAAGGAATGAAGGACTGGACTCATGATCCATCTCTTTGAAAAAAATCCTGACAAAAAAGCAGTTTAGGTTTACCACCTGTGATCTTTACATCCTCTGTAATTATGTCAAGCAGAACACACCTTATTTGAGAGTTTGTTGTTGTTGTCAGAACATGGCTTAATGCTATCACTAGCTCTTCCCTAAGGAGAAGACAAAGGAAAAGTGAAGAAAGCAATGACTTTTGCAATGTTTCTGTCAATTATACAGCGACTTAGATTAAATCAGTTATTTTCAAAATTAAGGATTTGGGGGGTGAGGTCCAAAGTGACAATGCTCACTCCACTGCAACCAGCTGGGGAGTAAGTCAGGCTAACCAGAGCCAAGTGTTCCTTAGCTGTGCCCTGAGATGAAAACCAAAAGACAAACCACCTCAAGTGTATGTACACCAATGCATGAAGCCTGGAATTGGAACTCCGTAGCCAGTCAGAAATTCATGGTATAATAGGAATAACTTAAACACTTGACAACTCACATGACTCTGGGATCATGGTGGATGGCTATAAGCTGTTTCGTAAAGGCAGGCAGGGAAGAAGAGGAGGAGTCTTGCCCTATGTTAAATACAGCCTTGAATGTAATGTACAGAAGTCAACTGTGGTGATTGGGGAAGCCCTATTGAGTGACTCTGAGTCAAAATGAGGTGAGTTGTTTCCAAGGTGGTTCTTACAGTAGGCATTTGCTACTGACCTCGAAACCAAGAGGAACAGGCTAACAAAACAATATTTGGATCACTTAAGCAATCTTCGGGTCAGCAAAACTTTGTTCTTATGGGTGACTTCAACAACTCAGACTTTTGTTGGAAGAACAGTACAGGAGCTCAAAACCAAAACCATGGATGGAAAAGCAAACATTTTTTAATATCTGCTGAGAACCACAAGGGCACTGCCAGGGTGTACAGAGATGCAGTTAGAAAAGCAAAAGTTCAGCTTGAATTTAAATTGGTCAGAGGTGTCAAAAACCACAAGAAAGGGTTCTTCAGGTACGGAAACAACAAGCAGACACAGAAGGAAACTATTGGCTTGCTGTTAAACAGGAGAGATGAATTAGTCACCAACCATGCTCAAATGGCAGAAGTTCTCAACACCTTCTTCACCTCTGTCTTTACCAGCACTGTTGAGCCTCACGCCTTGGGAACGAAAATCCAGGATGATACACAGACCCACAGTCAGTGAAGGAAGGCTCAGTATGTGAGCTATTACAGGGCCCTGACCCCTAGAATTTGATGGTACCTGACAGTGTTCACCCGAGGGTGTTATAGAGCTGGATGGTGTTGTTGCAAGTCCAGTCTCAGTCAGTGGTGGCCACTTGAAAAGCATTACAAGAGCAATATGCATGATTCTATATATCCTGCCTGTGAATGGAAAGGAAGATTAATCCAGACCTGGGTGTTAGAAAACAGTTCCCATGTAATCTTAGATAAGCACAGTCCTAGGTACAGAAGTCTGTGGTATCCTTACTGGATAGAGATGTTTTCAGAAGCATTGCTTACTTCAAGTTTAGGCTTTTATAGCACAATATTCAGTAAGTGTAAAAATCTATAGCATGTATATCTGACACACATAAAGTTAGAAAAAAATCCCAATCACAAAACCCAGAAGAAAGCAGGAATAGGGCAAGGTATTTATATTTATCTTCTGTTACCAAGCAAACTCAGAAAAACACTGGGGACGTGAAGAAGTTCATTTTAGCCCCCTCCAAGTACCAGTTGACTTTATAATAATTTCCAAAAAAATAAAAACTTCTTTTCTGGTAAGAATGAGGGCTCCCCAGTGAGAGTTTTAAAGACATTAGTAACATGAAGACATTAGTAACATTTGCAGCCACTTCATTGATTTTTAAAAGAAACCTAAACAGTGCAATTCTGTCAGCTAATTAAAATGGTTCTCTCCAGTTGCACTGAATTTCTTTTGGAGGATCATTAATTTCCCTGCAGCAAATTTTAATACTTTGTTTTAAGGTTTCAGATTGAGGGAAGGAACATTGAGGGGAGACAATTAAGCCATACAGCAACACCAGGTACATAGGAGCACAGACTTTTTGGTACAGCGGGTCAAAGCAAATGCCATTGATTGAGTCAGGACTTGAATGTTTTCTAATGAAAAAGTCCTATAGACTAGTATTTCCGGAAAGAATAATATCATAAACTATACAAATAAAGGAAGTGATATTTATCTTTCCTCTTATGTCACATATTAAAAAGAAATAGTTATGAAGGATAAAGTTTACAGTTCCTCTTACCGACTCGACAGGGGACAGCTTCTGACCCTGTCATCGTGCAGTACTTGTTAGCATTATTTCTTACTGGTATTCCCTAGGCGCAAATGTGATTAAAAAGACTTCTCAAAGGTCACTGGGCAGAACGTCTATAGTCTGTCCTAAGACATGAATTACAAAAAAATAAAGCAGTGAAAAAGATGACTGACCCACTGACTAAACAGAGGTACAGGACTTTGCAGACCTGAACTCCAGACCCTGCTCTGCTCTGGGAAGACACGCAGATGGAGATAAATGTCTTCAGTAAGTCTTCAACATGCCTGAGCATTTCAGCTTTTTTTTTTTTTTTTTTTAAATCCCATTTGATATTCCTCTGCATTCTCAAGTGTCTAGACATCCCTGAAAACCTCTTACCTAGTCTCCTTGAGGGATAGTAATACTACCTTGTTTAGGTGCTGAGACTCCTAACAGTCATTTCAGAGACTGAAGTACAAGCCAGCATGGCTAAGTTAACACCTTGACCTTTTTTGTAGCTGATACTGGGATCGAAGGCAACAAAATGAGGCTTAACTTAGACAATTAAAACTGGACGGTATGAATTACATTCAGTTTTCAAAATGTAGCTAATACACTCACTTATTCGGAGGGGCCTGGGGCAGATTCACACATTAAAGGATATGAAACTCATATATTATGGTAATGGGAACCAAGAAAATAGATGAAGATAAATAACCATATTTGAAGAGCACACTCCATGTATCTTCTGAACATAAAGAAAATGATCTTATTACAGTATTATAAAAAATATATTAAAAAGTTAACCTTATAGAATAGCATAAAAAATTCTGGTATTTTAGGTTATTGAGATGAGAACTCTAGACTGGAACTGAATTAATTAATGCAATAACAATCAGAAGAATCAAATTTCTTATATTCCAAGAGTTTGGGCTAAACAAATAAACCCACTCATAGTTGGAACACTCCCTGGTGCTCCCTCATTTTGTGCAGAACTATTCAGGAGTCTCTACCTTGCACTCCTGGGTTAAACTCTGGTAAGGTATATATAGAGGCAAGGAGTATGTGTCCACACCTCTGCCAAAGCTCAGCAACAAACCAGATAATCTTCCTGCTGGTAATGGACAGTTGACTATAATTGCCTTTTTTTGTTGTTGTTTTCGTAAGTATATAAACAAGAGACAGATAAAATGAGACAAAGGAATACCTCAGATGAAATCTGAGATGTGACCTTTTCAAAATAGGGAGCATTTCAGTGATTTTAATTAGAAGCCTAGGAACAAGAGTTAAATAAGCTTGAAGATATCTGCTCTTTCAACTGAGCCGGTAGGCTGGTAGGAAACTTTGTCTGCCTGCTTTACAGCACATAGGTTTTATAGCCTCTCACTCCATTAAAAAAAATAAATAAATTAGAAGCCCCAAGGCAGCCACATATTTAGAAGCAATGAAAACCCAACCTGTCTACCTCTAAAGCATTTAAAGGCAAATGTATTTGGGCTTACAACCCAGGAATGAAAGCATAGCAGAATGAATTAAAACATTGTGACTTTTCTGTAACCTACATTGCTGCTCATGGCAGCAAGTCTGAAGATCCAGAATGCATTCTGTGTTTCCTAATATTTCATAGAAATAAAGAATCTCAGTGCTAACAAAATTAACATTGTGAACAAACGTATCTCATTACAATGTCAAACTACGTAAAACCACAATGGACCATTCCAGGGGAGTCAAAACCAATTAGTTGTATCAGAAAATCTACCAGACTACAAAACAGAGAGGCCTCTGAACTTCTGCAACTGGTTCAGAGATTAAAGAAACTGCAACACAGCATGGGAACAAGAGATAAAGTGAGTGGGTATAGAAAAACTCCAAGGGAACTGAGAAGTTCATGCCCAGTTTCAAAATGTAACAAAGTTACGAACTGACTTTCTAAGCAATTTTACACAGCTTCCCTTTTTATAACTAAAATCTTGCTCCTGACGCATAACGTACACCTCATTTCACTGAACTGACCATCAGTACAACACTCTGCCATGGGAATGGTTTCTTCTTTCACCCCTTTGTGTCCTGGTGCATACTTTTATTCCCAATGTGAATCCTGAAATGGGAAGATGATAATCTAATCTGAAAGCATAGTCATTTCTGAGGCTTAATTGTAGCTCAAATCACTCACTAAAAAATTACAAAACAAAACAATCAAAAAAAGAAAACAAGTGAAGAAAAAAATCCCAAAACCCAATCAACAACAAAAAAAAAACCAAAAAACCAACCCACCAAAAACCAAAAACCAACAGAAAACCCAACAAAAAAAAACAACAAAACCCCCCCACACAAATAGAAAAAAACACCAAAAATACATCCACCCAACAACAAAAAAAAACCCCAAAACAAACAAAAAAACCCAAAACAAAACAAAACAAAAAACCCACAACAACAACAAAAACACAAAAAAAAACCCCAAAAAACAAACAAAAAAAAAATCCTAGAAAACATTTCTCTTCTTTGTTTCCATGACCATTATCAGTCATGCAGATAGGTGTCATGCTTCAGGTCAGACAAGGAAAATGTACTGTTTCTTAGTATACTCGTAACATAGAGCACAAGACATGGATGATCACAAAGTAAACTCAGCTATAGACACTTTTAATAAACACTTACTAATTGGAGAAATGTGTCAACTCAAGACTGTATGCAGCTCATACAGTGCAGACTTGAATCACTTTCATCATGGAAATATTGGGTGAATGGAAGATTAAGCTAAAACAAGGCTGATCACTAATAAACTCAAAATACAGAAGCTTTATGTACCTGTCTCCACAAGTGCATTTTTAAACTACATTTATGTATGTATTAGTTGTTACCTTTCCCTCCTGGCAAGTATCCAGCATTGGCTGGCTGTAGGAAATGTTAAGCAACCCCCACCCCTGAATAACTACTTGGCATAGAAGGATTGCTTGTAACTTGTGCAACATGCTTCATATTAAGGACTCCTCAACTTCAAAGATATTCTTGAAACTGGGAATTAAGCACTTACATTGCATGCTTTGCAAATTTAGCTCTGTGTCTCTTGATCATCATCAAAGTTACCCTACAGAAATATTTCTCCCTCAATTTGATACCAGTATTTGAATTAAAAAAAGATTCTGTACAGTATTTTTAACACATTAAAGGGAACATTCCCTAGCATAAATCTGACTTGCTATCATACTGGTTTTGTAGTCTGCAATTCTAATGATAATCATAAGCCTGGTTATCGAGGATGAGGAAAAAAACCAGTGTGGAGCAATGTAGCTTACGATGTAAGACAACCCATTATGGGCACTCCTTTGGATTCTCATTGTTAACTTTTTTGAACTAAGAATCTCATCAAATCAAAATATGAAATCTACTCCAGTGCAGATTGTTTCTTGTGTCTCATGCTTGTCATTTTCACCCTTGTCCAATTGGTTATCACATGAAACTTTCACATCAAAGAGAAAACTTTGTAGAGGTTCAGTTTTGAATTTCTCCCTTCCTCTTCTTCCTACATTCTATATATGAGAAGGGAGTGGGAGGAGGGGGGGAGGACTGTCTAAAATATATTAGAAATACTGAAGAATTAAAATATTTTAATGCCAATTAAAATATGAATGAACTCTAAGTTTCCCAAGGCAGCCATTTCCCACAAGACTTGTGTTCTAAATGCATTTCCTGTAGCTTAATGGGGAATTGAATGTTTCTGCAAAATTTAGGAAAAAAAAAATCCTGCTTTTTGGGGTCTTGACAGAAGGAAGTATTCACTTGGATCAGGTATGCCAGACATAATTAAAAGATACATACTGGTGTCTAGAGAATATGTTTGCAAAGATGGTTAATTAACACAAGGTAAAGAAGTACGTTTTGTGGGATTTGCCAGAAGAGATTGTATCCAATAACCAGTGGAGTCAAAGAGTTCAACATCAAGCCTAGTTTTATTAATCTCATCTTAAACTCTTCTTGCTAGGTTTTGTCAAAACATACATCACCCTACATTTATGAAAGAAAATCCTTGGGATTCATTTTCCAAATTCAAGGTGAATTTTGCCTCAGTAGTTTGTAGGATTATGAACACCTACTAAATGGCATTGTTGCTACTTTTAGCAATGGAATTCAATAAAATCTATATGCTGCATTAGCTGCAAATTTATGCAAAGGGATATAGAAGAAAGCCAGTAATGTCACGTTAAAACTCCTTTAAGCGACTATTTAATCTGTGTAGCTTTTAAAAAAAATGCACCTGAAAAAAAAAATGTCAGTGCTATTTAGCTTAAGATGGTAAACTGAACAGAAATTTAAATGACAGAGGTCTTTCTACAAAGAGATAGTGCAATTTTTTAGCAGAGACATTTCTCTTCACAAGTTTTTCAAATTATATGTTCTTGTGAAGGATGTTAAATGTCTGGGTTGTAAATTTCAAATTGTCACTGCATGATGAACTCCAAGATGAGAAAGAGAGGAAAAAAATTCTTGTTTTTAATTCAAGCTGAACATAAGCTATTGAAAATTCATATTTCATTTGTGGATTTTACTCAACATTCACAGAAGCTTGAAGTGCTACTTCAAGGGTAGCTAGCAGAAATGAATTAAAAAAATCTGAGTTATGCTGCTATTATTTCACCATTTGGAGACAAAAATTAGAGTTAGATGAAACTGAGAATTTCCATTTTTAAGAAATTTTTAATAAACAGTGTTTTACATCTGCTTCTAGTTAAGAAAAATATTCTTTACTGTTAAACTCCAGCTATTTAGTTCAGTTTGACTTGTGCATGATGGTTAGCATCCAAGCAAATTACAGTGTTCTAACCCAAGAAGTTATAAACATTCTGCTGTGCTTCCATCAAAAACTTTTAAAATGAAAATTCATCAGAAACCGCTGATTTCCAATGCAAAGTTGCATTCTGAGAAAACTTCAGTTTCCCAGAGAAACACTCTTGGCCAGCTCTAGAAAGGATGCCATACAGCTATACTGACAAAACACACTAAGGTTCTACATAAAATTTTATGTCTGTAAGACATACCTGAAGAATATCTGACATCAGTATCTTAAGGATTTTCTCCAAAATCTGGAGCCTCATTTGGTTTTGCAATACAGTAAGTTGGAGATATTTGACAGGGAAATGAGAAGGACAGATTTTTCCCTAAGTATCATCAAGACATTCTTGCTTAAAATGTGTGTCAGGGGCCTGTGTCAACAGGATCAGGCTTGAGATTAATTGTTCAGAGAACTGTGATCCTCTGCACCAATACGTTGACTCATAGAGCTTTGGGCAGGCACAATATTTCTGTACCTCAAGCTACCCACAGCTGTTCCTTCTAGGGCTGCTGTAAGGCTCATTTAGCTCTTCTAAA
Organism: Oxyruncus cristatus; assembly: GCA_013399855.1. NCBI lineage: Eukaryota > Metazoa > Chordata > Aves > Passeriformes > Cotingidae > Oxyruncus > Oxyruncus cristatus. The sequence continues at coordinate 870,274 of VXAY01000458.1, read as the reverse complement.
GGACTCTGAATCTCCTGGAAGAAAAAAAAAAAAAAAAA